>JAQHUG010000515.1:638533-675813 GCA_028555095.1 Dicrostonyx torquatus | reverse complement strand
TAATAGCCAGAACCTGGAAACAACCTAGGTGCCCCTCAATGGAAGAATGGATCCAGAAAGTGTGGAATATCTACACATTGGAATACTACTCAGCGGAAAAAAGCAATGAAATCTTGAATTTTGCATGCAAATGGATGGGAATAGAAAACTCTATCCTTAGTGAGATATCCCAAACCCAAAAAGAAGAGTGTGGTATGTACTCACTCATTAGTGGACCTTAGCCATTAACAAAGGACATTAATTTTTGATTTCTTGCATAGTGAACTTTCCATATTAACTCTGCATAGTTTCATATTCTATCCATTTAAGGAAGTAATGTGAATTTAGAAATAACTTTTCAAATAAATACACAGGACAATATAGAAACAAAAATACACTATTCTTATTCCTTTCCAATGAAACTTATGAAAATTCTAGTGAATTATATACCTGACACTATTATGACATCTTCTGAGTGTATAGCTTTATGGAATTACTCAATATAAATCTTGATGCAATATAAATCTGATGTAGAAATGTAAAATCCTTTTTTTCTCAGTCTCCTGACAAAAACTATAGACAGATATGCACAAAAAAACCTAAATATTAATATAACGGAAACTATGTTATTTGCAACACAATTTGCCTTCTGGTCATGAAAAACTCATGTTCTTACATGCAAAATATTTAACTCCTCTAAAAGTACCTAAATTCCTCACTGCATTGCAACATCAAGAATATACTTAACTTTATCTTCTAATTTTTCCTTTTAAAAACAAAAATAACTGTATTTAAAATGTAATGATAAAATAACTCCTAACACTGTTCTATTATACTCATAGATCAGTGTCTTATTCAGCCATTATCAGTGAGGCTTCCTCCTTCAGTACATGAGAATATATGTAGAGACCCACAGCCATATATTATGCAGAGCGTTAGAGACCTTGGAACACTCAGCCCTAAATGGATTATCTCCATCAAATCCCTCCCCTCAGAGCTGAGGGAACACCACAAAAGAGGATGAAAAAAAGAGGGTAAGAACCAGATGGGATGGAGAACCCCAGGAGAACAAGGCCCTCTAAACAAATTGAGTGAACTCACAGAGTCTGAAGCAGTAAGCACAGGGCCTCTATGGGTCTTCACCAGGTCCTCTGTACACATATTGTAGTTTTCAGTTTATTATTTTAATGGAACTTTGAGTGTGTTAATGAGCAGGTCTCTGATTCTTGTGCCTTCTCTTGGGAAATTTTTCCTGTGTTGATTTGCCTTATTCAAATTTCAAGTGATGGCTTTTGCTTTTTTTTACCTTATTTTATTTTATGTTGTATTGCTATCTCTTAGAAGCCTGTTCTTTTCTAATGAGAGACAGAAAAGGCATGGACCCATATGGGAGGGAATGTGGAAATGAACTTGGAGGAGTCTAGGGAAGGGAAGGTATAATCTGGAAGTATTATATGAGAAAAAAAATCTGCTTTCAATAAAAGGTAGAAATAGAAGAAAAAATTTAAAGCACAAAGAAAAAGGAAATCTGAATTGTTAACTATTGTGGTAGCTCAATAGTAAATCACTTGTGTAGAATATATGAGGCCCTAGTGCCATCCTTAGAACCAGATAAAATGACCCAAATTATGTCAAACATTGGAACTTTATAAGGATGAGGTTAATTTATGAATCATAGGTCCTAGAGCAAAATTACTTGTCACATTTTTACCTATGTAATCATAGAAACCCTGCCAAAATAAAATGATTAGATGGGAATGGAAAAGTAGCTATAGAATGTTCTTGTTCAAAAGAAAAAAATTAAGGCTAAATGGAAGGTTAAAAGAAGGCAATAGTTCTCCACAGTTCTGAAATCAAGCTGGCCAGAGGGTGACTCTCTTGATTATCTGAAAGGCTTGGGAATAATTTCCAAAGCTCTCAACTTTTGCCCTTTGTTCTCTTGGTTACATTATCTGAATCAACTTTTGAAACGGAAAGTATACATGCATCTAGAATTTATAGAGGCTGAGTGTGAATGTCTTGAGAATAATAAAAACCCTAGGAATCCAATTTTATAGATATCCCCACACTTTCATGGGTTTCATCTTAAAAGTGCTGCCAGGTTCTTATGCTAGATCAAAGGAAACTGCTCTTATGGTTTAACTAACCATTTTAGAAATAAAACCACAGGGTTCACCATAACAAAGGCCTTCTCTTTAAGGGAAAAGTACTTTACTGTGTGCTATCTGACCTTGGAAAAAGATAATTAGATAACTACACTCTTGCTATTCTTTTGGTCTCATATAAGGGGGGGGAAGAAATGAGTCCAGTACATTGTAAAAGATGTGAAGTGCCCTAACAGATTTCTCTGTTGAAGACTTAGACTGCAGTGAGTGTATCCAGTCACTGACTGGCAATGACAGCATGACAGCTCTGATCTCATCATACATTAATTTATTGATGGTTGTATTCTATGATCATATTATTGTGAGGTGGTAGCAATTAGGATTGGGAGCATTGTTTGCAGAGTTAGCTCACTGTGGGTAATGTTTCAGGTGTCTCTTATCTCTATCTCTCCCTAGTTGAATAGATTTCTCCACAAGTTCTCTGCCTTCAACATCTACACCACCTCTCCAGCACTCAAAAGTTTGTCAGAAACCATGAAAGAAAAAAATGTGGAATGAAAACTTCATAATATTTAATGAAAAGAAACCACCAATATAGAAGTCAGTGCCCAATGAAAATTTTTTCAGTGTTGGGTGAATACTATGAATTCTTTTGACTAAAACTGAGGAAATCTATCTCTAACAGTCTCATTTTCCAGTGAACAAAAACCTGCTCCACAGTAAGAATGACAATTCTCTAGGTTTAGAAGTTTAGATCAACACCAATCTGAGAATCATAAAGTGTTCATATAGGGAAAAATTAAAAGATAAAAAAGTTATAAAATAAAATATTTTATTTTTATTCTTATCCATTTAGTAGATCAAATTATTTAGGTTATTAGCAACATTAGAATAGAGAATTGATGCATATATGAAAATTAAATGAATGGCAAAAATATTATAAGGATCAAATTTGGCAGCTTTTGGAAACCTATACCACATACGGGATTGCCTTAGCAAGCCTTAATACAAGGTGGGGGGACTTAGACCTACCTAAACTTGATATGCCAAGCTTAGTTGACAACCTAGGGAGGCCTGCTTCTTTCTGAAGAGAAATAGAGGAAAAGTAGATTGGAGAGCTGAGGAGAGGTAGGGGAGGGAATGGAAGGGAAGGAGGCAGGGAAAACTGTAGTCAACATTTAAAATAAATGAATAAGTTTAACTAATAATAAAATAGAAATACGGATACTCTCTTACTACTTTTTACATTGCCTTTCAAGCAATAGTGTCAATTTGTCAATGAAGCTATATTAGTTGTAAACATATACTATAAGTTGTAAGTGGTTAATATTCGTGGACGTATAACTGATTATCTAAGTTTTAAGAAAACAGAACTATATAAAAATGTACAGTTATTACCAGAGAGTGTTTAAAAACAGATGTAAAGAGAAACGCACAAAAGTAGAGAAGTAGTCACAAATATAGTAGAGGTAGATGTTAATCAGACCAGATTAATAATCACTTTACATGTAAATTTTAAAGAAAATTAATTAGAAGAAATTACTAGATTTGATTTAAAAGTGTCAATTGCGTGTCACCTATGATAGCTCTCTGTAAGGATGAATACAAGAATACTATTAAAAGTAAGGAGATGGGGAAATACACTGTAGAGATACTTATAAAAGGAGACACATGCATTTCTAGAAACTCAGATTTTAATAAACATAAGGAAATCATCCATATATAAGACATGAGATTACAAAAAGATAAAGTTGTCTTGCCAAAAGTTCTCTAGGAAGATACAGTAACTCTTAATGTGTATGCACTAAGAACAAAACAACAAATTTTTAAGAAATAAAATGGCTTCTATATAACAAAGAATACCATTACTGGAGTGAAGAAGCAGCTTATGAAATGTGAAAAGTTCTTTAGTATTGTTTACATTTTAGTAGCTTTCTCCCAAAAAGTGCAGGTTTATAGTCATCCTTATGATGTAATAAAACCTTTTAAAAGTGAACTATTCAGAGAGTCACATAATACATTTTGCTATCTAATATATAAAACATCCTTATTAAAGACAGAAACGTAGTAAAATTGACTTTCTAATCACAGGTGTGATTGCAGATTTTCTAGTAGCTATGTTAAATAAGCAAAGAAAAGAAGCGACATTAATTTAAAATTATGAGCAAGGGGGGTCAAAGTCATCACAAAGGAACCTACAAAAACAGCTAAATTTGTAACATGAGAGCCTGCTTATTAGGGTTTCTGTCCTGCCTGGTATCCCATACATAGTCAGCAAGCCCCAAAGAAAAACACAGAGGTCTCCATAAGATTATAAACTGATTGGCCCATTAACTCAGGCTTCTTACTAGCTCTTATAACTTATATTAACCCATTGTTCTTATCTATGTTAGCCACATGACTCGGTACCTTTCTCAGCAGGGCAGCTCACATCTTGCTTCTTTGGTGATCTGGACAGGAGAACGGGAATGGGCTTACTTCTTCCCAG
Organism: Dicrostonyx torquatus; assembly: GCA_028555095.1. Taxonomy (NCBI): domain Eukaryota; kingdom Metazoa; phylum Chordata; class Mammalia; order Rodentia; family Cricetidae; genus Dicrostonyx; species Dicrostonyx torquatus. The sequence continues at coordinate 671,241 of JAQHUG010000515.1, read as the reverse complement.
AATTCTCTTGTTCTCCTTGTGCCACTTCAACTTCCTGTCTGGCTTTCCCACGTATACTTCCTGCCTGGCCAATCAGCATTTATTTAAAACATGATTGACAGAATACAGAATTATTCCCCACCATTAAATTGGGCTAATAGGAGCTCACAAACTCTGGGTCTACAACCAAACTGCTGACTTGGGCCACTAAGAGCTCACAGACTGGACCAACAACTAGGCAGCCTGCATGGGACAGACCTACGTGCACTACATATGTGTGACAGTTGTGTTGGTTGGTATATTTGTGAGACTCCTAGTGGTAGGGACAAGGTCTGTCCCTAATGATTATGTTGGCTTTGGGGAACCTATTTCTCATCCTGGGTTGCCTTGTCCAGCCAAAGGTAGAGCTCAGTCCTACTTCAACTTGGTATGCCATGCTTTGTTGACACCCATGGGAGGTGTGGCTCTCTCTGGACAAAAATAGAGGAAGAATGGATTGGGGGGTCCAGGAGGAGAAGCAGGTGTAGAGAATAGGAAGTCAGGAGGGAGGGGAACCTGTTGCCAGGATGTAAAAGAAATGAAAAAAAAATACATTTTATTAATCACACTCAATTTGAACCATACCAAATGCCTAGTAGTCACCTATGACTGGAAAACATAGTGTTGAGATAAATTAACCAGGTATCAATGTGTTTTCAAGCATTGGCGTTCACTGCAAGGTTGTCACAACCTCATGGTAGATGATTTTCATGTCCATAAATTCCTTTATCTGTCCCATCATCTTCAATGATGTTTTGTTTTCTCCTTCTTTTTCTTTCCCAAACCCTGTTTCCTCATCCTCATCATAATTCATCAACTTTTAACATAAATTCATTTATGTTAAATGAATACAGTGGCAAAAATATCCTAACCTTCCAACGATCTAACATAAGAACTCCAGTGTCCTTGCCCCTGGTTTATGTCTCCATTGTAGCAAGCTAAAAATATCTAAGCTCAGTTTTGAGACTCCTAATTAATATGTGCCTGTGATCAATGTAAATTCTAAAGAAGTCTATGCATCATCTGTTCAACAACTTAGCTACAAGTTTGTACATTTGCCACAATTTCACCTGTTAGTCAATAACTTCCTGTTTGTGTGTGTGTGTGAATGTACATAGAGTTCACAAGTCAACATCATATGTTGTCCTTAATCAGTCTCCATTCTATTGGTTTTTATAAAAGTAACTTTTATTATTATTTCAAGCATTTCCCAAATGTTAGAATTTGTGGTTATATCACATTTTTCTGCCTATTTTTAGTACTATTATTTCTTTTGAACTATTCAGCATACACAGTAGCAAGTCTCATTATGACATTTAAGAGCACTTTATTTTGTTTGGTATGAAGCTAGAAAGGTGTCAACCTTACTTTTTTCTACTCTACCCCTTGCTCATTGCAACCAGATATGAACTGATCAGTGCAATGCTGGAATTGTCCTGATGGTGAGGACAATGTTAGCTGGTGGACTGACGAACCCTGCAAATACCCAGGCCCAGAACCAAGGTTAGGAGTTGGCCCACCCCATCTATGATCTGCTGGAGCACATGAAGGGACTGGTCCTTCAGAACTAGAGTTACAGGATCTCCATGACACAAAGCAACAACAGGATATCTAAGAGAAATCCCACTAAGGGCCCAGCATTGATAGTGTAGCAGAAACCAGAGGCCTTGAAACAGATCAATGACTCTGCAATGAACACTTGCAAGAAAAATATATGGGCTTACTGCATTACTCAATGTGTCACAATACAGTTCCACAACAACATTTTTCTTTTTCTTTCTTTCTTTTTTTTTTAGGGAAAAATCACTTTATTTTGTGGTATTTTATATAGTAATTATAAAAGGAACAAGTGAAAAACACTTCATAATTTATTTTGAAAAATCATCAAGGTTAAATACTGTACAAAATTACTACTATTAATACTTTTATAGGAATCATCCCGCACAGGGTCTGAAGCATAGAAACTTCTATTCAAACTTCCCTCATCCATATTGATTAAGGTACTACAGATAATAACTTGGTAAATTCATAAATGGAACCTGGTACACAAACTAATAGAGAGCGTAACTATCACTGACTTTGTTTTCCACATTGCCACTGAGTATAGAGTTGCATTTTTATTGTTTTTTTAAACAAAGTATTTAGGATACTTTCCTGTAGCTTACAAGCTGAAGATTTTTCTTTTTCAAATTTTTTCTTTTTTTTCTGTTGCAAGAACAGGGTTCAGATACAAAGGGACAGGGAAATGAATGAGATCAAGATGCATGCTGTGAAAGACACAAGGAATAAATAAAAAGTAAGTTAAAAAGAACCTATTTTCCTTTACCTTGAACATTCTCTCTTTTCTATGTATTATTGTTAAATATTCTTCTAAGAAGCTCCTATAAATTCTTTCCTTTTATTTTTTTCTCGAAGAGGGTACACAGATATTGACACTGATCATACAGTCTGAAAATTAAACCAGAAAAATAGAACTAGGATAGAGGATGTTTGTGCTTCTGTGGCTGTGAGAAACACACATTTCCATTCTGAGACTTGCCTTTTGTTCTGACTATCTATAGCTTTCAAACGTGAGCTAGCTGTGGTGACATATATTTATCTATTACTAAAAAATAAACTCTGGCAATTAACAAGACAATGTAGTTAATTATGAGTTGTTGTAAACGCATACATTCAGAGAACCCAAAATTTTAATATAAAATTTACTTCAGTAAATATGATGAACTAGATATTAAGGGTTCCCATGTAATATTTAAAACACTACTGTGTCTCAAACAATGAAAACATATTAAGGTTCATAAAGAATAAAACTGCTCAGTAAGCAAAACTTCTGAAAGTCAGCTGTTAATAAATAGAAAGAACTGCTCCGTGGGCAAGTCAACTGGACATTATTATCTACTGTTTCTCATCCTTCCCACACTCCTACAAGTTACAGAAAACAAAATGAGATATCAGGATGAATTGTGTATGCTAGAGGATAGGGTTTTTTTTAATTGTTTACTTTGTCATGTGCAATGAAAACACTGATTCACTTTGGAAGAAAGAAAACTATACATCCTATACATCACAATTCTACATATTCTGAGAACCTATTATCTGCTATGATAAAGTGTGCAAGATGCTCCTATTTATAAGGCAAACACTGTTTATGACAAGTTTAAAGAGAGAATAGTGACTACCACTGAATTATTAATAACTGAGAGACACAAAAATTGTCAAGAGAATTTGAAAAAGCAAGAGAATATTTAAATCCATAGAAAAATATTTGTTCAAGTTTATAACAATAAAAAGGATTAAAAATCAGATTAAACAATATTGACAAGATAAGTATATTTTGTGAAAAGTTGCACTCATTACATGACAGAGAGAGTTGCTGAAAATATCGGAGAGTTGGAGATATTGAGATGACAATGAGAAAAGAGAGGACAAAAAATAGAAAGAGAAAATAATCATTTTTGAGACACAATGAAGCATATACTTCAATAAATTTTAAAACACCATCAAATTGAAAGCAAGTCAGTATCTATACATACTATAGTGAATTTTCAGAATAGCAATAGCAAAATGAATGACTCTAAACCATCAGGAAGAAGGAAAGGCAATGGTATTAACATAGGAGTTAGCAGCAGGTTGCACTGCAACATTTTCAAAACGATGAGAGAAAATGTCTATTAATTTAAGATTATTATGCTACCAACTTCTAAAACTAAGAGTAAAGTAAAGGTATTCTAAGATAAAAGTATTTGAGAAAGAATATGAAAGGCTTGATTAAGAAAATCTTGATATTTAGAAAAAATAATATGGTAAATATGAGTGAAAACCTTTAAAATGACATAGCAAATTATGCTGTTGAAATATAGAATTAATGACAAAGAAAGTATATTCTTATAAGAATTGAATGCAAATTGATCACATTAACTTAACATTGACCCCAATAACTTTAAACATACTAACAAGAATTATAACTGAGTCAATATTGAGATATAAGCATCAAGATTTTGTGGATTTTTTTTCATCAGTGACAATGGATACTTTTAGGTAAAGTATAAATGTGTGCAATTATTTTTAAAATATCTTGGCTATATTTTCTAAAGTTGAATATTACATATTTACAACTCAACAATTGCACCCTGAGGAATATATTCAAGAGAAATTTTAGCAGAGATTTTCAAAAGACATACCAAAGGCTGCTGAGTGCTACCCTATTTTAAACTGCAAAAACTTATAGAAACAACCCCAATACCAGTGTATACCTTTAAAAAAAGACAATAGAAAAATATTAATATTTCACAAAGATAAAATTGATAAACTATAATAATATAAAATGCATAAATCAAAAAAATACATGATAATAAAAATACTAATATCTGGATGATAACAGGTTGTTAACAATAAAGTACAAATGACAACAAATGCTGATCAGCATATGTGGAAAAGAGAAAAAGATACACTTGCTAGGAATTTAAAATTTCACAGCATGATAAAATAATCTATATGCAAGTTCAACAAAAAAATTAGATTGCATTACAATATAAGCCAAAAAATATCAAATCCATATTAGAACAGACCTGTATTCATTGCAGCACTATTCAGGATAGCAAAGAAATGTTACTCACCTTGATGCAACCAAATAAACAATACAGAAAAAATGTGATGCAGATACACAATAGATTATTATTCAGTAATTTAAAAAGCATATAAATTCTATCATTGCAACTACATGTATATCTTTGATTTACAAAATTAAATAATGTATACATGTGCTAGGACATCAGAAAGTAGCTCATAAATCTATATCATTTTGTGCATAAATTACAATTTTAAGCTAAAGATTAGAAATAAAATGATCTTTGTCAACAAATGCTGATGATACATTTTTTCATTGATATTTTGAGACAGTGGTGTAAGAGGGTTCTTCTGTATTTGGGTTACTCTCGTTGGTTGAATAAAGGAATGCCTGGTCTATAGGAGAGGACACAGCCCTTAGGTGGGCAGAGTAAACAGAATGGAAGGTGGTGAGAGAGGAGGAAGTGGGCAGATGCCATGATCCTGCAGCCCAAGATGGATGCAGGTAAGAATCTTCTGATAAGTCACCACCTCCTGGTGACACACAGACTTTTATAATGGGTTAGTTTAAGATGTAAGAGCCAAGAAGAGGCTAGTGATAATGGGCCAGGTAGTGTGTTAAATGAATCCAGTTTATGTGTAATCTTTTCGGGCATAAGCTAGCTGGCAGCCGAGAGCCAGGCGGGAAGAAACAAAAGGGCCTGCGCTCCTGTCAGGTGCTGGGAACACACCCATGCCTACTACAAAAAGACAGGATATTATGTCCCCTAGGCTGGTCTCAAACTTAGTAAGTAGCTAAGAATGGCCTAGAAGTTTTGATCTTGTTTATAATTCCTTCGTACTGTTGTGGGACAAAGGGTGTGTTGTGACCAATCCTGGTTTATAAGGATTCATTTTTAACATTTCAAAATGCAACAAAAATGTGGAAACATGTAAGAAACATAGTCAATTAACACAATCAAGCACAACCAGAAAAGGAGAAAAGCATCACCTCCTCACTTTGCTCTTTCACAAAAATTGCCTCATTTTTATCTACCCAAAGATTGTCATTTTGGAAAGCACACCGTTAGTGATCCTTAATGTGCTACCTCCTCATATAGTCTACTCAACTACTAATGACAGTCATTTGCTGCTCACCAACACTGTGTAGTTAAAGTAGTACTAAAATATCTCCTTTGGGATCCTGTCAATTTATTAGAAAAAAAATTAAGGGATTTTAAATATACAATGAAGACTAAACAGTCAACTTTGAAATAATAAAAAGGGAGTTTATCCTGGCTTGCCTGGACCTGATTAGTTTAAAACTTCCATACTGAAATCAGCTAAACCAAATGATTTTGATCGTCTTGATGCAAAATGTCCTGATTTCTATAGCAGCATGGAAATTTTGCCAACATTCACAACAATTTGGGAGAGTACTTAAGGCTTCATGTAAGAACACAGCCAAATCAATGCCTTGATTGTAATTTTCTGTGACCCTGTGCTTTTTGAAAACTCAGCTAAGCTGGTCCCAGAATCCATGTTCCCAGAAACTGTTAAGACAGTAATTGACACTGTTTGGTGTCTTAAATAAATATGCCATTGCTAAGTTTGCAAAATGTTGAAGTAAATCACACAGGGAGTTCCAACATAATCATCTTTGTTGTATGAAGTTTCTCTTATTAGGGATTTCTCCAATGAATGTGGTGTATTTATGTGTATTCTTTGTGTTTGATAATTTTTGAGAAATGCACCTAATTTATCTGCAGTTTGATAGCTTAAAGAAGAATGTGTGGCTGTATAAACCTCTTGTACTTTATGGCTTACTCCTCTTCATTGTCCTTAGGTCCCTGGCAACTATTTCTATTAGTCAGGTTATTCTATAATAATATCGAGTATTCTATATTCTATATTCTATAATATCGAGTATTATATTGTATTATATTGATTATATTATATTGTATTATATTGTATGCAGCATGGAGTTTTTCCAAAGTGTTGTCTTTAATTCCTCGAATAAAACATTTCATTAAAATTTGCTATTTCACTGTGTAAATTTACCACATTTTCACAACTCATTTATCAGTTGATGGTCCTCTAAGCTGTTTCCAATTTCTGTCTATTATGAATAAAGCAGCATTGAACATGGTTAAGCAAGAATCTCTGTAGATGGATATAAAACCCTTTGGGTATATGCCTGAGAGGGGAACATCTGGATTTGAGGTATATCTATTCTCACCTACTTGAGAAACAAAGACACTGATTTCCATACTGACTGTACAACTTTGTACTCCCACAACAGCGACCAAGTGTTACTCTTCTGCTGTATCCTCACCGGCATATTCTGTTATTTGTTTTATTGATCTGGCCACTCTGACAGGGTAAAATACAATCTAATCTCAAAGTAATTTTAATTTGAATTTCCCTGATGGCTGAAGATATTGAACATTTTTCAGTGTTTCTCAACCATTTGTGCTTCATTGTTGAGAACTCTGTTTAGTTCCATGCCCCATTGTTCAGATGGCATACTAGTTTCTTAATTTTTGGAATGCTTCTTGTATTCTAGATAGTCACCCTCCATAAGATGAGTAATTGGCCAACATTTTTCATTCTTCTGCCTGCTTTTTCACTTAAGTGATAGTATTCTTTGCTGTACAGAAGCTTCTTAGCTATCTGTAGTCTTATTTGTCAAATGTTGATCATAATGGCTCTGCTGTTGACATCCTGTTCACAAAGTCTTTTTCTTTGCCTATAAGTGTATTTCACACACTGTCTCCAAACAGATTCAGCAGATCAGGTATTGTGTTAAGGCCTTGATATACTTCAAGTTCAGTTTTACATATTGAGAGACATACAGATCATGTTTTATTCTTTTATGTGTAGTCATCCAGTTCAGCCAGCATTATTTAATAAAGATTGTGTGTTTTCTCATATATATGTATATACACATATATATGTGTGTGTGTAAGAAGAGAACTATATAGTTGGTTTTTGTCAAAATCAGATGACAGTAGTGGTTTTGTATGTTGGTTTTGTAGTGAGTTTGTATGTTGGGCCTCAATTCTCTTCCATTGATCAATGAGACTGTTTTTATGTAAGTACCATGTTGTTTTGACTGCTACAACACTGCAGTATAACTTGAAATCTAGGATGGTGATACCTCCATCAGGTTATTATTACTGTTCTTGACTGTTACGGATGTACTGAATTATTGTTTTCTACAGGAACTATAAAATTATTCTTTTAATTTCTCCATAGAAGTTCATTGGAATTTTGGATGCTTAAAATTGTATATTACATTTTGTATAATGACTATTTTCTCAAATTATTTCCTTCAATCCATGTGCATTAGAGGTCTCATCTTCTAGTACTTTATTCTTTGTCTTTTTATTATATTAAAGTTTTTAATTACATGAATATTTCTCTTCTTCACATACACCTATTTCAAGATACCGTCCGTGTATTTGTTCAACATCCTTAGTCATGATACAAATTAAAATTGAACTTCTCTAATATTTAATTTAACCATAGTCAAAAATTGTTAAGTGTAACAGGGGGAGTGGTTTATTGGGTTTTCTGTCCTACCCAGTTCCCACAGCTGTTAACCCCCAAAGAAATCACACAGAGAAGTCTATATTAATGATAAACAAATTGGCCCATTATCTCAGGCTTCTTATTAGCTCCTATAGCTTATATTAACCCATTATTCTTATTTATGTTAACCACATGGCTCAGTACCTTTTTCGGGGGGGGGCAAGTCACAGTTAAGAATTAAAACAAGACAGGCAGTGGAGGCACACACCTTTAATCCTAGCACTTGGGAGGCAGAGGAAGGCAGAGCTCTATGATTTTGAGGCCAAACTGGTCTACAAGAGATAGTTCCAGGACACCCAGGGCTGTTACACAGAGAAACCCTGTCTCACAAAAGCAAGAAAAAAAATTAAAAAGAAGAAAATAAGTGTTGATGTTGATGGGTAGAAAGAAGAATACTTATTCATTACAGATGGTAGTGCAAAAATGCTGTAGTCACTATGAAAATCAGTGTGTGGGTTCTTCACAAAAGTACAAATAGATTTACCATGTGACTCACCTATTCCACTCTTTTCCCTCCCCACTGGTATAAGCATAATTTTTTTCTTTATTGCTAAAAGAAAATTTTATACTTCCTCCCCTGGTCCTAGGCCCTCCCACTCCCCCAATACCCCTCCTCCTTCCCCCTGCTTTCCTAAGAGGGGGCAGGATACCCTGCCCTGTGGGAAGCCCAAGGTCCTCCCTGCTCCATCCCAGCCGAAGAAGGTGTGCATCCATATAGACTAGGTTCCCAAAAAGCCAATACATGCAGAAGAGAGAGGTCCCTGTGCCATTATCATTGGCTTCTCAGACAGCCCCCATTGGCAGTCACATTCAGAGATTCTGGTTTGTAACCAAAATACTATATCCTACTAGAGAAATATATCCTCATCTATGTTCTCTATTGTTTTACTCATAATAGCCAGAATTTGGAAAAAGCCTAAATGTCCATCAACTGATCAGTGAGTAGATAATTAAAATGTGGTATATCCACAAAATCAAATATATTCATCTGTTAAAAATTAAAGTATAAAATCTGCAGGTGAATGAATGAAGTGGGAACAACTGTAGTGAATGAAGTAACTCAAACACAGAGAGACAAACTATGGAAGTTAAGTTTGAATTTTCAGATCTATCTATCTCATTTAGGATAACCAAGCTTGGAAAATTGGTAAGGTTTCATAGGGAGGAATGCTGAAGGAACAGGATATAGAACAAAATAGTATAAGGGAATGAAGGTGAATAATGGAATATGAGGGTCAAATTGAGGCAAGGGATGGGAAGACAGAATATAGGTGGGAATATGAGGAGAGAGAACAAAAAAGACCTTTCAAAAATGGTAATATGAAAACCTACTAAGGGGTGTGTGTGTGTGTGTGTGTGTGTGTGTGTGTGTGTGTGTATGTGTGTAAAAGGTTAACAAATAAAAAGTTCACTACCAGAAGTGAGTTACCTCTTTTATGGTTATTAGTCAATGAGCTTCCATATTTACTAAAGCATTACAGGCTGTTGCAAATGCTATTGATTGTTCGCCAGAGTTTGATAACAAGACCTTATTATTAAAGACAACATATATTTGAGTCACAGAAAATGTCAATATAAAGCTAATATTGATCTGAGAGCTTGATGTATATCTACTGGCTTACTTTCATAGTCCTAGAAGTGGCTACTTGCATGACTGCTGTCTAAAATTAATCAACAATCCTATCCACCTGTGAATCATATGAGCTACAATAATGACAAACCTGGTGAATTATGCCTACTAGTATAATAATAACATAAATATAACAAGATTAACCAATCACATTTTGAGTAAGTTGTACTCTACAAGCTGAAACCCATACCTGGTATACATTACTGGACCAAGTATCTATGGTTAGATAGATTATAGTTCCTTGAAAAAGATCCTATTACTATTATTCTGCCAAAGAAACATGGTGCACAAATTACCATTAATTATCCTTACCTAACCAATAGATTAATTCATTTCTTAACCCTCATCAAAGAAATTTCTTTTTGCAGTAGGCAATGATTAACCCACAGACCCACAACTGGTTAAGTACAGAGATATGCTCAAATATTCAGTCCTCAACTCGGCATCTCTTATCACATGCCTGATGTGAGATTCCCCTCTGTATGCTGTGAATATCAGAGTTTAATAAACAAACTGCTTCTTGGCCTATAGTAGAGCTATATGGCAAATAGAGCTAGACAGAGAAAACTAAGATGAAAGCTAGGAGAAAGAAGGGTAGAGTCAGAGGGAAGTCATGTAGTCCCGCAGGAGCTGGATGGATCTTTATTCAGTAAGCTGCTGTCACATGGCAATATACAGATTAATGGAAATGAGTTAAATTAATATGTAAGAGCTAGCCAATAAGAAGCTACAGCTAACTGAGGCTTTCTGTTTTGCCTTGTTCCCGCAGTCATTAAGTCCCAAAGAAATTACACAGAAGTCTACATTAATCATAAACCTATTGGCCCAGTAGCTCAGACTCTTATTAATTCTTACATCTTTTTTTGGGGGGGGAATATACTTTTCTTTTCTTATTGTTAAAAGAAAAATTTACATTTACTCCCCTTGTCCCAGGCCCTCCCGCTCTCCCAATACCCCACCTCCCTCCCCCTGCTTCCTTAAGAGTGGGCAGGAAGAGGGGGCCCTGTGGGAAGCCCAAGGCCATTAGCCTATTATTCTTGTCTATGTTAGCCACGTGGCTCAGTACCTTACTTGGTGAGGCAGTCACATCTTGCTTCCGCTGAGTCTAGGTCACAACTGCAGACTGCATCCTCTTCCCAGAATTCTCCTGTTCTCATAGCCCCACCTCTGCTTCCTGCCTAGTCACCCCACCTATACTTCCTGCCTGGCTACTGGCCAATCAGCATTTATTTAAAATATAATTGACAGGATACAGACCATTGTCCCACAGCACTTATTAATACAGTTTCTGTGTGATTATTTTGGGGATAAGTAGCTGGGAGCAAAACAAGCAGGCCTCCTTAAAAGTTTAGGGATCATTGTGAAAGAGGAGGAAGAATGAGTATAACAGCCAGAGTTTGCCTTCCAGTCACAGCGGGGAGCTGTGCATATGAACTTAGAACAGACCTGTGAAAACTAAAGCCAGACCAAATTCCACAATGAGGAGGGGAGGTAGATGTAAAGTCCTATCTGTTGTTGAGGAATCATTGGTAATTTCTAGCTGCTTAGAGGGTCTGTTTTCCAATAGCATATCCCCTGGTTAAGTTGACCATGCTTCAGAGAACAGACACAAGTTAAAAACAAAAGAAGACAGAAAGTGTTGTATATGCATGGGGATTGGGTCTGTGAGGAGTTGGAAGTGGTAGATAGGATAATACATATGAAATTCTCAACTAATTAAAATACTTTTAAAAATTTTCAAAGTGATAAATAAAAAGATAAAAACTGATAAACTAATTTACATTTACTATTATACTAATAATGATTTTGAGACTCAGAAAAATTTGCAACTTACTCCCAGATTTTAAACCACATAAAAAGCAGAAATAGCTCTCAAACTCACATTTCCTAATTCCCATTTGTGGATATTTCCAAATGACACCATAGTGTCTTTTTCACCATATGTAATATACTGATCTCTGTAATGGAGTATATATATATTACTCCTTCATTATTGGCAATCTTTTCAAACTGTTTCTCCATGGTGAGCTAAATATTTGTTTATTGAAACAGATATTTAGATGTAGAATTACCATAGAAACAGAATGAATCCCCTCTGCAGTATGTCCATCAAATGGTAATATTTCCACTGCTTTTACTCCTCCACTGATAGTGAGCTCAGTACTTCAAAAGCCTGTTTAGTTCCAAATGTTATAATACTCTGGATATTAAAACATTTTTATTTGAAGCTAAAAATCTGACTTCCTGAAATATCTATCTTTTCTGTTCATGTGTCTTGAAAATCAATGATGAGCATATAACTTTTCCTTACATGACAGTTTTTTTGGCTTTCTGCAGGTAATTTTCAAGTTCTATAACATTTTTCTCACTATCCCAGTTCCTGCGTCTATAGTCTAAATGTGTATTTATTTCAAAAATCCAGAAAAAAAGGCTACAGAATGTCTTGAGTAAGATGCCACAAAATGGAATCTAAAGAACAATTTTGTTTTATCTGTAAAATGTCTAAATGTTCTTCAATGGATATGCGAACATTTATTATGTTAGGAATATTTATATTTCGAATAAAGAAAATTTTATGAAATTAATATCCTATTCTTCTGAGTTCAAAACGTGTTTGTCCTAAACAAAAAAAACAATTAAGATTAATTGAGTGATAAGAAAATATTTCAGGAAATAAATTATCTAAAAGTTAAGTAAATTACTAAGAGGCACAAAAAATAATTATGATGAAACTTGAAATTTAATGATTAATTGCTGAAACCAAATCAAAATTAAAAATCATTATTCTCTATACTAATAAGCTTCATGTCAGTCTGAATTAAAAATTAATTATTTTACTAGCTGTACTGGGAGTATTTCCTCCTTGGGTTAGAATTTTCATTCTTATGTCAAATATGGTGGAAGTGCCAGTACAATGCGGTTGATGAAATGATGAAATAAAACCCTAAGAGAAATTCAGAAATGAAATTGTTAAATAGAATCATTTAGAATCAAAGGCAAGTACACTGAACCTGGAGTTGCTACACTGACATTTCTACTATTATATCAGAAACTTTTAAACATCACAGAATCCAAATGAATTCTACAAATAAGGGAAAAAAGAAAATTGGTACTCAAAAGCAAGTCTTTATATGTCAAATACTGAAGTATTTCCACTGTATATTTATGCCTTTAAAGCTTAATTTTTCTTCATTTAGTTGAGATAAAAGGGAATGTTCAGATTAATAAATGAAAGCAATGTATGAACTTAGACCTAGAGGCCTGGGCTTGATTCCAATTTTTCCATTTACTGACTATTGTTTCCTTGGTGACCACTCTGAATCCTGATTTTCTCATTTACAAAAGGTGATATTGCCACTTATTCTACCACGTGGTTTTAAGAATTAAGAGTGACTCATATTGATATTGGATAATCAATTGGGTGGAGGGTTTTTTAAAGAAAAAAAGGCTATGAATTTTGAGAGAGAGCAAGCAGGTCTATGGGTTAGGTTTGAGGAAGAAAGGGGAAAGATAGAAATGATGTAATTATGTTATAATTTTAAAGAAGAAAAATTATTATAATATATGTATAAGAAGAATTTATATGGTTGAGAGTGATTCCAATTGTTGCTCTAGATACTCTACCAAAGACTGAGACTTATTTATAAGTCAGCTTTATTTTAAATTTCCTTCATGTATGTGGGACTCAAAAAATTTGAAAATTTTTGACTCAAGAAATTTGAAAATTCACATGTGAGTTTGTAAAATTAGTGTACTGGCTAGTGTTAGGTAAAATTGACACAACCTTCAGCCATCTGAGAGGAAGCAGCCACAATTTTAAAAAAATGCCTCCATAAGATGAGAATGTAGGGAAGCCTGTAGGGCATTTTCTTAATTATTGATTGATGTCAGAAGACCTAGCCCATTGTAAGGGTAGCCATCCCTCGGCTGGTTGTCGTGGTGTCTATATGAAACTAGGCTGAGCAAGCCATGGGTAGCTAGCAGTACTCCTCTGTGACCTCAGCATCAATTCAATGTATCCAGGTTTTTTCCCTGTTTTTAGCTCCTGTCTTGACTTTCTTTGGTAATGAAGAGTGATATGGAAAGTATAAAACAAAAAAATACTTTCCTCACAAAATTGATTGGGCAGCAACAGTAACCCTAAGACAATTAGTGGTTTCAAAGGTCCAGTTTTTATTCAAAGTAATTTTGACAGTAGTATTAATTAAACAGTCACAAAATTAAGACACTATTCTAAGAGTATAAATTTAAAGAGTACCATTTTGTTTCCTTTATAACCATAAAACATATTGGTACCTGAAGTATGTACAATTGGATACAGATTACTATGCATTGGGACTGAATACACTTTTGTAAGTGATTGATGGAGGAAAAAACTGACGATTTATGCAACTGAAAAACAGAGTAGCTTATTACTAGCATGAAGAAATTCCAGCACTATGAAACCATTGCAGCTCCAACTACCCATTAAAATAGAAACTTAAAGAATTTAAGAGTGCCCCTTACCTACAAATGTAACAATACAGTCTTCATATATGATGCAAGGTCTCTACAAAATACAGAAATTGTTGGATATGAATTGTTGGATATGAGATGATTAAACGGGAGATATTTTATTGTGAATTATGGGACAACATAATGTGGGCCAAAAAGTAGCTAAAAAGGAACAGAATGGCCTCACAGGAAAAGAATACTGAACATGATTCTTAATATAATGGTTAGTTACTTTTGCAGAGGCAAGCTAACTTTACTCTGAGTAAGTATCTTGGTGGGAAGGAGACAATCCTTTATGCTTATTAGTATCAATGCATTCAATATAAAACTTTTACAGCATATTTGTATTTTAGACTCTATAGCTTTACACACAATTTCAAGACAAAAACAGTATCATTTTGGGAAATGAAAATATAAAATAAATATAAAGTCATCTCAGCACAATATATTGAAATCATGGAATTGAGGTTCTAACTTGAAGTCTAACGCCACGTCCTATGATCTTGGGGAATTTAGCTATAAGCCTTAAATTCTTTTTCTGGAAAAAAAACAAGAGTTTGAAGAGATTAAGAAGAATTGACTAATTTTGTTGTCTCAAAAACTCTATCAATTAGAATCATGACCATATTTCAATTTGTACCTTTCAAATGGTTGGTGCAGTGGTATAATATATACCAAATGAAATATTTTTATGAGAGAGATACAAATTAATAGATTTTAAAATCTTTGCAACTGTCATCACATGAAACAGTCTTAAGTTGCATTGAATCTTTTAACTGCCCACAACATTTTTAAAACAAAAATATTCTAAATAAAATTACACACAAACACACATGCATATATATCACATTTATACTCGTGATTCAGTATCATTGTGATATTAAAATAATATATGTTTAATGTTAAATCATATTATCATATGGAAAGTTGCATGGAAGCTGCCTTAATACAAGTGAATATAGCAAATAGATAAAAGGGATTTTTAATCATAGCAATAAACTAGACAATCAAAATGGTGACACAGATTTATTCCATATTATGCAATTACACACCCACTTGAAATTGACTCAGCCTTTAGTAGATATATACTCCAGTATTTGCAACATATTTGGGCAATTGCTTACTATCATAGGAATATGAGTAGTAAATATTAACCACTCAGTAAATTAGAGTCTAAAGACTACTTTATTTGCAAATATATCTTTTAAGTAGCATTTAATGTACTGAGTAGGATGTATGTAGGACAGGGAACATAATGGTCTGTTTTTAAAAAATAAAACTTTACTAAATGTATTCTATAAAAAGCAAAGTCACCTTTGAAACACTGCTAACATCCCCAACACATCATAATTATTCAATGGTCAAAATATATAAATTTTGAATCATAAAATTATCCATAGTAAATACAGAAGAAATTACATGGTTTTCAAAAACATAATTCATTTAAATTCAAGCCAGTTTTTCTTAATTCCTGCTTTCTAGACACAATTCAGCTTTCTAGACACTGGTACCTAAACTAACTACAAAAACCACATAATTTGATTGCAAGATATAGAGTAACCAAGCTTGAGCTCATATAAAATCCTCCTCCATGCTAGAAAGCTTTCATACTCCCAGAAGATATTATGCAGAATGCTAGATGAAAAGGCATTGGTGGACTTGAACAGCTGTGAAACCTATGAATTGCAATAGCAACCTTCAAGGGAAGTTGTGTCCACCTACATCATAATAGCCTGACTGCTATGGGAGTTAACAACCACAATCTGATTAGATTGGTTGCCAACTTCACATAATGGAATCCATGTCTGGTATTATATACTTCGTCAAAAAATGCATGCTTAAGGATGCCATAGGTTCTAGGGAGGGGACATATTAACATTCTTTTGCAAAATGGCAATATAATCAAACTTCTGTCTAATTATTTGTTTATACCCATTGATGAATGCTACTTTCAGATGAATCAGAAAAGTCTCTTTTCAGTGAATGATAATAAATACAGTGACTCATGGTTGTTCAACATACTGATGTTGGGAGGGTTTTATGGTACAGTCTTTAATCCAAGCACTCAGGATATAGAGAGAAGCAGATCTATGTGAGTTTGAGTGCAGTCTGGTCTACACAATGCACTCCATGAGCTAAGACTACATAGTCAAACCTTTCTCAAAAACAAAAACATACAGAGAATAAGGGATGGATGAGAGTGTAACACTAAAAGAGACATTTATGCACCTTTAAGGCACAGGGAACACTCAGAAAAGGGCAGAAAGAATGAAAGGCTCAGAAGACATGGACAATTAAAAAATGCCATCTTCTGCAATTGCAATCATGAACTCTCAGTAACTCTGCTGCCTGCAGTGAGCCTGAAAAAGAATGGATTTCTCAAGAATCAGACATATACTGGGTTAGGACTCAGGGGCCCTATTCCTCTTTGCTGAACTAATGGTTACTGACAGACTCTGAAAGAGGAGGAAACATTGTCTTCAGTTTTGTAACAAAAAACCAAATCTAATATTAAGCAGATGGACCAGATGAAATCTGTGGGTCACCAAACAAAACAAAAAGACATGAAAGTGGGAAACAAATTTGTAAAAAAAATATGGGGAGATAACAAGTGTGTGAGAGGAATAAGAAAGGGTGTGGAAATAATCAGAAAGCTTTATATGCATGTATTATATTGTCAAAGAAACAAATTAGTTAATAAAAACATATTTATTTCAAGTTTTTCCCTTCCATTTCCTCCCTAACAAATGAAATCCCAAATGCCAGGGAGAAAAATTATCACTCAATTTGTTGCTCAAGCTAATACAAGAGACTTATACAACAATATAGGTTGTTAATGATGCTCTTGGACACCTGCTAGAATTTGACAATAAGTTCTTATTGCTGAAGACATCAGAGGACTTGGGCATACTACATGGAGAAATCCAAATGATAATAAGCAAGGCTACTCCTCCCCAAGGGATAGTGCTCAAACTATTAGAAGAGGCTGCGTAAGTCACCATCAAAATAGTAATCAAAACTCAGACATGGATATAAAGTTTGAAAACAACTCCAATGAGCAGGCTAATAAAATATCTCCAATGGTACAATAACTTGGGGTTCACTAACAACTCTCTAGTTGAACGTAAGGACTGGTCAATAGGAGGGAACTAGCACTAACACCTGGTTAACTGGAATAACTCCTAAGGGCCAGAGAAGACACAGATCCTAGGGGAGATCCTACTCCTGTCAACTGTATTCTAAATGCCAACTGCATTCTAAACACATAGTAGTTTCAATCTCATCTCCCATCAAATTAATTTATTAAGTAGCAAATGGGTGCCTACTACACAGACCCATAACTGGTAAGCCCTAAATATATGAATAAACAGAAAATATTAATTGAAATCAGTAAGATACATAAAAATATGTGTGTGTGTGGTACCACACATAACACATATGTGTATATGTGTATTTATACATATTGAATAAACATATACACATGTTAAAATAATGATTATAATATAATAGGCCATTATTTCAAAATGGAGTAGGTGAATATAAGAAGAGTTGGAGAGGGGAGAGTGATGAGTAGAAAAATGTACATAAGAGGACAATGGTAAGAACTTCTAAAAAGAATAAAATCTTTGAAAGAACTTTTAGAATATAAAGTCAACACACATACTCAGTAGTTATTCTACATATAAATAACAAAGTTTCTGAGAAAGACATCAGGAAACTATCCAATTCACAGCAGTCTCAAAAGTCTAAATACCAAGGAATAAACCTAATTAAGGAAGTCAAACATCTCTGCAAGAAAATCCTTAAGACATTGCAAGAGGAAACCACAAAAGATACTAGACAGTGGAAAGACCTCCAATGGTTATGGGTTGGCAGAGTTAATATTAAAAATAGATACTTTATCAAAATAATTTATAGGTCCAATAAAATTCCATATACATTCTTCACAGAACCATAACAAACAATTTTAAAATGTTTCTAAAATGCAAAAACCCTTGGACAAAGGCAAAAATAACTCTATATTAGAATTATTATCATTGTGACCCAAGTTATACTATAAAGACATATTGAAAACTGCAAAAAATTACTGACAAAACCAGAGGTATAGACCAATGGGACAATACAGAGGATCCAGAAATAAGACATACAATTATAGCCTGCTGTGGGACAATGGTCTTTTATCCTGTAAATTGTATTATTTTTAATAAAATGCTGACTGGGCAGTATCCAGGCAGCAAATAGAGGCGGGGCAATGAGAACAGGAGAGCTCTGGGAAGAGGAAATCTCAGCCTGCAATTGTGACCCAGTAGTAGAAGACGCAGATGAGAACACCTCACTGATGAAAGGTACCAAGCAATGTGGCTAATACAAACAAGAATTATAGGTTAAGACATAAGAATTAATAAATAACAAGCCTGATCTAATAGGCCAACCAGTTTATAATTAATGTAGACCTCTGTGTATTTCTTTGTAACTAAATGACTATGGGACCTAGTGGGACAGAAACCTCTGTCAACAATAACCAGTCAGAAATAGATCAAAAATATATACTGCACTAAGAAACTCTGTGGAAGAAATCATGCTGTCACCATGAAAAATGTCAGTTGATACAGATCAAAGACCTTGATGTCAAATATGTAAACCTGAAACTGTCAGATGAAAACACTTCAAGATATAGGCATATCCAAGGAATTTCTGAGTAGGAGCCCAAAAACACAGGAAGTAACTTTAAGAATTTATCGATGGAATTTTCAAATAAGTAAGCTTATATGTAGCCAAGGAAACTGAGTAGAGTGAAAAGACATACTACAGAATGGGTTATTTAAAGATGTGCAAACGTTAAGCTAAAACTGTATATCAATAAATGGACTATGTAATTATAAATAGAGATCTCAAAAAGGAAATACAAATGGTCAATGAACATCTAAAGTGTTACTGAATGTCTTTAGTCATCAGAGAAATAAAATAAGTAATTTGAAAGTTTATCTTTCTTTAATTAGAATGATTAAAATAAAACAGAAGACAACAAATATTGATAAGGATATGGAGGAAGTGTAATCCATATTGATTTTAATCCGAGTGTAAACAAGTATAGATATTATGGAAAAAATTATAAAAAGTTCTCAACTAAAAGTAGAACTAATACGTATTGGCATATCTATATGTATTTTTCTTCTATTCAAAATAACAAATAAGTGGAGTCTCTTTGGATATAGAATATATGATAAAAATTCAGTAAATATACACAATGTATTTTTATTAGGTTATGAAAATTAAATTATTAAATTTTTAGAAAAATGATATATTTGAAAATTATTATAATATAAAGAACAAATACAGTATGTTTAAACTCATATATGGATCCTATCATTAATTTTTATGCATGTGTATATAAGATAGGATCAGTGTAGATATAGGTCACAAAACTTGAAATAGAGCCATGAAAGAAGAAAGCATATTTTAATGGAGAGTAATATAATATACATGTCACATGAAAGTGGAAAGGCGAATACTGAATGTAGAAGAGTAAAAGACTAGGTGGGAGAAGTTGTACAGGAGGTTAAAATATAGTTTATGCTAAAATGTGATCATGAAACTTAATACTTATACTAAAAATGCAAGTATATAATTATTATGCATTTTACATATGTATTATACATACTTATATATAAATAATAAAAATATATACCTATACCACCATTTATGTTTCACAGATTCAGTAGAATATTTGATAAAGGAGTACTTAACATTTGCAAGATATGATACTGAAATGTTCTGATGATGTTTACAGTAATCTAAATTATGTTACATAGCTTGGAATGTCAAGCACATTGAGTAAATTTTATATTTAACAATATTTTTAACTTAATATATTACCATCACAAATCAAGGACTACTTTTTACAAACACATATGGAAAGAGTCAGACTGCTAAGATGGAAATAATATGGCAATGAAACAAACTGGAAATAAAGACATGAGTTTATTTTAGCATCATCACATCTGATTGCTTCAGAGAAATAAGAAAGATGTTTAAGTAGGATTCCTACATTGTTTTTATTTGAAGTAGTACTCTTGGAAATTTTATTTGTTCATGTTTTCCAGTGATTGGATGAAGGTCTATGAGCAACTAATGGCGACTGGAATTGTCATTTTCTTCAGATGGGTAGCATGATAAGTTGCCTGTGTCCCAGTAAATAGTCCTCATGTTTGCTCATGAATGCAATTTTAATTAAATTCAGTGATTCACAATCTCTAAATACATCACAGGGACACAGGGAATTTGGGTCAAGAGTTTAAGTGGAGAGGGCTAAAAGAGGGAAATGGAGAAAAAACAGTCAAAACTCAGTATATACACGTGGAAATTGATTAAGAATTGTCTCCATAGGATTATATATTTGAATACTTGGTCACTGACTGGTAGAACTATTTGGGAAGGATTGGAGGTGTGACCTTACTGGAAAAGGGCTGTCACTGGGAAATAAAGGATGCTTTGATATTTCAAAATCTCATGCCATTCCTAGTAAGCACTCTCTCTATATGCCTCCTGCTTGTGCACAGGATGTAAGTTTTTCGCTCCAGTTCGAAGTCTGCTGTCATTCTCCCTGCCATGACAGTCATGAATTCACACTCTGAAACTTTAAATTTATAATAAACATTTTCTTTAAAAATTTGCCTTGTTCTTAATGACTTTTTACAGCAATATAAAAGTAACTAAGAGAGTTTATGTATGAACTTGTAAAAAAGTAAAAGAAAGAATAGATGAGGCAGGCTGTGGTGATTTACATGATAATATGTCTCATTAACACAGATATTTGAATATATAATTGCCAGTTGGGGGCATGGTTTAGGTAGGATTAAGAGATGTAGACTTTCTAGACTTTCCAAATCCTCATGGTACTCCCAGTTCCCCTCTCTGCTTCTTTCTTTCTTTCTTTCCTTCTTTCTTTCTTTCTTTCTTTCTTTCTTTCTTTCTTTCTTTCTTTCTTTCTTTCTTTCTTTCTTTTTTGATTTTCGAGACAGGGTTTCTCTGTGGCTTTGGAGCCTGCGCTGGAACTATCTCTTGTAGACCAGGCTGGTCTCGAACTCACAGAGATCCACCTGCCTCTGCCTCCCGAGTGCTGGGATTAAAAGCATAAGCCACCACCGCCCGGCTCTCTGCTTCTTTCTTGTGATGTAAGATGTAAGCTTTCAGCTTGACTGTCCAATTGTCATTCTTACTGGCTGTCACACTTCTCCACCATGATGGTAAAAGATTCTTATCCTCTGGAAACATAAGCCTCAAATAAATATTTTCATAAGTTCTGTTGAACACAGTCTTTTATCACAACAAAAGAAAAGTAAGTTAATACAGAGAGGGGTACCATGGAGTAGGCTATTACTGTGAAGAAACTGATCTTGCAGTTTTTTGGAGATACGTAAAAAGCTTTATGACTTTGGACTAGAAATGTAACTGAATGATGTAAGCAGAGATTAATGGATCATTCTAGTATAGTAGGAGATTGGAAAAAAGTAGTACTGAGAGATATTTGAACTATGCAGACCCAGTACAAAAGGTTTTAGAAGGGAACAATATTAACAACTAGGCTAGAAACCTTTCTTGTGATATTATGCCTAATAAGAATAACCACAAGAATGTGGTTATGGTTTTGGTCATGCCTAAAGAAGTTATCTGAGGCTAAATTTAAAACTAATTGGCTAATTTCTTTGGTAAAGATTTCAAGCAAAGTTAATCTGATTCTTTCACCTGGTTGTTAGTAATCATTCCTATGTATGTCTATAATGAAAAAGAAGTAGAATAAACAGAAATAAAATATGTACAGTTTAAAGAGAAAAGGAACACAAGAAAAGTAATGTAGACCTGAAAGAGATAAAGAGACAAAGGGGATTCCTGATCCATACTATATTAAACAGCAAGGGGCCACCAGGACAAGATGACACCCAACTGAGCTTCAAATTTGTGAAAAGGCAAGCCCTAAGGACTTTTCTGCTCCTATAAAACAACAGCCAGCACAAATCACTTCTAAGGTGGATTAAGGGTGCCTGGGTCCATGCCAAGTTAGTAGCCTACCTTGGTATTATCATCCATGTTATACTTGCTTTAGAGTCATGAAGGATATAAAATTAAGGAGATAGTTGACCCCTCCTCCATGGTTTCATAGAGACAGTGAGAATAAGAGACAAGTATGGCATGTGAGTCACTTTGTGAAGACTTTTAGAAACCATTTCAGGAAGCTGTAGAAATGAAGCCTGATTTACTGTGGAGACCCTAAGATGCTGGTGATGCCAAAACCATGAGATACATGTGAAGAAGACCTGCACACAGAGAGTCAACATACCCAAGAAAAAGAAATGTATGTTGTGAAGTATCTAAGTCCTTTGACATCAGATATGAAATTGCTTTTTTTCCCTGCTGGGTTTTGGTCTTGCTTTATTACTGTATTTCCTCACTATGCTGCCATTCCTCAATTTTGAGATAAAAGTTTCCTGTTCACGAAATTGCATGTGAATGCATATAATTTGTTTTTTATATTACAGGATGTTAAATTAAGTGATTGTCTTGAGTCACAGAACACACTTTAGACCTTTAAACACTGTTTAAACTTTAAAAGATTATATGGACTTTTGAAATTAGACTACCTCCATTTTACTTTATTATGTAGCCATGTACCCATAGGAAAAGACAGTGGAATATAGTCATTTGAATGAGAATATTTTCCATAGACTCTTACATTTGAATACTAGATTCCCCAAATGGTGATATTATTAGAATAGTTTTAGGAGTTGTGTCCTTAGAGGAACCTGGTCACTGGAGCCCAGTTTTGATATTTCTAATGTTGAATCGAGAAATGATAGTTTAATATTCTGGTAGCTTAAAACATAAAATGGGTATATAGGTAATTGTTCAAGTATTTACAGCAATGTAAAATTGTCTATAATTAGTGAGCACATAAATAGCAAGATGTCCTGATTCCATACATAAGTAACAAGAGGTTAAAAAAATACAGCAAGGAACATATACAAAAGTAACCAAAAAAGAAAAGCTTAGAAATAGCCCTGTCAATAGCATTCTAGAAACTGTTATATGGACATTCTATTTAGATTGCCTTTGCTCTCAAATTACTTGTGATGAGATTCTGCAATTGCTAGCACCCACAAAACTCTTGACTTCCCAGAAAATCCAAATACACCAAGCCACAAAATTTGTGTACTGCTACATAATAATATCAAAAGCCTTTATAAATCAAGGATAAGATTAATGGAATGTTAGTCCTTGAGGAGATTTATTGCATGATGGTCATTGTCAACTCAAATCAATGAAGACAGTAATCATAGGAACCCCAAATGACTGAGCGGAATATTCTTTTTGATCTGTATGAATACAGGAACTCATGGGAGCATGTGAAAAGAATTTCAAGTCAATGCATCATTAAAAATATTATACTGGCAGATGGCTCATGTTAAAAAAAAAATATGTCCATGACTCACAGAACTGCAGACCTAAACAAATCAACCTTTCTTCTTTTATAGAGTTCCAAATTTAAATTAGAAATTTATTGCACTCTTCTTATTTTGCCCATATTAACAGGACAAATAAAAGAAATCTTGCTTTCTTTTTAATTGAGGTCAAGAAAACACAGTGTCCTACTTATGTCAATGTATAAAGCATCTTAAGTCTAACCACGGAAGTAGTGACAAAGTGTTTCCTTGCATAACTAGTACTGCTTTAACCTTTTATCAAAAACAGTCTTGGAGTAAAACAAGCAGATATTCTACTTTTGTTTAAATCTCAATATAGCAACATTTCACAGATACAAGATGAGATTAAAGCCAGTCAAGAAGCCAGGGAACAAATGTTTGATTTTTGATATGATGCATAAAAGAACAGTAACTACTAATTATTTTGTCTCTTTAGGTGCTTTATCTCCTTTCCTTAAAATTTATGTTGAGGAATTAATTACCACAGTTTGTCTTTCAAATTTCATTTTTATATTTAATTTAAATTCGATCATTGCATGATTTTATTAATTTATTTTAATGTACTTCAAACTGTGTACCTGTCAGATTCCATATCTGTGACTCGGGGGGCTTATTTTTGTGTTTTCATCTGCTCACAAACATTAAAATGCATGGACATTGGGAAATGCTGTAGTAACTATCCCCTTGGAACAGACTTTAATCCATGAAACCCGAGTGAAAGTGCTAAGTATCATCCCACCAACGACATAATTCGAATGTGCATCATGTCTTTCATCATTGTATTCCTACAGAGAATTCCAACTCACACCAAGGCAATTACATATCAATACAGAGTTTGATAGTTTGATGGTTTCTTTCCCTTCCTGATCTTACCATCTCTCCTAGTTATGTCTATCATCTCATATCATCTCATAAATAAACTCATCTTTTACCGAAAAGAGTCTGGATCAGTTTCCAACTTCTGTGTTTTCCAAACTACAAAGTTATTTTGCAAGTTAATTTCAATATTATTGACCAATTCAATATAATATATATGTATATATATGTATGTATTTATGCATAGGACTAGAGAGATGAGTCAATATGCTTCTTGGCTTCAGATGCATTGTGACCAGCTCTGGCAAGGTCCTTCCACTGGCTTCCCTGAAATGATGTACTATAACCTTGAATTCTGAGCCAAAGTCAGGTATAACTACCTAAGATGCTTCAATTTTGGTTTTTTATTTTTAATTTCATTATGCACATATTACTTTTTAACTGTTATTTTGTGGATATATGTATGTATTGTGTATATGTGAGTATATACACATATGTGTATACATATCTATCTACCTGTATTCCCACAAGGAGTTCAGAAGAGGATATCCTATTCTAACACTTTCCACTAATTCCTTTGAGTCATAGTCTCTCTAGGAAGCATGGGATCAAATATTACTGTCTAGACTAAAATCTCTAAGCCTCAGTAGTCTCCTGTCTTTTCCTCATGGAAGTTAGCATTACAGTCATGTATAAGACACTGGCTTTCTTGCATGAGTGCTTAGATCATAACTCAGTTCCTTGGAGATTTGCAGCAAAGCCAAAAACTTCTGAACAGTCTCTCATACCATGCCAGGTAATTTTACAATAGTAACAACAACAAAAACAACAAAATAACTAAGATGCTACCATATGAAAACTCATGAATTTTATCTTTGATACTTTAGTCAGTGAATGGTAATACCTATATCTCACAATAAACTTTGGAGAGGAGGAACAGGGATTACCAGATTGAATCTGTTATGTAATCCATCCAAACTTGTAGAATCAATGACTTAGCAGAAACCCTAGAAGTCTAAAAAGAATTGAGATGCTTCAAACTGAGGGTATCTCAAATCAGCATGAATCTTTACCATCAAAGGGACAGGAGAAATAATTCACTCAAATTATTTATTATTTTCATTTTATCTTTTTGTAGACAATCTCATTTATTATTTTTTCATGAACTATAACAGTAGACAAACATCATATGATTCTTGAGTTTTAATATACTTGAATTGAAGAAATATATAATACAGATTTGTAATCTAACCTTAAAATTTCATATTTTAGTTAGCAGGTCAGAAAACAAACAATGTATATAAATATACTAACATCTTTAAGGCTGAATACATGCCATGAATAAAACAAATTGGTGTGTTACAAAGTTAATAAGTGGAATTTCTGTGTAGACATTTCAGTCATGGGAAACCTAAGGATGTCACAGTGAAACTTAAGGAAAGAAGATATTTAAATAGTGAAGAGAATAAAATTTTAAGGAAGAAAAATATATGGGTCTAGAATCAAGAAGAGTTTCCAGAAAATGAAGATAATTTGAATTAACTACTCATTTATAGACAACAGGAAAAAGTGTTAAAAAATGAACCCCGGGTCAAATAACAGAGGAACTTGTGTGCTATATTAAAATGTATTTAAGTTGCAATAGAAATTTAGCAAAGAAGTTAAAGAAATGCAGAAGTCTTATTGCACTTATTTATATGCTTAGCTCTTCCTATCTTTCGATATCATTTGGCCAATCAAAAACAATGATGACAACTTATGCTGGAGAGGTTGTGGGGAAAAGGGAACACTTCTCCATTGCTGGTGGGAATGCAAGCTGGTACAGCCCTTTTGGATGCCTGTGTGGCGATTTCTCAGAAAATTAGGAAACAGAAGTATAGATAAGGAAAATGTGGTACATTTACACAATGGAGTACTACACAGCAGAAAAAAAATAACGTCATATTGAATTTTGCAGGTAAATGGATGGAACTAGAAAACATTATTTTGAGTGAGGTAACCCAGACACAGAAAGACAATTATCACATGCACTCACTCATAAGTGGTTTTTAAACATAATGCAAAGAAAATTAGCCTATAAATCACAATCCCAAAGAACTTAAACTATAATGAGGACACTAAGAGGACATAGATCTAATCTACATGAAAATAGAAAAAGTCAAGATCTCCATGAGTAAACTGGAAGCATGGGGACCTTGGGAGAGAGCTGAAGGGAAGGAGAGAGGCAGAGAGGGGAGCAGAGAAAAATGTAGAGCACAATAAAAATCAATAAAAAAGGAAGTCAAATCCATAAATTTTTTGATAAGTTTCAGAGATTAATGAAACAGTTATGAGGAGATCTCAAGAGTGTAGCTGAATATGCAATTTTGAGAGTTGATCAAAAGATTGACATTCTTAAGATCAAGATGACAAAAATATTCTTTTTGCTACAGCTTCTATGACAAAATAATATATCCTTAGTGGTTAGAGCAATAGTAGATTATTCCCTCACAATTATGGATTAAAATAACAAGATCAATAAGTTCTATGCACTATTACTTTACTCTAACTAAAATCATTGTTATGGAATTCAGAAAGCCACATTCTCCTAGTACTATCAAATGGTGTGTTATTGTGTGTATATATTCTTGGTACATCTTTGTATACTGAAATGTCTTCTTCAAACCAGAATACAAGTTAAATTAAGACTTACTATAGTTATCTCATTTTGACCTAAACATCCCTGGAAAAATCTGATCTTCTCTGAGAAACTGGGGTTTAGAACTTCAACATATAATGGCTCAGGTTACAATAAAGTTCTGAAAAGTACTGGTTATGGTCACTGGAATTGATGAAATCATTTGCACAATGGATGCAGAGATATAGAAGAGTTTAAAATCTCAAACTGGAGAAACATGAATATTTCAAAGAAACTCCTCTCAAATGGACTATGATGGAGCTCCAACAAACAAAGAGGAGTATAATGAAAAGCCAATAGAAGAGAATAATTCAAAAAGGAGTGTTCAGTACTGTAAAATGAAATCAAGAATGAGATGCATCCTTTTGGGTTTGTTGATAAAGTTGGCACTAATGACTTTGGCCAAACCTGATGTTTATAATTATTTTAATATCAAATACAAAATGAAACTAGCAGCAAAGTGGAAAATATTATTATAGGTTTTATATATATATATACACATATATATATGTATATATAATGATACAATAAAAATTATAATTGAGAAGCTAATTGGCTCTAAGACACCCAAAAAAACTAAGAAAGAATGTAAACCAGAGTGCATAAAGGCTTTACATAAAGGAAAGTTAATTTTCCTGTAATAATGGTAGAAGTCATGTGGGAAAACGAAATGACTGAAAACTGTTTTTATAACCTTTATTATAGGAAAATACACAATTCCTCCAATTATTTCAGGACAGGAGAATGTCTAGATGCTTAAAAATCTAGTATATATATATACAGAACTTATTCTTCTCACCAACATATCATAACATGTGCACTGTTTAAAGCTGTAGTGTATTGTAATCTCTATCACACATATTCACACAAGTATGTGTCTATGTGTGGCTATCCATACTAGTTATTAAATATACCATTCTATATCTATTCTGAAGACACATGCTGAAATCATATTGCTATATTGAGTAAAAAATATATAAAAATTGTTAAGTAGGTAAACATGAATCACTACTGAGGAAAGTGTTACTGTGAAGTTGAGAAGACTGAACAAGGAATAAACTTAGAAGCCTTCCCAAGGTCGATTTTCATACTTCTGAATAGAAAGACATGACTATCACTCAAAACA
Source organism: Dicrostonyx torquatus (assembly GCA_028555095.1). Lineage (NCBI taxonomy): Eukaryota > Metazoa > Chordata > Mammalia > Rodentia > Cricetidae > Dicrostonyx > Dicrostonyx torquatus. Next base: position 642,862 of record JAQHUG010000515.1, on the reverse strand, counting down.
CATACTACAGCAGTGGGAAAGAAGCTTGCCAAAATCCAAAACCTATAGCTGACCCTTGGGAACCATTCATCACCAGGTGGCAGAGAAAGATACTAGAGAACATAGTATAGGACTGTTCTATGAAGATTACTGCTATGTTAGGAAAGAATTACATCAGGAAAAAGTAGGCTGTAGATGATCAGTGAATATACTAAGACTAATCTTAGCAGAATTCTAGATATAAATCCCAATGGAAACACTACAAAAAATCTCCATACACTCCTGCTTTGTGGTGTCCTCTAGCATGCTCTGAACCTGTGAACAAGCCAACAGCCAAAAGAAGAAATCATACCATCAGCTACAGAATCACAAAGGAAGGCAAAGTGTGGAGTCATGGAGAAATCAATCTAAATGAAAATTTACCATGTTAAGTTCCTCCATTAATTAAAATTAACTGCTCTCCTACATTGAAGTTGGTCATCTTGGGCTTCTGCTGTCAACATTCAAAATGACAGGTAGGGAAATGATTCTTCTTGATGGTGAAGACACCATCAGCTCTCACTCTTGACCATTCCCACATTTAGCAACATATAAATCAAACATTTAGGAAAAGTAAAAATTTCAATGGCTCATGTTTGCTTAGTAACACAGTGGGTGTTCTCATTTCTAGCACTGGATTCTTCCAAGTGATTGCTCCCAGTAAGTAAACAGTTTTAAAATACTATGTAATAAATGCATGTCCCTTTATCAACGTCATTCTTTCAGTCATCTTCTTGAATCAACAAATCTACTATTTGCAAAGAGTACTTGTAAATCTTCTGGGAAACTTTCAATATATGCAAGAAAAAGCTGACATTGTGTTCCATGCAAATTTGTTTTTAGACTTTTAGACTTCAATAGGGGAAAATAAAGTTTCTTCAAAAAGAGATTTAGTGATATAAAAGAGTTTGTTTCCTAGTTAATTAATAATCTTGAATTTTCTCATACATTTAAAATATGCAAGGAAGTCCAAGAGTGAGCTACACAGCAGCTAGTAATGGTTACTATGGTTACAAATGTAAACTTTATCCTAGATGGTGAATAGGAGGTGTTGTTGGATGTTTGCTATTGTGTTTTTCCTGTGTGAATTTTAAACTATTTAAATAACGATGAAGGAAAACAGAAGGAGAAAGGGAAAAATTCAGGGCTTCTGCAGGTCTTTCTGCAAAAAGACACACAATTTACTGAGCAAATCTACTTCTAGTGATCATTAACAGAGAAATGAAAGTGATCTATTGCATTGATAAAATAACTGCAGTGAAAACCTGACTACAGGGTCTTTTCAATTCCCCAAAAGAGTTCATCTGAGCCAACGTGGAAGCAGGGAAGCTAGCCAAGGAGACAGTATTTCATACCGAAGCTGTGATCCCCAAGAAGGAATGGTTGCTTTGTCAGCTCAGCTGAGAAATGTCTTAGATCCAGATGCTTAAGGGTGGGATCGTGTTTCTTTTAAGTAAGAACTATATGAATTCAGATACAAAGAACCCTTAAGATGAGTTGCCTTCTCCTTACTCAGAAAAAGAATTTGTATTGTACCTAAGAATATGGTTCTAGAAAAACTACAGAAAAGTTGATATGTTACAAATTGTGATAGATCTTGACTCAAAGTAAAGTTCTACAGAACCTCTCAGAGTTCCAATTTCCTCATGAAAACAATGAAGCTGCCAGTGTCCCCTTGAAAAATTACTGTATAGACTAAATAATGTCTGCAGGTAAAGAAAGCATCTAGTTTCATTCCTATATGTTACTGGCATTTGCTGTTGTTCCACTACTATTACCACTATTCCTCTTCCTTTTAGCATTGCTACTACAAATACTACTATTTGTAACATTGGATAATTAATGTTACTCTTAAAAACAAATAGTCATTTTGTAATGAGAGTAGCCTAATGAAACAAGACAATAGATCAGTTACCCTACTAGTTATTATATGACACCTCTGACTAGATGTGGCACACGTGGATACATAAGTTTTCATTGCACTTACTCCCATTACTCAATAATCTTCATGGGACTTCTATGTAACATAAGCATAATACATAGAAAAAATTGTGTTACTAATGGGCATAGATGGTCAAGGAAGCACTAAGTGAATGTGTAAGGAGAGAATGAACTTATAAGTGAATGTGTATTGCTTACACGAGTGTAGCTATGTCAAGGACTCAGTTGTTCTGTCCTTTGGAATGGTAAAGCCTTCCTTTAAACATTGTGTGAATTGTTTCAGTGTATTATAGAATGCTTAGCCTACATTCAGGGTTACTATTAAGTAGCTCTTACATTTAAATTAACCCATTTCTATTAATCTATACATCACCATGTGGCCTGTGGCTTACAGGTTCTGTGACATCTTGTTTTTTGGGGTACTAGATCAAGCCTCCCTCACACCCTTCTTTCTCCCTGCATTCAGTTTGACTTTCATGCATAGCTATATTGTGCCTTGCTACAGACCAAAGCAGCTTTTATTGTCAAACAATGAGAGAAACATATATTCCCAGTGTACAGAAGGGTTATCTTACAGCATTTTCCCTTTCTGACTAATCAAAAAAGGTTTCAAATTTAACATAGTAAAATTATAGACAATGTGACAGTTATCAAGTAAGAATTACAGTTATAATATTGATGTGGAATTCCCCTCTGTATGCGATGAATAAGTTTTATTACCATTGGTTAATGAATAAATTGCTTTGGTATATGGTAGGACAGAATATAGCTGGGTGGGAAAACTAAACTGAATGCAGGGAGAAAGAATACAGAATCAGGTAGATGTCATGTAGCTGCCGAAGTAGAAAGACACCAGAAACTTACTGGTAAGCCACATCTGTAGCAATGCAAATATTAATAGAAATAGGTTAAGATGTAAGAATTAGCTAGAAATAAACCTGAGCCATTGGCCAAACATTATTGTACTTTATATAGACTTTCTGTGATGATTCAGATCTGGGTGGCCAGGAAGCAAAAGTGCAGTCTCTGTTTACACAATTTTAATATTAAAAATATCTTGCTAACTAATTTTACTTAACAAAATTAAAGAAAATATCTAATTATATATCTTGATAAATTTAAACTTACATATCAAATTTACCTTTTTTAATCACAACAAAGAAAATTATAACTGTCTAATCTTCGACTTCATCAAAGACATGAGAAGAAAATAATATAACCTGAGTAGGCAAGAAGTAAAAACAATCAACTTCCAAACGGTATGAGAAATGACAAAAACAGGGGACTGGCTGGACAGTCTCCCAACATTCCTCTCTAACATTGGGGCACTCAATTGTGGCCTATGGGTCATGCATACCTGAAAGACTTTTCTTTGAAGCAGGGAACTATGAAGGACTGTCTTACTTTATCTTGGCAAAGCTCAGCAGTCACCTTTTTTGTGTTTTGTTGGTCCAGTTTGAGCAGTAGCAATCAGCAATTGAGGTAAGGGCACTTTCTTTGTCCACATGGCTATCTTTTTTCTTTCCTTTTCTTTTTTTTTTTTTTCAAGACAGGGTTTCTCTGTGGCTTTGGAGCTTGCGCTGAAACTATCTCTTGTAGACCAGGCTGGTCTCGAACTCACAAAGATCCACCTGCCTCTGCCTCCCGAGTGCTGGGATTAAAGGCATGCACCACCACCACCCAGCTCACATGGCAATCTTTAGTCATAAAGTTTCTTTGATACACATTATCTTCTCTGGAGTATATTGGTGCTTCCCGAAGCAAACATGTCTCACTGTCATGAAAAGTTTAAGTTATTAAAACATTATAGATGTCATATTCTCAAGGTATTTGAAATGTTTGAAGAATACTTATATATCTCAAATATATTTTTATATCTAGAAAACCTAACTAACATGACTATAAGGCTAACTATTATAGATGACTGTATTTTTGTAAATTTGTATTTTTATTGAGCTACATAAACACAATACCATAAACAATAGTAAAATATACATAGAGTATAATAAAATTAACTTTATATCAGTAATTTAAAATCCATACCAATGTAAACTACTTTTAGTTTAACAGTTGTTTTTTTGGATTAAAGTATATTCAATAATCTAGTCTTTTATCCTATTTCTATATTTTATCCCCATTCTTCTTTTAGAAAGAGATTGACTATCACCAATAACAATTTATTACCAAACCTCCCTTAAAAGCAAAAATAAAATTTAACTTTGTATCCATATACAAAAATCAATGCCAATATAAATATCTATAAAAAATAGCTCCCAAATACCACTCTATTAATCCCATCAATTCCCCCCCCCCTTTTTTTTAAAGGGTCCCTGAGCTTATAAAATTCCTCCCCCAACCCTCAATTGTATA
>JAQHUG010000515.1:598137-625645 GCA_028555095.1 Dicrostonyx torquatus | reverse complement strand
CAGGATGGAGGGGGAAGGGCCTTGGGTTTCTCACAGGGCAGGATACCCTGCCCCCTCTTAAGGAAGCAGGGGGAGAGAGGAGGGATACTGGGGGAGCGGGAGGGCAGTGGACAAGGGGAGTAAAATAAATTTCTTTTTTAACAATAAAAAAGACAAAAAAATCTACTTGCAATATCTACTCAGTCATATGACACACTCAGAGATAAGTGAGCTTTCTAAGGCTTTTCAGTTTTATTGAAAATGACATGTAAATGATGTGTACTTAGAGTGTTCTGTCCCCTCAAGTCTTTTAAATCATATTTCAGGCATACATTTTTGTCCTCTCTCCTTTTTCCCTGATTTATTCTGAAGTAAATAGTCTTTCAGAGCTTTGTTAATATAAAAGAGTTTCCTTTTGGACTACATAAACTCAAGATAAGAACATAAATTTCTGGGCAAATTAAGGTACATTTAAGGGCAAAAAATGCTGTTGATAATTTCACAGTGATATGATGATCCAAAGAAGACTAGCCATACCCCAAGTAACCATCAAAATAAACCTTAAAATCTTAGAATTTTATAGATGCTTTTAGGCAAAACTAGTTTCTGTGCACATTTATCTTTCAGAATTTCCAATTTCACTATTTTTAGAATTTATTTTACTCCCCTTGTCCACTGCCCTCCCGTTCCCCCAGTATCCCTCCTCTCTCCCCCTGCTTCCTTAAGAGGGGGCAGGGTATCCTGCCCTGTGAGAAACCCAAGGCCCTTCCCCCTCCATCCTGGCCTAATAACTGTGAAGCCTATGAGAATTTTTCTTAATTGTCCAGAGAGTTCACAATGCAATTTACAATGGATTAAGGAATATTTTAATAAGAAATTCAGTTATTTCCAGAAGGACAGTCGTTGAAAGTATTTATTTCTCTGATACATAGAAACCCCTATTCAATATTTTAGTTAATATAAACATACAAAACATACACATAGATAAAATAAATAAATAAATAAAAATCTTTAGAAACACATAATGTTCACAGTGCAACTTTTAGTTTCTTGCATTCTTTTTCATTTTTTGTTTGCACATTTCTACTTTGATATTTTACAATGAATTCTTACTTTTTTACAGAAAGAAAACAGATGATTGATGTTTGAGGGAATCAACCCAAAAATAAGCTGATCTTCATTAATTGAAATTCAAAAACATCTGTTCTTATGTGAAATCACATAATAACCTGCTCTGTGGTGTGGCAAGCCCTTCTGTATATGTGTTGATTTTATTGGTTAATACATAATCTTCTTTCAGCTAATAGCTTAACAGAATATAGCCAGGCTGGAAGACATATATATATAGAGAGAGTAGGCAGAGTCAAAGAGTCATCATGTAGCCACCAGAAGGAGAAAGGCGTGAGCTGCCAGCTGGAACCTTGCCGGGAAGCCATGATCCTTGTGGTAATATATAAACTAATGGACATGTGTTAATTCTAGATGTAAGAGCTAGGTAGCAATATGCTTAAGTAATTTAATTAATACAGTTTCTGTGTGGTTATTTCAAGTCAGGGCAGCTGGGAACAAACAAGCAGCCTCTGCCAACCACTCTGTATATAGACTATAGTATGTTATATCCCTTTAGAAGAACTTTAAAAACGTATAACACTTGGCTTGAGTACTTCTCAAGCACTAATATATTGGAAACAACCATTTGAAGAATGTCTCAGAATGTTCTCAAAGTGATGATTAAGGACACTATCCAATGTGTTGGTGAATGTCTTTCATATATAAATAAACATTCATGTTATTGTTTCTGCAAGAGAATCCCTCTCTAACACATCGGCATAGTTAACTGTCATCACTAGTGGCTTTAAAATGAACTTTTCTCCCTGAATATCAATATTCACTGTAAAGGAGGCATAAAAGAGAAATCTTGTGGCATTACGAACAAAAATAGCACTGCTTCCATCACAAGACTAAATAAATGTTGCCCTTTTGTCCAGATTAACAGTAAAATGTGACTTTCAAGTTTATGTTGATTTAATTTTCCTTCAAATGCTTCTGGAAAGTGGGTAAATAAACACAAGTAATCCATGCAAAGTAAGTAAAAATGTACTGAAGAAGTTCTGTAGGATTGTACATAATACAGTTGTACCATGAAGGGCTTAACTATCTTTGAAAACAAACACTGACTGATTCATTTTGTCACATTTAGCGACTACTTAGTCTTTAACACCTAGAATGTTCCATGCACAATTCAGCACACTGGGGATGAAATAATGATTAGAGTAAACAAGAAACATGTGTTCATAAAAGAAATTTGGGATATCTATTTCCAGAAGAAGTATGATGGTTAAGAGAGAGACAAGAAACAAGTTAATTACATAACACAGAAGCACTACTTTTCAATATGGAGAAGATAAAATAGTTAAATCTCTATTTTCAAAAGTTGGAGGGATGGGGACATGATACCTGACTTAGATATTGCAAATATTTTTGAGCACTTTCTAACATTATATATAACTGTAAACACTTCACGTTTTTTAACTTAATCTCAAAGTATCCTTTCAAAGTATTTTAATTATGCAAATTCAAAACATAACATAACTAAGAAGGCAAGAAATTAGATAATTTGAAATTAGGTGGGAAAGATGAGATTTGAGTGCTAGTATTTTTATTCCAAAACCTGCAGTGCTTGCCACTATGCTACAAGGAAAATAACAGAAAGAGTATTTCAAAAGAAGGGGTGCTAGGTTCACAGGCCCTAAGGTAATCTTGATGAAAATGATCCAATAGAAAGGCAACACCACAACAACAGGTGTGACACCTTAAATAAGTGAGAATTACTGCTGAGGGAAAGATTAGCTGAGAACTGGAGCTTCTAAAGCTGCACTACCAAAATCAGTTGCTGGGAACTAGGCCTGACTCACAGCTATGAGCTCTACCAAAGAACAGAATCTGTTGTGTAGGCTGCAGAGAACACTGCTTACTTTCTTATCTACTAGAGTGAATCACTTTTGAGAAAAGAGGGTTAGTCATGAAAAATCTCCAAATTTGTCACAAGGAAAATGGACATGATATTTTAAATACACAAGCAAATATAACAAAAATATAGTGACAAGGTTTGAAGAGCTGATGTGGATAAATGTGTGTGATAATTAATTATCAATATGCATACTAATTGTCTCAAGTATAGTTATGATCATGTGACTGTGTAACTTCTAAGATTATGTCTTTTGTGTGTTCTTTTAATCTTGGTTATAGATTATATTATTATAGTGACACCAATCAATGCACCCAGCATGATTTATGATCAATAATTACCTGTTGTATTTAGAGATAATTTTTGCATTATCTCTAATAAATTTTTGCTTTATTTGTATTACATCTCAAGATAAAATTAATTTTGTAAATATTACAATTAAACAGCTTTCTATAATATAAGCTTATTATATAGAGTTATATATTATATATAGTTATATATATTATATAATATTATATATATAATTTTAGTTGTAAACTATGTATATTTCCACTCAACTGACATTTAATAGTGTGTGTGTTTTGTTAATCAATTGCTGAATATAGCAAACATGTTGAAAGCAACCTTAAACAAAAACATCCCATAAATGTTGGAAGAAACATGAGTATAGGTTAATAACATCTGTTTGTGGTTTTAAGTGCTATTCTAGGTTAGTTGAGATCAGTATAGTAACTTGGTTAAAAATCTATCTTAAAGATTTTTATAGAAATTATTTCTCATTCCTTTCCCATGCAATGTTCTCTGTACTATTTAATAAATACAGAACAAAGAACGTACTTTATTAAGGACATGTTACAAAGATAGATGTACAAAACAAATGCAATGAACAGACAACAGATAGGCTACGGACTCCAAACTGCAGACTAACAGAAAACATAGTGAAAGAGAAAGATGAAAATTTAAGATCAATCTTGGGTTAAAGTCCTCCTAAGAGGAAAAATATTATTTTTTGTTGTTTCTTGATGTAACATCAATGTAGTCACTCACTAAGTGACTGATGGGTAGATAGCAGATATACCCATGGATGTAATGGACAAATAATGATCTAAATACCTAGTTGGATGGAGAAGAATAGAAATTTTAAAACACGATTCAGAGCATCAAGTGAGTACATACCTATAGTAACTATATAAACCAGGAAAAACAAAACAAAACAAAACCATTGCCAGGATAGGTAAAGGGGTTTGGGTAAGCAATAGTAAGGAGAACAGCAGGGTAAAAGTCATCTGATGGAAAGATGGGAAAAGTGTATAGGGAAGGAGGTAAATGCAGAAGAATGTAAAGCGGGAAAGCAGGATCAAGTGATCTGAAGGGCAAAAGAGAAAAGGTGAGCTCTTTAGGGAGGGGATAAGAGGTGTACAGAGGAGGTAGGTAGATAAACTTACAATAAGGATGCCTAATACGTCACAAGGAATCATACTATTAACTATTTACTAAAAAATCCTATAATAATTTTCATAACTTTTCTCATCTTGGTGGATAGTTCCACTTTCCAAGACCCAAAGACAACCTAACAAAACCCCAATACCAAACATGAGAAACCTTCTTTTGAGTTGTTGATCATGGCTGTCCAAAAGACTCTCCAAACATACAACCTATTGCTCTTTTCCTTAGTTACCGCCCCCAGAGAGGTAGACAGTAAATCCCTGCTGCTAAAAACACCATGCACTTCAGAAAAATAGCCCAGAGGCCCCTGAGATGGAATTGTCTTGAATGTCATCTCCCTGGGAACTAGCCTTCCTGGTAACAGAAGGCATATGCAAGCTTCCAAAAAAAGTAGACAACTTGCAGTGCTACCCAGCTATGATGCCTATGAATCATATCAACAAACAATATGCCTGGTGATCCTAAGGGTACAGTAGTAGCACACATACTTCGGCAGGAACCAACAACTGTTTAGTTGAACATAATATCCACTCAACTGAAGGAGTACCCTGCTTGATGCTGTAAACCTAGCTAGCTACTCAGTATTAGTCAAATCATGGTTATTGGAGGAGAATCTAAAGCCACTAATTTACTAAACCAGCATAATCCCTAACACTGAATTATAAACATCCGTTTTTATATCCACAGATGTATCTAGTATTCAGCCTCATCAATGAATTTTCTCTTTGCAATAGAGGGAAGCCATTACAGAAAAAAAAATCAAAATGCATAGTTGCGGAGCCCAGTCCCAGTGGGTGCATCTGCAAAGCATTTCCTCACCTAATGCTCAGGGAACACTGAGAAAGAGGGAATTTAAATACTGTGGGAGACAGAAGATCATGGAGTTTGCTATCAGGTTGTGTCTGTTAGTAATGACAGAAGCAATACCAATAATATGTCACCAACATGACTACCCAATCATGAGCTGAACAAGGACAATATCAATGGGCATACCAAATTTTATGGGAAAAAGCTCATGAGACTAGAACCCTATGCAAATAAGTACAGTCAACTTAGTAAAGTTGGGAGAGGAAGAGGTGGTCTTCCCCAGGGAAAAGCACACACATTGGTAATCTAGTGTCAAAATTTCAACCTTAAAAACATATGCATCTAGCATTACACATATTGAGCAGGTTAAATTTAAAAAATATATATGTGTATGAATATACATATATACATTTAATAAAAATGAAAAACAATAGCAATAAATTTGATATATAGAAAGGTTTGGAGGAAGAAAAGGGATGGTAAAAATGCATTTTAACATTTTAATAGTTTATTTCTAGAATTTTTACATTATAGTTATATACTTTGGTTAATCAAAGACAATCACAGTATAGCACATGAAACCATATGTAAGTTGGTATTATTATTATTATAGTAGACATTGTCATTATCTCATGTATATAACCTTGAAATTCATTGTCATTAAAACACACATGGGTTCCAAGCTTTATTTTCCACAAGTTAGTACACGTGCATGCACTTTTTATTGGATATTTTCATGCTGCTCGAACCCTTTCCAACACCCAAAAGAATAAGAAGCACCTAGAATTTTGATTCTTATGTAGCCCTAATCTTATGGCAAGAGAGCATTACATGTATTTACATGTCCATGCTCTCTTACCTATGGTTGTTCAGACAAAATGTGTTAAACTGCAAGCTCTCATTGATACAGAGCTGAGAATATCTAAGGTGAGTACTAAAAGGAGGCTTTTACTCTGCTTCCAGCTCCCCTAAGAAACAAAAGAAAATACCATAGAACTTTATAGCTTTGATGACCTCACTAAGTAGATGTGGAATTACAAAATGTTTCAATGCAAAGATAATATACTCAATTCTTTGTTTTCATATAGGGACATTAAAACACATGTAATATAATAATAGCTGAATAATCACATAGTAATCCAAGATACACAGTATCTCCTAAAGAAACCAATATTCTCTTGAAAAAATTGGTTGTCAATTGAATAGCAAATGAAAAAACATTCTCAAATAGCATCAGGAAGCTGAAAAGACTGAGTGCCTATGACTTGAATTGCTTATGAAAATATGCTTTTTATTACTGATCATTTGTTTTTAAAATGAGCTACACTGATAATTTTACTTTAAAGGGTATTTATTTATATGAGATTTACTACATGTCAGACATCATTTTAAGAACTTTACAGATACCAATTAATATAAAAATCGGTAATATAACTCATTGATTCTTTGCTGGGAATTGAGATTAGTACCTTTAAGATCTCTGAGATTACTCCATAGTCTTCTTTGTAGGTTTCTGGGGAAAGAGGGCCTGGAGTTTAAATGTCAAAGGTTTCACTTAATCTCTGATCTGCCTTCTGTAGAACTGGTAGAATTTGACACTATAGTTTTGTCAAAAGTAGGACTGAAGCTTGTGTGCCACATAAAACTTAGGTCACAGTATCCTCAGTTTCTCTCCATGTTTAGTCATAGTCTGCAAACTAAAAACATGAATTATATGATTTGTTATATTTCTACTTCTCATGGTATATTCATTTCATTTTAAATGTGAGATGCTATGTTAAGCTCAAGAGGAACTGATAGGATTTAATAACCATCCCAAGATTCTGAAGAGTTCACAGTTTAGAAAAAGAAAGAGACAATAGGCTAATAATTTTAAGTTAGCACACTAATGTATAGAGGTGTGAAAGAAAAGAGGTGGGAGAAATGATTCTACATGTAGAGTTTGGAAAAGGCTTAAAGAATCCTTTGAAAATAGCAATGAAGATAGTGTAGAAATTTTATTAAAATGAGAGAGGGATTTAGATAAATTGTATAAAAAGTGCTTTAATACTCAATAAAATTTTATTCATTCAATCAAAAACATTTAATGTAAATGCAGGTACTGAAAGGGAAAATGAAGCTTACATGACTTTAAATAATTCAACCTACTAATATTGCCCTTCTAATTTACAATATTTAGTTTTTCATAACTGAAATATTTAAATTTTATGATGGTACATTGACTACCCATAATGCAAACAGGTTGCTGGATAGAGTTTGGAAAACATCTAACAAACTAGAAAGTCATTATTTTTTTCTCATTTCTTACAATAGATTAAATTTCACACTAAATAAAAATAGGTAAAGCTAAAACCATACAAGAATAATGTGTTGGGTTTTAAAATATCATTATTATTATCATTATTGTTCAAACTTGCCTCATAATTATTGTGTTTTGGATAGTGCCCAAATTACCTCACATCTATATCAAGATCAATAAACACTGACTAAATGATAGGAAATAAATAGGATTTCACAAATATAAAGGACTTTTTGAAAATATGTAATAAAAATGAATATAAAACACATTTAACATTTATAGATATAAAAAGCTCATATAAATCAACATAAAACATAATACTAATGCAATATTTTCTTGACTCAAACCTTTAAATGTTTTTCCTACTAAGAAAGCCAAAAGTCATTTATCTATTGCCTGGTTTCAGAATTTTATTGCAATATATATTCTTCCAGGTTTTCCCAGTATTTCAATTTGTGTATCTGACAAAAGTAGATGAACAAAATTCTTTTTGAGATGCATATTTATTTTCCCAACACTGTTTATTTTCCAAGTTCCTATTTGGAATGAGACTATACCTTTTTCATATAGTTCAATGTCCAGATCTTAAGAAACTACTAATGTTCTTTCTATATTAGGGATCAAAGGAGTTTGTCTACAAGGATATTTTTCCTTGCTAAAATTTATGTTACTTGTTAGGGGACTCTCACATAACTTTCCATACTCTTTTAATGCAGCCCAGGAAGCCAGCTCCCAGAACTGCTCCAGGATACTCAATAGAAGACCACAAAGTAGCAGGATTTTAGGAAAGTTTTATATCTGACAGTAAAAATAAGAAAACACATGCTTTCTGATCATAAGTTTTTCATTTACTTCATCTTAAACAATCTTTTCTGATAATCTCTGTCTCTATATAGCTATATTCTTTACATACAGCTACATATCTCTCCTTATATGCATACATCTCTCTTCTACAAGGTCATACATCTCTACACAGTTACGTCTATTTTCACATGGCTACATATCTTTCTTTTACATACATTTCATCTTCCTTGTCTCCACAAGTTACAAATATCCACACAATCACAGCTATACATCTCATTTACATATCCTCTCATCCTACAGCACTTTACATAGCTCTTAAGCACAGTTCCTCAAAGTAGCAGCAGCTCTTTCACACAGTCCCTCTCTGTTACTCCCTTACTAACTCACTCACTCACTCACTCACTCACTCACTCACTCACAGACACACTCACAGACACCTACTTATACTTTATTCAGTTACTATCTACTCCCTCGCTCATTCACTCTCTCATGCTTCTTCAACTTCAACACTTCTCTTTCTCCACAGATGCCTTCTCTCAAAGTTATACACAGCTTCTCCTGCCTAGCTTTACAGAGCTTTCTTTCATAACCAAATTCTGGAAAATCATGTTATATTCTCAAGGCCTAACATATTCTCATAACACATGATAAGTCATGTAGTTTTTCTCAGGCTAAGAAGGTCATATGTCAACCCACCAGAGGAAGTATTCCCTGATGGGGTACCCTGTTAGAAGTGCTTGCAGATCACTGACTCTGAAAACTTGTTTTTTTTCTGTAATTTCACTTGTGCAAGAAGAGCAATGATATCTCCCCATTACCATGCATTTTCATGTAATATGTATATTTAATCTCATAATTACATCTCAATCTTATAATAACATATATCTGTGGGTTGTCAGGAAGATTATTTTTTATTTAACTATATAGTTTTGATATATAGATTAAATACTGTGACATGCATGCTTCATAACTAGATCTACGAGGACTGTAGATACTTAAAAGCCTGGTTTGTTCTTTTGCTCAAACTAATTGCACACAATTAGCGCACCTTCAACTCAGAGCAAATGCAAACTAGATTAATGGCTTTTGAAAGCAGATCTTAAGCGTAAAAGTTTTCAATGATTCACAAAGTCAGAGTCATAGATGTCTAATCACGTTGCCACATAAATCTCCCTAAGAAAAGCACACCAATTCTCTGCTTGCCAGTCTGATAACAATAGACCTATGTCTCAAAGTTTAAATTGAGCATTGTATCCCATATCTGGTCACAGTCTCATTCCTGTAACCTTGGACACTTGTGTTGCCATGGCAATGGCTCAGCTCCATATTGCTTATCCTAAGTATGTGCTTTTTACCAATGAGAAGTAAGTCTTGTGATTTTTAAAATCACTTCAAGGTTCCTGTAAGGAGAAGAGATTTTAAGCTGGATAAGAAGGAATTAGAGTTAGGGCAGGAGAATTAGGATAAAAACAAAACAATAAAGACACTGTTTCGGAAAAGCATGTGTAAGAGAGTTCTTTAACCCTTGCAAAAAGTCCTTTTCACTTACTGTTGAGTCCATTCTGAACCCTGAAGAGAGTCTTAGGGCTGAACCCCAAAGGTGCCCCTTCAGGGTGGGTGTAGACCTTTGTATTGTTTGGGAAGCCACCAGGAAGGACATGAGGTCTCCCCTTCTCAGCTGCTGTCCAACCACAAAAAAGTCTCTGATGACCAGGATGCTTAAGGCCATAGAGTTGAAAGTTATGTTGTACTGTGGGACAATGGTCTGTACCCTGTCAATTGTATTGTAATAAATGCTGATTGGCCAGTAGCCAGGAAGGAAGTAGAGGTGGGGCGACGAGAACAGGAGAATTCTGGGAAGAGGAAAGCTTATTTCCACAGTTGTGACCCAGCCACAGAAGAAGCCAGATATGATTGCCTTACCAAATAAGGTACTGAGCCACGTGACTAACATAGACAAAAATAATGGGCTAATATAAGTTATAAGAGTTAATAAGAAGTAATGAGCTACATTAGTTTATAACTAATGTAGACCTCTGTATGATTTCTTTGGGACTTGACTGCAGGAATCAGACAGGACAAAAACCACAGACAACAATGTTGGGCAGCCCTTGAAACAAGGCAATACCTTTACCCCACTCTTTTACTGTACACTGTCATGACTCCAACTCTGTTTGATAGTGTTCTAAATCTTCCCTCTGCTGCATAGTAAATGTCTGTACAGTCTGAGGGTACGGTAGGATAAAAGAGTGAAATTGCCATTGCTAGTTGCTCCTGCCTTACTGCCTCATGTTGGTGCAGTTATTTCAGGTTGGAATGCAGGGTGATCTATTTCTAGGATGGTCACTACAATCCTTGCACTTCCAGATGTTCTCAGCTACCAGGTCCTCAGATGACCATTTCAGCTCATGCCTCCTCCAGGCAGTGGCCTAGCTGCAGTGATAGCTCTGGGCTCACCCCATTCAAGTCTCATCATTTTCCCAATGGAGCCCCTTTCTCTGCTGTTGAGTTGGGGGTAACTTGGTGGTTCCTGAAATGCTGTGGCAGCATCCCTGCCTCTGTGTTGTAGCACTTTGTGAAGCCAAAGGGTCCCCTCCTGCCTACCCCACAACCAGTGGACCTGTAGTTCAACAACCAGATCTTATCAACAGAGGAGATGTACAAGTAGTTGAATTACTAAGCTATGTATACAGTCTACAGACCAATCTTAATCCTTGAGATTCTGATATTTCCCCAAAAAATACATGCAGCAATCTGGACTGATATTGCTCCCTCAAGAGTCAAAGACTGTCTAACAATTTTTTCATTAAGTGTTATTACATACATATATGTATGTATACACACACATACACAAACAAAAGCAGAAACATACAACCTGATCAGTCTGTATGATGTCCTTGCATGTATGTTTTTAGGGTTAACCATTTGGTATTGTATAATCAATTGAAATTTGGAAAAACTATTTATCCTACTGTCAACATCCTTCATTTAATGAGAAAAATAAGTCATTATTTTGGAAAAAAGAAAGGATGGGTAAATGCTATGGTTTGAGGGAAGAAAGGAAAAGGTGAAGAGATTTAATTATATTATAATCTCAAAAAATAAAAGAAAAAGTTAAAATTTTAATATGTCTCCCACAAGATAGGTACTTACAAACACCACTGAAAATAATTGTGCATTTGCGGAATTCAGTGCAAATAATAATATCAGCTATATTTGCAATAATCAAACCTAAACATAAAAAATTAAAATATTTATCATACAATGAGTGGATATTCACACTGCACTAAATCCATACGACAAAATGTTACTCAAAACATAAAGGAATTTACTGCTCAAAAGTAGAGTGCCATGGGTAAATATGAAGATAATTATATTCTTTAAAAAAGTCACACAGAAATACTTCATAAATCAATCGTTATTTCGAGAGGATAAGATTTAGTAATAGCAACAAGGAAATATTTTCAAGAGGCTGGATACATTGATAAGACAATTCACAAGGGTACAAATGTCAAAATTTATCAAAGTATATATTTAGACATGTCACTTTTATGTCTACTACACCTCAGCTAAACTGCTAAAAATAATAAGCATAGTCAATTTTTTTAAAAAAATAGATAGACATTATTATAAGTGACTTTACAAAAATGGCTTAGACGACTGATAACTGAATAGATTTTAAAGCTAGATAATTAACTAGAGATCACTCCAGGAAGCAACTGATCAACTTAACATCTATAAAACAGAGGCTACAATTCAAAATCATATACAGAAAATAGTCCTTATATTACAACAAACTGTGAAAGTATAATAGTTTCCCTCAGCAGAAAAGAAGCATACAAGTCAGAAAAAAATGAAAACTACTTTGGAACATAGGGAATAAAATAAACAAAAATAATTCATTTTTGATAACTACTGGGTGAGAATGGTGGTAAGATTCCACTGTGAATCTCCAAACTTCTTTTCTTGGGTTATTGCCTTTCACACACCTTCCACTCAGCTGTCAAACCTGTAGCTTTAGTGATTTGAGAATGACAGGAAAAATGGCACCTTTGCAGTCAGTAATGGTGAACTCAAATTGCAAGGGTAAGGGGGAGGGAATAAGGAGACAGAAAAGTGAAGGCTTTGCTGGCTTCAAAGTGACAGACTCATTTAAGGGCAGGGAGCAAAGGCTCAAGGCTATGTTAGACCAGATATGTTGAAAAGATTCCAAGTGAATGAGAGAGAAGACACAAAATTAAGGAGGTCATCTTACAAATTAGATAAAGAGAAGTGCTGACATTATCTTCTGCACCGTCTGAGTTAGTAGCTAAACCACATGTATGATGTAGGATTCCCCTCTGTGTGCTATGAATACCACTGGTTAATAGCAGAATGCTTTGAGTCCATAGCAGAGCAGGGCAGAAAGAGCTAGGTGGCAAAAACTAAATGAAATGCTGGGAGAAAGGCGGCAGAGTCAGAAAGACGGCATGTATCCTCACGAGAAACCAGACACCAGAACTTTAGCAGGTAAGCCACAACCATGTGGCGATACAAAGATTAATAGAAATGAGTTAAATTAATATCTAAGAGTTAGCAAATAAGAAGCTAAAGCTAATGGGGCAAATAGTGATTTAATTAATACAGTTTCTGTGTGATTATTATGGGGCTAAGCGGTCAGGAACCAACAAGTGGCCTCCTTACTACACACATATACCAGCAAACATAGAAGAGCACACCAGAAAAATCTAGAGATCTGAACTAAGTACATCATGAAAAATACTCTTGCAATGGTATTACACGCTGAACAACTTTGGAGATTAGATCGCTGGTGCTCTTGTCACAAAAATGGAAACAAATACAGTACTAATCATGGTCTGAATTATGAAAATCAATTATATATTTATCTATGCTTGTAAATATATTATATATTTGATATATGTATCAAAAGATCATTTTGTATACTTTAAACATTTTAATGGAAAAAAGAAATAGAGAATTAAGTGCAAAATAGAATGATCTCTAGAAAAGAACAGTTGAGTCTGCAAAAGTTTAGGCTGAAAGTATAAGAATGCAAATGACTTTCCACTTCAGTGGCTGACTGCAGTCCATGCACAATTCCTATGAAGCCAGATAGGGAACAAAGATTATAAAGAATATCTCTCAGAGCCTAAACAAGTACAATAGTCAACTTACACAATATTTCTGGCAAATTTCTAAAACCAAAACCTATACAAATACTAATGATTAAAATTTCTAAAAAACAATACAGCAGGAACCAGGGATATTATAATATATTGCAGAAAATGCATGTTTCATCCCAAAATAATACAAACTGTAAAAGAGAATTGATGGAGTATCCTATATTAGAGGGAAAAAAGAGTCACAGTGGACTAAGTGTACCTAGATGGAAATTTTAGCAATTGCCTTGAAAGAACAGTCATAAATGTGTTAAAGAAAACCATTGAGGTTTCTAAAGGGTAATGCGTTAAAAGGAATTAACAATTTTGAAAGAAAACTATAAAACAATAAATTAAGTCGAGATTCCCTACATTAAAAGTACAATTTGTTGTTTGAGTTCAAGTGCTGACTTTATGACAGAATGAACCAAAACCTTAAATGAAATAAAAAATGATCCAGTCATTGAATGATTACTAAAAATCTAAAGGAAAACCAACTTAACATCATCAACCTCTGAGGCAGTGAAAAAGACTTCAACATTTGTGTAATACAATGGAAGTATCAAAACAAAAAGGCAGAAAGAGGCATAAAAATACTGAAACATATAATAGTCACATTTCCTAAATTGGCTTTAAACTCTTTCAATATATTTCAGAGTTCAAAAGGCACTTTATTCAAATCCAAAAAGCTCCTTAGTGATATTTGTAGTGGTTATTGTGTATTTTCAACTTGACAGGATCTAGAATTATCCGAGACAAACCTCTGGGCATGTCTGTGAAGGATTATTTATTTTCCATTAATTGAACTAGTCTAAGCTACCTGTGTGTGGAACATTGCATAGACTAGTGTTTTAGACTACATAAAAAAACTAACTTAGCATAAGTATTTATCACTTCCTGTTCCTTGACTGATGATGATACAATATAACCAGCACCCTCAGGCTCCTCCTGCCATGATGAATAATACCCAGGAATTGTGACTTAAAACACTTCCTTAAGATGTTTTTATCAGTTATTTTATCATAGCACTCTGAAAATTAATACAATATTTACACATAAACCTCTATCTAGGTGCATCATATTGAAATTTCTGAAAGCAAAGGAAAATAGAAAATAAAAATATACAACAACCCTCTGTTCTTACATCATAGCAATTAAACTGTTTTTAAAAATCCAAAACTCACAAGTCAAATATGAAACTTAATTTTTTCTGGAAGTTGTGTAGGACTGAAAGTATTATGATCTTTTTTGAGAAAATAATGTTCCGGAAGTATAAGCCACAAAAAATGGGTTGAAGTCATGTAAATAATATATTTTAATTGCAAATGATGCTATTTTAAAATAGAAAGTGAAAACCAAAATACATCTGATGAAAGCTTCATGCCCAAAATATATAAAGGATTTTACAAATCAATAATAATCAAGCAGACACTAAAATGTTGAGCAATACATTTGACTAGACATTAGACAATATAGTATATGAATGATAAGCACTTACCATAATGTGACTTATTAATCAGTTATTGAGGAAATGACTATTTTGTCATTATTATTATATGCCAAGTAGGATGAATAAAAATCCAAAACAATTGCACTGAACTGAGTTTCCCAGTAATGGAGTACAATTCCTGCCCTAGACTCTATAAGCTATCAAATAAAAAAGTGCCAGATATGAGTTATACCTATTTGTACTTGTCAGTGAGTTCCAATAGACCACGCACACGCTAAACACTATTGTCCCTGTTTTCTTGGTTATTCTTCTGAATATCATTGAAGATACTATCACTGAAGATACTATATACTTGAATCAAAGGACATGGATAAATCAAGTCATTTCCAGCCTGGAACTATCATCTCTACTGCTGTAGGAATTGCTGTCTCCAGTAGCCTTTAAGTTACCCACCCACTTGGGCTTGGCCTCTTATACTATATATGCCTATGCAAAGCACACATCCAGCCTCATTTTGGGGGCATGATTCAATTCCTGTTCCCTGTTCATGCAGAGGACTGTAATCTGTGAGTCTACTCCTAAATAAATAACCCTCCATTATACTCAATTCTGAGCTAGTATGGGATTTCTTAGAAGTGTCCATAGTCATCTGGTACCCATGTGGATCTGGACTCCAGACCTACTGGGTGGACTTGCTTAAAGGCCTAACAGGTCTTTCATAGTGCAAGAAGTTTGTATGCATGCTACCTGGGGATAAAAGCCTACAACAGTCTTACCTAGCTGTGAGTTCTGCAAGCTATAATAATAACTACCCTAGTAAAATATATCCACTGGTGTAATAGTAATGTGAATGTTGCAGAAGTAACTAGCCATTTTTGGTTGGATTTAAATCCTACACCATAAAAAATAGAACACATGTCTGATACTATTACCTGGGCCAAAAATCCATGACTGGATAGATCACAGTGATGTGGGATTCCCATCTGTATGCTGTGAATACCATTGGTTAATGAAGAAACAAACAAATAGATGTGAATTATTAAGTATACATGGTGGACATTTTTCCTCATAACCACCTGTAACACCACCTCCATGGGATCTGACATGGTTCTGCCTATCAGAAATCAACAGTGGAATTATGTGTGTCTTAAGAGTTCAATAAGCCAGTATTTAAAGCTATAGGAGAAATCTCTATTTAGTTCTTTTTTCTGCCACATCAAAGGGATATTCCAGACGAGAATTAAATCAACCAGCCAATAAACACTGAACATTTGACTAGCTCATCATCCAGGAAATGTACCCACTCAACCAGAGTGAATGGGAACATGCAATTCTTTCCATTCTTGAGTCATCAATAAAAGAAAATATTTGGCAAAAAAACAGTCTATGACATAGATCAAATCAATTAATCTTTAGCCTGTCATTTGGCTCAGAATAAGAATTCAGTGAATGTTGACAATTATTTCAAAATTTCCATCATGACAATTTTATGACAAATATTTTTTCTTACTAATTTTTCATGAAATTACAGCTGTTTCTTTAAAATAAATTTCTAGAAGTAGAATTAAAAAGCCATAAAGAAACAAGCTTTTCCTTGTGAGAAATACTGCTTTTCCTCTTCCTGCTCCTTTTATTATATGTAAGACATAATTATAAGTGGTAGAGGGCTTAAAAAGTGTGACCAAGTAGGCTGGTAGACTGATAGGTGAAAGTGTTCGTTGTCAAGCCAATTTGAGATAGCAATTTTTTTATGCTAGTGGAAAAGGGATAATTTTCAGATAAAATAATCTGTCAAGATAATAAATGACTTCTTAGCAGATGTAGCAGAAATCTAAAATAATACATAAAATGTGGGTAGTTTTTTCAATAGGATAACCCATGGGTTATAGTATATGTAAACAGGGAGTTTTCAAATAAAATTGTAGTTAAGTTCTTAGCCAAAAAGTCTGTTTTACTACTTTATACATTCCTGTTTCAATCATGTACTTGAGGTACTTTACTAAGTGGCATCCAAATATGATTATCTCTAACATTAATGTCATCTTATTTTCGTGATATATACATATATATGAATAAAATTTATAATGATTCATATAATAATTTGACCAGTTGACAAGTTAAAAATATGATTGTTTAGATTAAGTATGTATTTTGGAATCTTACAAGCTTGAGGTTTTTGTATCCTACAATGATGATGGAGTGTTCTCCTGTATTTTGTATTACTCTCATTGGTTGAATAAAGAAGCTGCCTGGCTTGTAAGATAGGTCAGCCCGTAGGTGGGCAGAGTAGACAGAAAGGAATTTCTGAGAAGAAAGGAAGTGGGTCAGTCAGCATGAGGCTCCCACTGCAAATGGATGCAGGTTAGACTTTTCTGGTAAGTCACCACCTTGTGGTGACATACAGATTTTATAATGGGTTAGTTTATGATGTGAGAGCTAGCCAAGAAGAGGCTGGTGATGATGAGCCAGGCAGAGTTTAAATGAATATAATTGTCATGTGGTTATTTCGGGCATAAGCAAGCAACCAGAGGCTGGGGGCTGGGAGCTGGGTGCTGGGAATACAACCCACACCTCTCCCTATTTACAACACTACAAGCACAATATTGATGAGTTTTATCATACTCACTTTGCCTCCCTTCAATAACTCACAAAAATG
The DNA here is from genome assembly GCA_028555095.1 of Dicrostonyx torquatus. Classification (NCBI taxonomy): domain Eukaryota; kingdom Metazoa; phylum Chordata; class Mammalia; order Rodentia; family Cricetidae; genus Dicrostonyx; species Dicrostonyx torquatus. The sequence continues at coordinate 608,077 of JAQHUG010000515.1, read as the reverse complement.
GTAAATGATACTCCTTGAGTCATTTTTCTGTTATTTTTTAATTATGATGTGATATATATTCATATAAGTTGGTTTATTAGGTATCTCTGACCATATAACAAAGTAGCAAATGCCAATAGTTTCATAGGTACATCTATCATTTCACTCTTTCTACAACTCATGATTATAGAAATAGTTTAACTGTATTAGCCACTCAAGATTTCACAAGATCAAAAACTTGTGAGGAAAAAAATTACATATCTTATCTAGTGCTACCAAGTAAAGTACCACAGAGCAAAATGCTGAAGTTAGCCAAAGAATTGTACAATAGTATTTCATGTTCAGAAAACATGAAGACTTTAGGATGGATAATAATGAAAACACAAAATTATAGAAAAAGAAGACAGAATTCAGTAAGGGGAACGGAGAAAAGGTAGACAGATCTGATACTTAAATGTCATGCCCAGAATTTGAGGCAAGTTTTTGCCTATAAGTGATAGCATCAACTTGTTAAAAATCAAACAAGAAATCTACCTTTCCAATCAACTATGAGTTTCTGTTTTTTCAAAAAGTACATCTGAAATTTACCTATATTTTATATGAACTGGTACTACTCTAGACCAGAATAAACACCAACAATACATAACCTATATTAACAGCCTCCTACGTGATTTATGTTTTGCTTTTCTTCCCAAAATTCATTCTCCACAGTGTAGTCCATGTTCTCTTCTAAAATTTTAAATGATAATATGTAATTTTGTATGGTTCCTGATGAATTCCAAATAAAATACAAGTTTTTTTTCTGTGATTTACAAGGCTACTACTCTTTATATGGACTCTAATTTCTTCAGCATTATTAACCTTCTGGTCTGTTCTTCACAATAGCAAGTGCTTTCATTTAAAATGTCATATTCATATTGCTCTCTTTGCTTAAGACACTCAAATCTTACTTTTAATTTGAACCTCCAAGTCATCCTTCAAGATTCAGTTCAAATGTCTCTTATGCTAAGTACTTTTCCAAAATCTTATCCTTGAATCTATGACTCCATTTTGTTTTCTTAATTTGAGTATTATTTCTTTCCTACTATTTATTAAATAAATATAGTAGTTGTCTATCTACATTGGTCTCCTATGTTAAACCACAACTACAAAAAAGAATCAGCCTTTCCTTTTCTTAGAACTATATGTCAATAATTACCCAAGTATTAGGAAAAATACTTGAATTCAAAAACTACTAAATAAGCAAATCAAAAATAACGTCTTGCATTGTTATAATTATCATATCGAAACAACTGGAACTTAAAGTTAAAACTTTCTCATTTGCAGGTAATTATTCTGACTTTTGGGAAGAAGTATCTACTAGTGTCCCCAGGTTCTAGACTCAGAATATTATCAAATACTTCATGCAATGAAAATAAGTAAAGTGATCATATCTGAGTATTAGGTGGCTTTAATTCACTTTCTGGAACATTTTAATTGAATTCCTTATTAAACAGATGAAAGTTGAATCAAAGTTTGATTAGAACAATTCATCTTAGATTTATAAACATATGAGGCAAAGAAATAGTACATGAGATCCCTCCAGAAGAACATTTAGCTAGAGAAGAGATGAATGATAGGAGTATAGACCTGTTATTTGAATCTTAGCCATTCTGACTTTGATAAAAGACAATCTCAAAATACTTTTGATTTTTATTTTCTAGATGACTAAGAATGCTGAACATTTTTTAAAAAAAAGGTTTCTCAACCCCTTATATGTTTTTCATCTTTTGAGAAATCTTTGTGAAGTGTTGTACCCAAAAATTTTTGTTGGCTGTTTGATTTCTTGATAAGAAGAATTTTTTTAAGTTCTTTGTGTATTGTATATATGAAACTTTGGTCTCGTGCACAGTTCAGATATTTCCATATTCTAAAGATAGCCTCTTCACTTAAATGATAGTGTCTTTGCTGTACAGAAGCTTTTTTAATTTTATGAGATTTCATTTCTCTATTTTTTTTACCAATGTTGTCAGAGTTCTGTTGTTCTTTATGTCGCTATCAGTTGAGTCACATGGTCTATTTTCACCTTCATTATAACCATGGTATCAGTTCTTATGATTATTGATTCATTTAAAGTTGAGTTTTGTGCAGTGTGAGAGATAAAGTCTAGCTTCCTTATTCTAAATGTAGCTATCCAATTTGGAAAACATTAGTTGAAGACTGTCATTTCTGCCATGCGGTGGTGGTGCGCGCCTTTAATCCCAGCACTCGGGAGGCAGAGGCAGGCGGATCTCTGTGAGTTCAAGAGATAGTTCCAGAACAGGCTCCAAAGCCACAGAGAAACCCTGTCTCGAAAAACCATAAAAAGAAGGACTGTCATTTCTTCAATGTGTATTATTGATGTTTTAGTCAAAGATCAAGGTGTGGGTCTATAATTGGGTCTTCAATTATGTTACACTGGATAATGTATATGTTTTTATGTCAGCATTATGCTGCATTTAATTTTTAAACATGCATGTTTCATTTATAATATCTACAAGGGTCATGAAACTAAGAGTCAATGGAGAAGAGGTTTGAAGAGGAAAGAAAAACATAGTGATTTAAAGAGGGCAGGAAAATAATGTAAGAGGAAACATTAAATTAGGTGAGGGTAACAGGGCAAGGGAGAGTAGGGAATATTGTGTGGGATACCTTACATATAGACCTGAAAAGTAATATGAAAATCTGCCATGCTACTTCAGAAGCTTCTAAAATATGAGCATAAATATGAATGAGAAAATTTAGAATGTAGTTACCCTACAATTGCACAATACTTTCCCTATTAGACATTATCAGCTAACAAATAAAATAGTCACTCTCTGTTGGAAGTTTTGGCAAATAAGGGATGGTAGACCTTCAAATTCTATAGACTTTTGTCATTGTTCTTGGTTAGATTCTAAAACTTGATGTAAGACCCTATTGCTAAAACCACCACATACCTGAATCAGCAGAACATAGACAAACCAATCTAGTATTCACCTGGAAGCATCACCAATAATGGCTAGTTTCCACAGTGGAGATGCTGCTGTGTCCATTACTAGAGGAGAAAAATAATCACCACTCTTACCAAAAATGAGCCTTGCAAGTTACAATAGCTACCATTCTGACAAGATGTGTCTACTTACACAAAATCTGTATGAATGTCATGATATTAACCAACCACTTTCTTATTGAATTTAAAGGCCATTCCACAAGATGGAAACTATACCTGACACTGTGACTGGGATCACAAACCTGTGTCTAGAAAGCTAATAGGCTAGAGGAACTGTGAGTCTGTATACGCAACTACCATGTTGTGCCCAGAAAGTTTCTTTGCAATTATCTACCATCTTTGGCAGTTGCAATAATTCTTTTCCTCTTTCTATAATCATGTCTCAGTATGAGAAGGAGGGAGGGAGTGGATGCAGACATACTGAGGGAAAAATTGCTACTATTACTCTTATAAATGGTCATGTTATTAAAATGTTTACTAATGCCATCACTACATGCATAGAAGTGCATCTCTCAAATGTCATCACATAAGTTTCTTTCAAAGTAGAAGAAGATTATCACAGAGACCCACATCTGGTCAAGGTACAGAGAATAAGAGCCATGGAATATTTGTTTATTAAATGTACGTTTACATGCACTTTTTCCTTCCCAAGTACAGTGATGATTACAGACCAAGGAGCAAAAAGATCATGAGAGCCATAGGTAGTAGCTAACAAAAGAGAAACTATTTTCTGGACAGAGCAGGGCAGTTGCACATATGAACTCACAGTGATTATGATTAGAATGATATATGCTAGAAGATATATGGATTCTCAAGGCAGGCAAAATCTAAGCATAAAGAAAGAAGGTGATGAAAAGTCCCATTCCTAACTGAGGTGCTACTGGTAATGGATGGCTTCTGAAAAAGGGGTAAATCTGTTTTTCTTATGTTTCTTACTCCTAGTAAGTGGAGCATGCTCCATTGTGTTTATAGGCAGAACTTGTTGGATTAGAATTTTTAAAATTAGGACACAAATTTAGGTAAATAGAGAATGAAGGTTGGATCTGGGAGGCATTTAGCGAGGTGAATGAATATACTAAAAACACATAATGAAACTCTCAAAGAATTAATAAAATACACATTCAATTTTTAAAACCAACTATACAAATATTAATAACCGAGATTAGTCAGCAGGTTGAAGACATTTAAAAGAAGAAATGAACAAATAAGAAAAAACACTAATCAAAGTGGTGAAGAGGACACTTTGGTAAACATGGGTGTCATTGATAAGATGATCAACAATTATAAGAATGAAATGGTAAACAGCAAATATTACCAAAGAAAATCATATAAAACTAGACACCAAATGTCTCCATATTAGATACCTGTCATCATCCTTATGGTGATCATTAGTGATATAGTAGTTATTGTCCTTATTTGAAAGGAAATGAAATTGAGTTATGAATTTGGCTCATGTTTGAAGGTTAGTGAGGTTGGTATGAAAGAATACAAATTTGCTGAGAGATCTTATGAGAAATTAGATTAAATGGCTGACCTGAAATTTCAGAGTTAGTAGAGATAAAAATATGCCAAGAAATGTGGGTTTAAATCGTATGGAAAACAAATATTAAATTTGAGAAGTCCTTGGTGCCGTTAAAGATCAGATAGAGAGGAGTACAAGAAAGAAAAAAAAAAATACGAGAGCAAATCATAGGCACAGATGGTGAAATTTAACAAAAGTTGATTGTAATAAAGGAAAGTCTGAAGTCTGAAGAAAAAAGTAACACATTTTGTTTTACTGATGATTATGTACTGCTGTATTTCTATCAAAAAACTTCTCTTTCTTGTATTTTAGGTATTTTTTAACTCATTTAATCCTTTAAAAGCTTAGAAAGTTGACACTTCTTATCTGAGGTCATACAGCTGTGCAATGGTAGACTCTGAATTTATCCAAAATCTGCTTATCATACATCATACATTACCACTTTAATAACACAAATTCTTCCATCTAAAATCATTATAGACTACCTTGATAGGCTTGAGGGATACAAAATAAAATGTTGCAGTCAGTGTCCTTACAGGCTTTAAAGTTACGGAAAGTAACGTAACATTGTGTTTTACAATGCCCTTGCTGTCATTTAGGTACTAAACAAATAGTATCAGAAAAAAACGTCAATTTCTGTCATCAGACGAAAGCAAAATTCTTAAAGGCTAACTCAGTCAAAAAGCATTATTTTGTATAGCTTTAAGAAGATGTAAAATAAAGAACATAAATACCACCCTTCTAGATCAATTTTTTAATGAAAAATGAAATGACTAGTGGTCTGATAGACATAAGATAGGCAGAAATCAAGGTAAATGTGTATTTTATTCTTGAAGCACAAAATAAACTTATTGATAATTTGTCAGAAAATTCCTCAACAACAAATAGCTTCCTACTTTCTCACAATGTGCCTTGCAGATTTTTCTTTTCTTCTCACCACAGTACCTCTGATCATTGTGTTTGTCCTGTACTTCTTGACTTCCTCTAGCACTTCAAATGAATTTTGTAAACAATTTATTATGGATTTTTTTGCATCTTGCTCACTTTTGTCTTTTGTCCTGTGGTAAGGTAAAGGTAATAGAGGAATTCTTAAAAGGACAATGATGTTATCAAAATGAGAGAAGAGCATTCATTTGGGAATCTATGGTGTGCTCAACTGAATGAAACTATTATACTCAAGGGAATTAGAAAATAAAAGGGAGACACTAAATATGTTCTAAAAAGGGGGACTGATTCGTGTCTATAATTTGAAGAATCGAGACTTGTTGCGCTATTATTGAACTGTAGTTAAAGAACGCAAGAGACAAATGCTGATGCAGAAGCAGACACTCTCAATGGCATAGTCATTTACTTTAGTACACTGAAGAAAGTTTTTTAAAACGTTTATTTCCATGAAGTAAGTAAATGCCATCTTCAGCAGAGTTTTACATCATCAGTTTAGAGTACAGACTTATGAATATTGAAATCCTTGTGAAAGAAAGGGGGATAAAAAATTATATCAAATACTACATAAGCCATCATGGCTTTAACACAAACATAGGAATACACTGAAGGAATAAAATTGTTCAGGCTGCAGTACAAACACACACACATTCACACAGAAATCCTGAAAAAAATATAATAGGCTGGAACTAGTTTATTTGTCTATTAAAGAAAAATATGCCTTAAGGAATTTAGTCTGTCAACAACATTGTGATTTTTTTGTCCCAATAACATTTCCTTTCCTATATGCACCTGACCATTTCCAAATTGCACCTACTACCTAATCTAAGATTCCAATCAAGGGTAAAAATGCAGTTAAAAGAAAAAAATGCTTATTGGTAAAACAAAAAAACAAAAAAGACCTTTTCTTGCCTTTCTAAATTTTCTAATTATTAAGTGCATGAAATGTTTATTAAAAGAATAATAAAACAGCATCCCAAAACCTGATATTGGCCACTACTCTAAGCCATCCTTCATATCCAATACTCTCTGTTGAGTTTATTTATATCCTACATAAAATTCTTGAATAGACTCTGATATATATATATATATATATATATATATATATATATATACACATATTGAGTGGTCTGTGTGTGTCATATACTTCCTAAGTCTCTAGGATACATTTTTTAATCAATGACTGTGGAACTTATAAACTTATAAACTAGGTGGAATACATAATGAAAAGTATACATATTAAATAATAAGCAAAACTGTGTTGTAAGGGCAAAGAATGAAGAAGACATGAAAGAAGTTCCCTAAGCCAAGGTTTTCATCATGAACTTCTTCCTCTTCACTTAGTCATCATCCTTCAAAGCCTCAATTTAAAAAGCTTAAATAAAATATGTCAGTGGCTTTTACTATCTGCCTCATATTGAGCCCACCATATTTTTCGATTCTTTATTACTACACTATAAATTTTCCTGATATAGAAGGTTCCAATCAAAAGCACACAGAAGTAACAAAAATAGTTGCATATAGCATAATGATGACAATGTTAAATTCCTACATAGCCTAACTAATTCTCACATCCAGGAAAATATCATTGTCTTCATTTTCAGATGATAAATTAGAGTCCAAGGTGCAAATTTTTCAAGCTCACAGATTTGATAAAGCTTTTAAAAGTGTATAAACATCTATCTTATATGGACATTTATCTTACAGATATTACCCTAAAATAGCACTTATTGAATTTTAATGGTGATCTGATATCAGTTCACTGGAAGCATAGATTAACAAACATTTCTGTATCTGACAAATATTTCTAGAAAGGTTCAGATAACAACTATTTCAGTGAGAATTATTCTGTTTTAATTCCACCAGTATAGCTTGATATATGCTAATAAAACTTAATTTACAAATACATGGAGTGGGCTGGATTTCGACACTGGGTTCCAAGTATATGGATTCCTGCCCAATACTGAACACTCCCACTATTCCACGTGTAATCCTCACAATCTGGGGTCTTAGCTCCTTCCTTAGCCCATCTTGATGCATGTATTATGTAACATCAGACACAACCAAAGAAAAAGTATACATCCCAACATCAGAATGCAGAAAACATAAAAACACAGGCAGTGTGAACAGCCATGACAGAATACCCCCAGATCTCTCATTTATAGAAAGGTTCTTTAATGAGAATTATTGAAATGAACCCCAGGAGGGAGAGTTTAAGAGAACAATCATAATCTTTACTAAAGAAGTCAAGTGATTTAAAGAAGATACCAAGAAACAGCTTAATGAACTTAAAGAAAATAGATTTCTACATGATGTCCTAGAAAACACAAATATATGGCTGAATGAAATGATATAGGAAATCCAGGATTTTTTAAAAAGAATTCAAATAAAAATACAGAAAAATTGAAGAGAACATGAGATGAAATTCAGACAAACAAGGAAAACTCAATAACCCCATTAGAAAACATATAAGTAGAATGGATAAAATAGAATGTAGAATATTAGGACTTGAAGATAAACTAGATTAATTAGAGCCCACAAGCAAATATAGAAAACACACATATATGTAAGAAAAGGACATTCAGGAAACATGGGACACTATGAAATGATCAAATCTTCAAGTTATAGTCACACATGAGAGAGAAGAACCCCGGGTCAGTGGTCTAAACCACATCTTCAATAGCTTCATTGAAGAAAACTTTTCAAAACTATGAATATACATATTCCAATAATACAAGAATAACACAAAGCACTAAATTGACAAGACTGTCAAAAATAAACACTCTCCGCAGCATAGTACAGTTAAAACACAAAATATACAGAATAAAAAAGGGGAGTGCCTTTTCTATTCTTCAATAGAATACTGCAAGAAAAATAGCCTTAAGTCGCATACAAAGGGAGAGTAATATCCAACATTTCAATGGAAACTTTAAAAGCCTGAAATTGCAGTTTTTCAAAAACACCACAGATGCCAACCAAGAGTTCTGCCTAGAAAAACTATCTGTCATACACGACAGAGAAAGAAAAAAGCTTCCTATAGTGTAAACAGACCAAACTATTTTAAGTCCACCAAGCCAGCTATGTTAGTGTTTTATTGGTAAAATAAAAACATCATGATACAAAGCAACTTGGGGAGGAAAAGGTTTATTTCATGTTACACCAGCAGGCAACAGTCCATGGTTAAAAGAAATCAGGGTAGAAACTCAAAGCAGAAACCAGGAGGCAGAAACTTTTACAGAGTCCATGAACGGGTGCTGCTTATTAAATTAATCCTTGTGGCAAGCTCAGCCTACTTTCTTGTAGAATTCAGGACCAGCAAGCCTTAATGTTTCCCTGTATACATAACAAAGCCAAGAACGAAAGACTACCAGTAAAATACCTATAGTCAAAACTGGGTTTTGAAACTTGCTACATCAAGGAAGATTACATGCCACTCTCTTGCTTGTGCTCCTCAAACTGGTTCTCTTTCTTCTTCCAAATGTATTCTATCACTCTTGTTATTTTCCCTTTCCTTCATAAATTTCTTTGTAACCTCACATAATCTGATTTGTAACTGTTGTGACATACATGTACCTACATACAAAATCACATCTCATATATTTGTTTACATATAATAGTCATATTTTATAAAAATATATACATATATAAATCTGTATGTAACCATCTTAGGAAATTTATGTCCAATTATTGTTACATCTGAGGACTTCATTATAAATTTAGGGTGATGGGAATGAAACATCTTGTAACTGCTGGAACTGTATAGGCTTGTAGAATTTGGACAATGTTGAACAAAATAGCTTCAGTTTCTACTTTAATAATTCTCAATGTTTTAATTTAAGTTTCATCTAGAAAGTGACATAAATGACGTGAGAATAGAGTTGTGATTGGTAATTAATCATATTAAGAAGAATGGAAGTTATTTTCACTTGTTTATATAGTCTAGCATTTTTGTTTCACTCATGATTACTAACTACTCACGGTCATGGAGTGTTCTCATTTGAATTATTGTTCATATTCTATAGAATTGTTTCATCATGGAGCACCATGATGTAACTATTGAGAAAGTTAACATCATGGCTTAAATTTAGTTTCCAGGATTATTACCAGCTGTCAGCTGTCAGCTGTCAGAGATGTTTCTTTCTCACCCACTTGAGATATGGCAATGAAAAATAAATAACATATGACAGTGCACAGACAATGACCACTAAGTGTAATGAATAAAAGTATTCGTGGAAAAATGTCTTGGCAGACACAGAGATTTATGATGAAATTTTTTAATGCATGGCAAAAATCTTTCACAATGCTTGTTCAACTGAATGCCATTGTTTTCTTAGCCAGGACAAGGCTGTGCACTCTCCCCATATCTCTTTAATATAGTGCTTGAAGTTTTTGCAATAGCTATAAGACAACATAAGGAGATCAAGGGGATTCGAATTGGAAAGGAAGGAGTCAAACTTTCATTATTTGCAGACGATAGGATAGTGTAC
>JAQHUG010000515.1:577350-589429 GCA_028555095.1 Dicrostonyx torquatus | reverse complement strand
GGTCCTAAGAAGCAAGCAGGGGTAGCTATACTAATATCTAACAAAATTGACTTCAAACTAAAATCAGTCAGAAGAGATAGAGAGGGGCACCTCATACCCAATTTTTACTTTTCTAATATAGTTCTCTGTACTTAAGAATTTCATACATGAAATTTCATACTAAGTAATATGATCAAATCTACTTCTATTTTCCCTTTGTACTCTTCCCACAACCTAGCAATATGCCCCAACTTGCTTTCTTGGTTTGGAGTTTTACTTCTAGCACTTTTTGTAAGCCTTGGTTTATGAGTAGGTATTGTTTAAATTTTGTTTTATCATGGATTTGGCATGAAAAATCAGAAAAGATAGTTTTTTTAAAAAAAAATAACTTTTAAAAAGGGCTATCCACTGGAGCATGGAGAATCCACCCATAGGCACAACCTCAGAAATAAAAATTTTCTCCAGAAAATATCACTTGCCCCCTTCCTCAATAAGTGATGGAGCTTGGAGAGTATTGCCATTAACTATGCTAGAATTTTTGCTGGATTTTTTTGTGTAGGTCTTCCATAGGTAATGACAGCTGCTGTGAATTCATGAGTAAAATATCCATGACCTGTCAGGAAGCATGTCACAGCACTTCTTCCCATCCTATTGCTTACATTCTTTTTAGCTTTCTTGTTATTAATTTTTATTTATTCATATATATGTATATATATTACACAATTCTCATATGTAATTAAATTAAAGTTTTATCTTTTCAGGCCATATTTTTTAAGGAGAAAAACTGATTTCTCTATGAATAATTATTTCCCATAACTTAGGTAATTTTTCTGAGTATACTGTTCATAGCTTTGGAAAACAAAGATTTTCCAACCTGTAAGATATGAAAAGAACCAATGACAAGTCCCATAATTACAAATAAGAGCACTTTGTAGCTAAAAGTATTAAACAAAGTAAATACATTTGTACTCATATTGTATTTTAAATGTAATTGCTTTAAAGATGTTAATCTGATATACACATAATTAATTCTCACATTATTTTAATACTTTTCCAAAATGTACAACCTACTTTTCTTTTCTGTCATTTCCTACGCTACTGAAGAACAACTTCAATATTTTAACATACATGAAAGTTATAAAGTATAAAGGAAGTATTTAAACAATATTTAGTGTCTGTGGGACAATTTGAGCCATTATACAGTGTTTTGTATTTGCATTGTAGACTTAGTTATCAGGCTGCAACATGAACGTAGGAGGAGATTTTGATATAATATCTTGGAGATGCAGATTTAGTATTTCTGCCTATTTATGGAATCTATTGTTAGACTGTATCTCTAGTGTAAGGGAACATGACTTCTGTTGGATTTTTGAAAATAATAAGGTATACTGCCATGAAAATATGAAAATTTGTCAGACCTTGGGCAGGAAGATGGGTTGAGTTCTAACACCAAACAGGAAGTATTTTATGCAATGATATTTTGTTCTATCTAATTAAAACTTAATAACCAAGCCTTTAAAACCTTGGTTCTAGAATAAATTCTGAAATAAAAATGAAAACGCCAGACCATATCACCAAAGCCTCATATATCAAAATGCTTAGTGTTTCTATTTTTATTTTAAAGTAATGTTTATGCTGGAGCAATATTTAAGTAAAATTTGGTGACTTCTAAAACACTGTGCATAACAAATGGAGTATAATGAGCAAAGAGCTATAAAACCAGAATCTATTTATTTAAATACAAGTTGGCTGAGGAAGATGGCTTTGCTTGCCAAGTTTGAGAGAACCTATCTTGGTAGCTGCTTTGTTGACAGAAGCAGGAGTTCTGTGGTTACATAGAAAAAGCAAAATTAGTCAAAAAAGAACGGAATTTGGATAAAATTTTATCACTTTCGTACTCCCATTACATCTCTATGTCTTATGGAAAGCATCCCAGATCAAATACACAAGCCAAGTGGAGAATTGTAGCTTATATTCTTTTGGAGAAACAACCTTGGAAGAGGGACAATTGCTGATGGAAATTATACCATCCACGACACATTCCATAACACTTCTTTGTGGTGTGCCTAATAAAGTGCTAGACGTAGTGAAGATAATATCAAATGTGTAAGTATCTAGCAGATAAATATGAGACAAAGTTTTACTCTGAAGGATCAACAATATTTCCATTTGTGCCATACTGTGCCAAAATTGGCATAGACAGTTGAGGATCAGATAATCTAGTAAAGTAACCTTTGTTTGCTGCCTACATGCTTTTTTGATATTAAGATGTTAATATTTGTGACATATTAGGAAATTCTTATTGAACCTGAATATTGGTCAACAGATAAATATTACATAAATATCATTCCCCAAGTATTATATTATGATGTGTGTGATATTAACACACAAAGGTAAATAATATACAATATTTTTCCCTTTTGATTCTTATTAATTCATTAAACAAAGAAATAATATTTAGTATATATACATGAGCAGTGCAAACAGACTTTGGAGAGTAAAAGCCAGACAGGTTATTGGGGATCAGAAGTAACAACTCATTATACCCACTGAATCATCTCACTGGCCATCTACCATATCATAAATACTTAGCACAGATATAGGGACAAAGAAAATCTACATAGTATAAAATAAACAAGTAGAGGGAGCACAATTAAGGAGCAGAAACTTAAACTCATTTTATTCATTTAAGAAATTTTTAGTACCTATACAAAGCAGTGTAGGTCATTCCCAGAAAAAGGTAACATTTCATACAAAGCATAACATTTACTGCAAGCACACATTAAAGTTAGTTCATAAAATGATGTTAATAATTTAATCAAGATTAGGCCCCTGACTTCTTTTGAGTGAGTCCCCATAGTTGCAAGGGGAGACAAACTGAGTATCTGTTAGATAGTTTTCTCTATGTGGTACCAAAGCATCTTTTTTAAATGGAACATTCACACAACTGTCTTAGTGTGTCAGTGCTATTTAATTCAACTTTTGTATCAATAAGATAAATTTGTGGGCAGGTTTTGCTGCTTATAAACTTTTATTTTGGTATCTAAGCCATGATTCGACTTGTATAGCCTTCTACTACATCAGAACCACTGGGTAAATCTCTAACAAATAATCAACAATGCATCTCTCAAGAAAAATGCTTATCTTGTGGTCCACTAAAGTTAAATGTTGCCATAGCCATTGAATGAAGTCACCTTTATGAAACATCTATTAAATTAATATGGGGCATCTTTGTGTTAATCAAAAGAAAGGCTACAAGAGATTTTTGCAGGCACATGTGGATCAATCCAGAAATGTTGTAAAACAGTATATAGATATCCATACCCAAAGTAAAGGAATAAGCATCTGGAGTGCATTTAGGATGCACTCTGTGACATGCACATAAGTCCTGTGTAATATTATATTTACCAAAATCAAAACTGAACATTGAAAAGACTTTAAGCATTTTATTTCCATGACAATCTCTTTAAGAATTCTATTGAATGCAGTGTTGAAATGGCAAGAAAAATACAAATAGGAAAACTATTTTGAGAGACTTTGATTCTATAGATGCCATAAACTACAGAAAATTAATGAAGAATTTAGAGTGACAGAAGATTTTGAATAAAATCATAGCAATACCACATAAAGCTGTGTGCTTATCAGCAAGTCACTTCATCATTAAGACTAATATTTATTTATTTCTGTTCCTGTCCCATGGTCCCCATGCTCCCAATTTATGTATAGCTCAATAAAATCAATGAAGAAAGACTAATCTATAAAACCAAAATAATAATAGTTACCCTAAAAGGAACTAATGTGATATCTGTTATGAAATTGACTTATTTGCAATGTGAAATTGGACCCAAATTGTGTCGCCTATTTTATTTTCTTCAAGTGATAACTTGGAATAGTACAGATTTCTTAGAAGCTCAAGCATAGCTGGTGATTACACATTGCTAGCTTCCTTATGTACTATACTTTTTACTAGAAAGCTATGATCATGTATCTATCATATTGCCTTTGATAATCTGTCTATATTATCAAAACTATGCATTTATCACTGAAAGAGCTTTTAAACATTTCATGAGAAATAAAATAGAATTAGGGCTGGAGAGATGACTCAGCAGTTAAGAGCTCTTGTTGCTTTGCAAAGGACTAGAGTTCAGTTCCTAACATTCACACACTATGCATCACAGCCTTCTGTAACTTCAGCTCCAGGGTATCTGAGACACCTATATTCTTGTAAGCATACATAGATACATTATCTATACACAAATAAAAATAGTAAACAAATAGAACAACCAATCATTAAAAATAATGATTGTCTACCTGTTATCCACAATGTCTAGCCATTTCATGAATCAATAGGAATGCATGTTAAATACTTATTGACAAATATATTTTACTACATTTATTTACCATTACTGTTCTTGAAACAATTTCCAGGGTGTAGTACCACTGAAAGACATTCTCCCTCTACAAAATGTATATTCTGCTAGCTATGATCATTTTTCAAACTTACTGCTTCTATGTGATCTTTACTTCTACCACTGATTGCCTTATAAATTCACCCTCACCTAAAACATTTTGTCCTATGCAAAATGTGCTATTTATACTCCTAATATTATACATGTAAGATTAAACATTGTGTTATATAAATAGAAAATTTTGTTTTATTTTCCCTACTAAGCTACACTTTTAATGAATTCAGGACCCTTAATGGAGCCAATGCTACATTTAGCACAGCTCCTAACATGGTTTCCTACACAAAATATATATTAAAATCCTTTTGGAACATATGAGTAAGTCAAACAGAAAACATAATTATGAATTTACTACTCACTTGCTTACAATGAGAGGGAATGATCCATGTCTATTTCAATACAATGTTCAATACTTTACAAAACAAGCACACACTTTGCCACTGAAAATTTAAGACAGCACATTTTTGTTCATCACCAATATTAAAATGTCTTGGGAATTTATAATTTCTAATTTAATGATTCAGTATATATAGCGAAAATATATGATGTGAGTTTGTTAAATTTAGAATTTATATTAGATAACTCTTGGTCTACAAGCCTGAAAGCTTTGTTATGATAATATTGAATTTCATGACCTTTTATATTTATCATTTGGAAACTATGGCTAGACTTAATAACCTAACTTTCTCATTACCATTTATTTTGACCTCAAGACTAATTTTGTTGCCTGAAGGGAAAAACTTTTCCTGCTAATTAGTTCTTCTTGGTTGTATTCCAAAAGAAATGACAAATTTCACCTTGTTTTAAGATGCCTCTTGATACTGGCTTTGAGACAACTGAATATAACACGTATAATTTTTAAGCTCATGAAAAAGAAACATATTTTATCTGGATACTTCTTACTCAGTATCATTAATCAACATATATCTCACAACTCATGTAATTTACTCTTAAGAAAATGAAATACAGAAGAAGCAAAATAATCTGAAATTTACATACTAATAATTAAATATTTTGTTCATTTATATGTATGAGCAAAATGAAATGGATGCAGAGAAAGAGGCCATGGATTTCACGAGTGGTGTGTGTGACTGGGAAGTAGTTGAAAGTAGGAAAAGGAGGGGGAAATAGTGCAAATACAATTTCTGTATTTACTCCCAATTCTCCACAGCAAAATTGGACTCTCAGACCCTGTAGAGTAGTCTTCTTTATCCTCAGATCTTACTGAGACACAAGATTTGGAAGTGTCAACCTCTCAGACCAATACAGTACACTCTTTTCTTTCACTTTCTTCTGCTGACATATTTTACAATGATAAGTGTACTTACCTTAATGCCATCACAAGCAAAGAAATGTCTATAATAGCTTGTCTCATACAGGCAGCACAAAGTGATTTTTATGGTGGCACAATTTGTACGAACATTTGGTTAATCAATCTTCACATTCCGTGAGTTCATAATTTCATAATCATAATATTGATTTGTAATCAATAGTTAAGAAGCTTAGTAGATTTTGTTTCATGTGTATGAATTGAAAAATTACCAACAAATAGGAGGAAGGCTGTATTGAATCATAGCAATAGCGAATCTCAGTCCACTAACCAATTTTCAGACTTAACCCAGTTTGCAGAATCAGAACTCCTTAAATGAAGGAAAGGCTGGGTTCTCCTGAGGAAGGACATTACTAAAATGCCTAAGAGTTCTACTGTTAGCCCTTTTTCCCACCTTCACCAGAAGGACCTAGGACCTTTTTACTTGGATGACTATATTCTGGGGAAAAGGGGAAACCAGACTGTTGGATACTGGTTCTGGACTGACACTGATTCTGGGATACTTCAAAAATTGTGATGATTCTCCGGTTAAAGTGGGGATTTATGGAGGTCAGGCAATTAGGGGAGTTGTGACTGATGCCTGACACAGTAGGACTAGCAATACCCCAAACTCAGATCAAAGCACAGTTAATAAAAGCTCAGGGTCAGAAATTGGGATTCAACCCAAAGTACTGAAAAGCAAAACAGCCAGCCACTGGCTTTTACCTTGACTTCAGTTTGAAATAGCTATCCTGCCTCAAGGAATCTCAGAATGGGAATGTTTCCTCCCATTTTATAATCCTCTCTAGGGTTGGGATTAAAGGCAAGCATCATCATTAAAGGAATGCACCACCCAATTTTTATGGCAACTCTTGTGTGGCTACTGAGATTAAAGATTATGTCTACTGGGATTAAAGGTGTGTGTTACCATAACCTTATCTGTAAGGCTGACGGCTACAGCCATTTTACTCTCAGATCTTCAGGCAGGCTTTTTTATTAAAATCCAATTGAAAAGCCAATACAATTCCCTTTTCTGTCTAAAAAAAGAAGGTTATAACTAATATAAGAAAATTATATATAATACATACAATGACTATATACAGTATACACAGAAAATAAATATATCAACAATTGACTATATACAGTATACACAGAAAGTAAATATATCAACAATATCTAGTCCATTTGCATTTGACAAATTCGGAGAAAATATTTCCTATCTATCCTATCTTGGTGAGTCCAAAGTCTTGTAACTAATTTATTTTCTATCATAACATGCTTTGTGTGTCTGGTAAACTATAAGTACACCTATCTAAACTTCAACTCCCTCAAAAACACAAGACGGAAATAATATTAAGAGAGTAAGCAGAAGCGCAAACAAGCGACTTCCAAAAATATTCGTAATGACAGAAAGAGCTGACTGCCTGACCAGTCACCCAAAGTTCCTCTACAGCGATAGGGCATCCATTTTAAGCCTACAAGCCTGGCATATTTGAATGACTTTTCTGTGAAGCAGGATATTTTGTGTCCTGCTTGTCTAATTAGGACAAAATAATGTCAGCAGTCGAGACAGGGGTGTTTTATTGCCCAGTGGCTTACTTTTGCTACAAGGAAAGTAAACTCCATGTGGAGTATCTTCGATGCCCATTATATTCTTTGAATTAGATTGGTGTTGCCAGGAGCAGACATGTCTCATTTTCATAAAAAAAAAAGAACCTAGGTCATTAAAACATCTTAAATGCCATATTCTGTAGATATCTAAACTGTTTGAAGATGACCTATCTATCTAAACTATATCTTTGTTTGACCTTGAAAACATACCTAATATGACAAGTTCAATTATACTAGGTAATTAACTTCTAACTTACATTTTTTATTATTTTAAGCAATTGATAGTAATAATTTTCAAGGACTAGAAATTTGCATTGCATTGATAAATGAGCTGTATAGGTACAACACCTTGAATGAGATTAAAAGTGTATGTACAATATGTTTTAACAAAATTAATCTCAAATATTTATTGATATACAAAATTTGCATACAATATACAAAAGTAAAACCAATGCAAAACATTTAAATTTAATAGTTGCTTTGAAAAAGTAGATTCAAATATCTACCTTTTATCTTATCCTATCTATATCCTCCCTCATTCTTTTCAGAGTGGATTCAATAATCTACCATCCTACTTATATTTATATCCATTTTTCTTTTCCTTTCTCTCTCTTCATTTATTTTGGTTTTTCGAGACAGAGTTGCACAGTAGCTATAGTGCCTGTACTTGAACTCACTCTGTAGACCACATTGACTGTAAACTCACAGAGATCTGTCTGCGTCTGCCTCTTGAGTACTAGGATTAAAGACATGTGCCACCAGTGCCAGGCCTTTATTAAAAAAAACAAAAGCAAAACAAAAAAACAAGAACCTTGAATTTAATTTCCTTTGTTTAGCTTTTTCCTGACCATTATCATAATAACTTGTAAACAACACATTAAACAAAAAAATCCATAATCCATTTTTGGGAATGCAAATGTGGGCAGTTTTCTAGGCTACTTCCTGCTGATTGTGGGTGCTGATAATCTAAGAAAATTAAGGATTATGGTCAAGTTCTTACTGGAGCATTATGTAAGGCTGGATCATTTCAGCCAACAGTCTGGAAGCTGTTCTGGATGTAGAACTCAGAGGAAACTGCAACAAATACACTCTGAAACATTGGACCATTTGGGTCATCTGTTCCCACAGGAGATTTTTCAGGGAGTCTTCCTTGATCAAACTTTATTTTTCCTAACTAAGAATGAATCCACAGACTCTATTTCCTGGGGAAACAAAAACAAACCTCTTCTCCAAAGTAACATATCCTTTGACTTAAATTTTGAAGTCAAGAAATTTTCAAAATACATGTTAGATTAATCCGGCAGCATTTATAATCAAATATCTTTTAGCAGCTCTTTCTTCTTCTTCACCAAACAATTCAAAGACAACACAATAACATACAGTATTCAAATTCTCTGTGTATTTTCCATCATTCATGGAAACTAATCTGGGGCAGCTGGGAGTTGGGAGTGTTAGTTTTTTTCTCCTGAACCCAGGTAATTAGGTTTGTGTTTCAATATCTAGAGCTGGAATTCCAATTCCAACACTGGCATGGGCTGGTAGCTAAAGAGCCTCAGGAAGAAGGCTATTTCTTAAATTTATGTTAGAGTAAGTTGGGCACCAAATGAATCATGATTAAAGTGACTCAGGGTCAAAAATTGGGGTTCAATTTAAAGATCTGAAAAGCAAAACAACCAGCCACTGAGTCTTACCTCAACCTCAGTTTGAAATGGCAATCCTGTCTCCTGTACTCTCAGAATGATACTGTGAGTTGAGAGCTGTTTTCTCCAATTTTATAATCCTCTCTAGGGCTAGAATTAAAGGCATGCACACCCATCATTAAAGGCACACACCGCCCAGTTTCTCTGGCATCTAGTGTGACTACTGAGATTAAAAGTACATGTCATTATGGCTACTGGGATTAAAAGTGTGTGTCATTGTAGCTACTGGGATTAAAGGTGAATGATACTATAACCTTATCTGGAAGGCTGACAAGTGGGGCTGTTTCACTCTCAGATCTGCAGGCAGACTTTATTTATTAAAATGCATTTTAAATGTCACTACATCAGATTGTGGTAATTTCTACAGTTTAGAATGTATACTTGGGATAAATGTGTTGGCTGAGGTTTTCTGTCCTTCCCGGTCCTGCAGCCATTAAGTCACAAAGAATCACACAGAGGTCTACATTAGTTATAAACTGATTGGCCCATTAGTTCAGGCTTCTTATTAACTAATTCTCATATCTTACATTAACTGATAATTCTTTTCCGAGTTTGCCACATGGCTTGGTACTTTTTTTGGTGAGGAAGTCAAATCTGGCTTCCTCTGAGGCTGGGTTACAACTTGAGTCTGAGCCTCCCTCTTTCCAGAATTCTCCTGTTCTCATTGCCCTGCCTCTACTTCCTGCCTGGTTACCTTGCCTATACTTCCTGCCTGGCTACTGGACAATCAGGATTTTATTAAAACTAATACAAGTGACAGGATAAATGACCATTGTCCCCACAGCACTTCCCCTGTCTTTTTTTTTAAATAAGAACTCTGAATCTAATATCTTTTGTCTAACTTTTTGTTGTTGTTGAAGGGAGGTCACCTGTTGGTTTTTTGCTGCCCAGCTAGCTCATTCGGTAGAGCATAAGACTCTTAATCTCAGGGTTGTGGGTTCAGGCCCCACATTGGGTGCCAATCTGTTGCATGGAGCTGCTCATTGGTTCCCGGCTGCATAGCCCCAAAATAATCACACAGAAACTTCATTACTTAAATCACTGCTTGGCTCATTAGCTCTACCTTCTTATTGGCTAACTCTTATATTAATTCAACCCATTTCCATTAATTTGTGTATTGCTGTGAGGCTGTGGCTTACCGGGTAAAATTTGCAGCATCTGTGACTAGCGGCTCCATGGCATCTCTCCTTCTGCCTTCCTTCTCCTAGCATTATGTCCAGTTTTAACTGTCTCCCTAAGTTCTGCCATATCAACAGGCCAAGGCAGTTTTTTTTATTCATTAACCAATAAATGCATACATAGACCGAAGGATTTCCCATACCATAAATGTACTTAGAAGTTTACAGAATTCCCACATTGGTTTTTCAACCAGTGAAGAGAAATAGGGGTTATGCATGTGATCAACAACATGGACTGCTAGTCACCAAAGTGGACATGGCTACAGTTGCTGCTGAGTGCAGATCTGGCAACATCAGAGACCCACACTGAACCCAAAATATGGCAGTCATTCCCCATGGCAACTGGCTAGTGACTAAATGGCAGGTTGACTACAGTCTTAAAAAGTAAATAAGTCAAAATAAAGTAAATAAGATTGCCATGACAAAAACAAAACAAAACAACATAACAAAGGCAACTTACATAAGATGGTGTTTAATTGGGCTAATGATTTCAGAGAGGTACATGATGAGTAAAAGGTTAGTCACATCTTGATCTTCAAATAGAAAGTTAGGGGAAGACATACTGCAAATGGTGCAAGTCTTTTGAATCCTCAAAGCCCATCCTAGTGTTATACATCCTCCAATTAAACTACACCTCATACTTCCCATATAGTTCCATCAAATGGGAACCAAGTAGTCAAATATATGAGCCTCTGGGAACCGGTCTAATTCAAGTCATCATTGGACCACTTCCTTTGTAGAAAAAGAAATCCATTTGTCCATTCTGGAATATATATTTATTCTGGTTATGGATTTGCTTTTACTGTTCATAATACTTCTTCTAAAACTAACATTATTTTGTGCTTAAAAAGTATGTCATTCATTGTCACAGTATTCCATATAGCATTATTTCTAATCAAGGAACTACCTTCATAGCCAAATATCTGTGACAGTGGGCCCATGCTCATGGAATCCACTTGTCTTACCATGTTACTAACTATCCTGAAGTTGCTGGCTTGATATGCTGGTGGAATGAACATCTGAAAAAAGTCACAGCACTAATTATGTAGCAGTAGTCCAGAGGTCTCAGGCAGGCTCTCCAGAAGATGGTATATGTTTTTAACCAGAGAGCAATATATGCTTCAGTCTCTTTCACAGTCCACTCACTATCACGCGCAGTTACACATGAGGAAAAAATGCTTCTCTTTCCTACAACATGACAATTCTCCTAGCCTATAATTGTTGGTTCTTGACAGGGGAACATTTCTGCCAGCAGACACCACAAACATCTCATTGATCTGTAAACTCAGTTCCTTGATCACTTTAGGCTTCAGAGGAACTTAAACCAACAAGCTAAGAAAAGAATAACTGTGTAAGGAAAGGACATTGATCCAGACTACTGTGGAGACATTCTCCACAATGCTTATGTGAAAGATTATGTCTAAAGTACAGGAGATCCTTTAGGGAACTTTTTGACCTTTCATGTCCTGTGATTAAAGTCAATGGGAAATTACAGGAACCAAATTCAGGTAGGATCACAAAGGTCCAAAACCCTTCAGAAATGAAGGTGTGTATGAGTCTGTCCTCTAGGAAAGAGAAGATATATATGAGTCAATCCTCTAAGAAAACAGCCAAGACCTGTTGAGGTGCTTGGTGAGAGTGGAAGAAATACAGAATTGGCAGTAAAGTAGTTACAAGTACTAGCTAAGGTCACAGAAACAACTATAAGAAAAAAGGATCAGAGCTGAGCGCGGCAGGCCCTTGGAGAGGGCTTCCGATCTACCCACCCCCACCGGAAGAGGAGTAGGGCCCGTGCGGCAGGTCCTTGGAGAGGGCTTCTGATCTAGCCACCCCCAC
>JAQHUG010000515.1:548330-571428 GCA_028555095.1 Dicrostonyx torquatus | reverse complement strand
TCTCATAGGACAGGGTATCCTGCACCATCTTAAGGAAGCAGGGGGAGGGCGGTGGGGTAGTGGGGGAGTGGGAGGGCCGGGAACAAGGGGAGTAAATGTAAATTTTGCTTTTAACAATAAAATAAATAAATAAATAAATAAAAGAAAAAAGGATCATAATTTACATTATACTTTAAGAATATTTGTGCTTATATAGACATTTATCAAATAGATACTCATGTTTTCTTTATCATTGAGATATTGCTGATCATTATTATACTTATAGTATGAGGTACTAAAAGACTAAACAGTCCTTAAGGAGTATTGTCACCTTTATAAGATACATAAACTGTTTGTTATTATATGTTCAGTAGTGATGTCATATTAGAAATAAGTATGACCTGGTATTTATTGTTTTCATTGTAAATTAAGCACAGCATAAGGAGGTATGAATGTTTATTCAAGTTCACAAGGGTTAGACTTATGATGGCAAATCCTGGTTGTAAATATGGCTATTGGAATCAAGTAGAACCCAAACATTTTTCATGATTGGATCATTTCGTATGAGAAGAATTACCCTAAATCTGGGCTACATCTTTTCGTTGCAGCCCACATAAAAGGACATGGAAGAAGGAACCTTTTCCATTTTTCCTGTTTTCTCTCACTCTCACTGGTAAGTTCATCTATCCTTCGCTAAGCCATTCCTTCACTAATACAAGAACCTACCTCTCTGGGACCCCAAAAAAGACAGAAAAGAAGCAACTCTCTAGAAATCCTCTAGAACACCAACTTCAGATTGTGAATGCCGAGCTATTTGTTCTATCAGTTTTGTTCCTTTAGAGAACTTTAAATAATATAATATATAGATACATAAAAGGTTATACATGTATGTGAAAGTGTGTATGTATTCTCTTGAAAATATTGAATATACAAGCCTAGGACAGAGACTAAATAGAAAATTAGAAAAGGCATGTTGCATGATCTTAAAAACTATTATCACTTAGAAGAAAAAGAAAAATGATAAGCCAGGGAAATGGATAGACAGAGTTGTCGAGAGGTCAGTCAATAATCAAAAAAAGGTAGTGAAAAATAAAAATGCAGGTGTTATTGATGGTGAGATATAGCTAAAGGAAGGATAAATGGGATGTTTCTTAAGGTTTATAGCCTAACTTTGTTTTGTGTCTCATCTCTGATTCCTTTTCA
Source organism: Dicrostonyx torquatus (assembly GCA_028555095.1). Lineage (NCBI taxonomy): Eukaryota > Metazoa > Chordata > Mammalia > Rodentia > Cricetidae > Dicrostonyx > Dicrostonyx torquatus. The sequence continues at coordinate 570,246 of JAQHUG010000515.1, read as the reverse complement.
ACTGAGATGTGAGCCAAAAGATGCCTCTCACTCTTGCTGTCACAGAACCACCCACCACTATGCCTTATATGCTACAGGGGACTCAATTTTTTTAAAGCATGCATTATTCTTGAGCAGGTATTTGGTCACAGCAGTACAAAAAGTAACTGATAAATCAGGAACATGAGACATTCAAGAAGGAAGTAATAGTCTATGGTAGCAAAAATTGCTGAAATGTGATGTTCTAACAGAACTACAAAAAAAAGAAAAGAAAACTCCTTAGAATTGACTGAAGTTTCCAATTCTCAGAAATGAAACCACAAGTTCTTTATGATCAAGCCATTCCTATACATGGCATATGGCCAACTGCTTACTAGATATATATAAAACAATTTTTAATAATAAGCCCATTGGAACCTTTCATGTTTACTGTTACCCCGACTGTGTGTCCTTTTGTGGTCAAGTCTCAGCATTTCTCGGCCATAATATACCAGCTAATTTTGACTCTTGCATCCTTGCATTCTAATAACAGACTCTTCTGATAGTCAACATTTTTTTCTAGAACTCATGCAATGAGCCAGCTGAGGTATTTCCCATTATCTGCAGAATTTTTCCCTGTTCTTGCTCATTTTTCTAGTAGCAATCAGGCAGCATTTCCTACACAGAGAAGCCTTGATTATTTGGTCTTTATAGATCTTGTTATGACTTCTTTTCCAATCAGTGTATTCCATTTCACCTGAACTATTTCTGCTTAATCATTGCCTCTACTATAAACATAATCCTACAAAAAAATTTCTGCAATCATACATCTTCATCAATATGAAAAAAATCAGTTTATGTATTCCTTTCATTTTCCATTTTATTTTTCCTTTAAAAGACATAAATTTTACAGTATATCCTATCACATGCACTTAGATACATTTTATTCCGCAGCAGCAGCAGTGACTGTCAACTAAATTGCACTTCCACTTAAAAAAAATTAAGGAGCTTTTAAAGGAGAGCAAGATGACTTATTTCAGCCCTGCCATTGCATTTATTGCAGTTCATTTGAAAAGCTCACTGTAGAGTTTCAAGACTGTATGTGTGACTTATTTATGGGTCATTATGGCATACTCTACAGGCTTCAGCAAGGTCATTTTGTAAAATCTACACAAGTTAATGAATCCAAGTTTCATTAAATTGTTAATTACTTTCACTACTAAGATACCACATAGCATTACTTTCTCCAATTACTGGAAATCATGGCAGAGGAAATACTGAAAAATTGGAAGGGCAAGTACATGCATGTTAGTAAAGTTGATGCCTTCTGATTCAGTCTCCTTTACTTTTTAAGACAGGGTTTTTCTCTGTAGCCCTGACTGACCTGGAACTAACTTTGTAGACCAGGCTGGCCTCAAATATCTTTCAGAGACCTGCCTGCCTCTGCCTCCTGAGTGCTAAGATTAAAGACATGTGCCATCACCACCCAGAACATCCTCCTTTTTTAAAGGAAAATATTTTATTTTTCATTCTTTGTATGTGTCTGCTGGGTATTTGTACGTACTCAAAGAGAGTAAAAAATGAGTTTAAAAAAGACAAAAACCTTTAGTTCCCTTAGAGTTGGAATTATAAGCAGTAATAAGCATATAGTGGGGATGTGGAGAACTGAATGTAGATGTTCCAGGAAGAGCAGCAAGTGCTCTTGACCACTGAGTTAAGATTTCAACTGTCTTTAACTTTAGGCACTGTACCCACAAGACTGACTGAGATAATTTTGCAAGTATAACTTTCTGGAAGTTTTAGCTGAAATGAATTTCAAATAAATGACAATGCCTTTTTGAATTAATATAATTCAAAATGTTCAAGACATGGTATAGCCTTCAATTCTTGATTATAACTTCTGTTTATTAATCAAAATACCTTGAAGTCATGAAGAGAATCAGAAGAATTGCATTCCAGTTTTGGCTTTCTCAAATGCTAGATAAAAGTCAGATTTTCTGTATATAGTAACCATTTCCTCCTTTGTACAGTGTTGTAGGAGGAGGTGTGGGCTGTGTCCCGCCTGGCTCCCAGTGTGAGCAGGCTGTTTTCCCAGTGCCTGGCTCCCAGCTGTGGCTGGACGGCTAGCTTATACCCGAAATGATTACGCACACAAACTGTATTCATTTAAACTCTGCCTGGCCCATTATCTCTAGCCTTTTCTTGGCTAACTCTCATATCTTAAACTAACCCATTTCTAATAGTCTGTGTGTCACCATGAGGTGGTGGCTTACCGGAAGATTCTAACATATGTCCATCTCAGGCGGGAGAATCATGGCGTCTGGCATCTTCCCTTCTCCCCAGCCTTCCATTCTGTCTACTCCGCCCACCTAAGGGCTGACCTATCCTACAGGCCAAGGCAGTCTCTTTATTAACCAATGAAAACAACACAAAATACAGAAGTCCCTCCTATACCAGTACAGTAGTGTATAATGCCATATTCTGCCTATCTGCTTGTATTCATTGGTGGTCAACTGAAATCAGATGCTTTAAAATGGTACAGTCTAACATGGACCCTGACCATCTTTGCAAATCCTGTTCCTGTGTATTAACAAAAGTTCATCTATCTCCTGATTCTAAGTCATTTCTGTAGCTAGATATATTTGCAAGTTAGTAGGTCAAGACATCCACAGTGTGACTACTTTTTAAATGTTTACTCCTTGGAAATGGCACTGACTTGGATTGTATTCTATTTAAATCAATATCTCTTTCTTGTTCAAAATATATGAAGTTATTGGCCTTGGTTTCCTTAGCATTGGCACAAAGGAACTAGCCATATACCTAGCAAGTGTAAGAAATTATCACAGTGCCACATGAGCTTGTGGGCACATAAGCAAGCACTACTCTGTCAGTATTTACCTAGTTCTGTCTGGGGAAGAAAATTATTTCACTCTAAACTTTTAGTCCTATTATGTACTTTTCTCAGGAAAAGAAATGTAGTGAGCTTTACCCATTCCCTCTCTTCTGATGCTGGAAAAACTTCCTTTAAGGTACTCAACCAGAAACATTTTCTCAGTTGTTACCATATATGTGCTATGGATCTCAAACTTCTATCTTTAGTTTTGTTAAAGTTATACATTTCATATCCATTTGCCTATAGAATGACTTCCCTGGATGTGCCACCAATAACTTCATGACTACCTCTCCACGATCAATTCAAAAGTCCTGAATTCCTACTCTAATCCTGCTTCCTGTTTTGCCTATCTTGGTTAATAGAACCACCATCTACAAAGTCTTTCTAGTTAGAATATTTGCATCACATTTATCACTAGTATTATCAAAAATACTTGCATAAATACATTTTCTTACTTTCAAAAACACATATAAGTTTCATTTTTATTTAGGATATTTCCATTGGCTTTTCCTTTAAGTTTTCAAAAAATGTACCATGTTATTAATAACTGGGCACTTTTTATCTTACCAGCACCATCTTTTATATCCATCCTAATATCATCATTACCTTAAAAATAGAAGTTAAACAAATTATATGCTGGTATCTAAACAGGAAAAGGTATTTTACTCTACATTGCCACTTATGATGTACCACCAAGATTCTCGTACAAAGGAAAGTTTGTTAGAAAAAGTTTGCAAAAATAGCTCTCAACTGAAGGGATTGCCTGTGCTGCATAGTGTATTCTCTTTGTGACCAAACTTCCACCCTTTGTTGAACTTCCAGCTTCCCCTTCCCACTGCCAGATGTTCTAAAGGGCACAGTGATTTTAACCTTGGGATATTTAATCTTGGGACATTGCTTTTCTCTTCTGTTCCTGTCACATAGTTAGTGGGACTAGTACTCCCATGGAAGGAGACTTGGAGGAAACTTTGAGATACATATGCATGCATCTGAAATGAGAAGTTCAGCTCTGCTTCAGAGACAGCATCTCAGTGAGTTTAAACAACACACTACAGCTTACCAATAGGATTGTCTCATCTCTTAATGAGGCATTGTACTCCTTCATGAGAGGATTTCCATCTTATCAGACTTTATATCTTCATCAGCTAACACAGTTAGTAACAGGTGATATGGCCAGAATAAATACTTACAGGACTACAAGTTTTTACAGAGAATTAAGGAGTTATACTTCAGATGCAGAGAATGAATTTAAAAACAATACATGATTTAGATGTACACAGTATGTTCACATTTTAGTTAGCATGCATTCATTACACAACAAGAAATATGTAGAATCAACTTTACAGTTATTTAGCAAACAAAGGTATCCACCAATTAAGTAAAATAATAAGAACTGTTAAGAAGTGTAGGAAATTATGAGATTAGTAGCAAAACAGTCTAAAGTAATCTGAAGACATTCAATGAAAACTTATCAGAATACATTTCTAAACTGAGAATAATAAACAATGTGTGGATAAAGGATAGAGGAGACCACTGACTCAAAAAGATTATGACACGATCAAAAAGTTAGGAAACTAGGAAACAAAAAATAGAAAGGCAATTTATAGCAAAACATCTAAATGTCAATGAATAACACAATAGAATTAAAATATGTATCTACTGGAAAATATTTGAGTTAATTATGAACATAATTATGTTCTGTGTTGGGTTAATTGTCAAAGCAAATGTGCTTTTTGTTAGTGATAAATAAAAAACAGGAGAGTCTGGAGGCAGGATGATTTGTGATAATTCTTTTTATTCATTTGTTTCTATTTTCATAAATATATTTATAAATGATGTAGTATTTTGCTCTAACTTGGTGGCAAAATAAAGGGAAAGAAAGTTACATATTTTAGCCTTCTGAGTTTAAAATGATTAACAGAGTCTCAAATAGAGATTCTTTTCAGGTGTAACTAATGAAGATTTTATTTGATAAATAAAACAATGTGAAGAAGGAAATTAAAATATCTTGAATTGTCTTGCATAGTACCTGAGATGAAAAAATTAAGAGTAGTTCTCTGCCAAAACAGAAAAATGATCGAGTTAAATCAGTCATTCCTTGATGACTGCAATAGTTTGCTCTATATAGAGAAGTCAAAATACACATTATGGCAGTAGGACCTAATGGATATTTATATCAACTTCAGATTGTTTATTCTTTGAGTTAATACATATTTATTTGAAACTCACAGCCATGTCTCAGACACTGGGCTTAGCAGTAAGGATTCAATGATTGAAAAGGAGATGATGACTCATTGAGCATATGACCAAAAAGGAGATTCATTCCATTCCATTGCAGAAAATAATTTTGCCAAATTAATAATGTGTTAAAATTATGTAGTAATAGTTCACTTTCTGTGTAATTTTAATTTTCAGAATTTCTCTTATTTTATGAACTATTCATATTTGTCATTTTTGAGATTGTAATGCTTCAAGGCAAAATATATGTTACCAGTATTTTTGTCACTCAATTGCCAAGCTTCCTGTTACTAAAAAAATTCTTTTTGCCAAGATTTATGTTACTAAAATATTTCTAAGAACCCAGATAGTTTATCAGAACTAAATAAAAATTAGGAACTATCTGCATGAAGGGTTATTCAAGCAATATCTGTGGTGAGTATTTTAACATGCAATTCATTTTGGAGCTGTCAAATACAGTAAATAGTGTTGGCTGTTGGGTAGGTAAAATGGTCAGTATATGGAAAAGGTAAAATTCTCAAATGCATATTCCTTAAAAAAACATAGAAAGTCAATTTTATATTTCTGTATAATTTGGTTTATAGAAAATTCTTATAGTGACCTAAAGAAAGGAAAGTAACAGTTATTTGCTAGGAAAATCTCTGTTTATATTTTTGCATTACTAATGCTTAGGCAGTTCCACTGTAAGTTGTGGAATTTTCATTTAAGACTATTTACCAGCCTGCAAAGGCATTATCCAGAAGAAGAGTAAAATTCTTCTTATTAAAAATAAATTTGAAACCAAAATTGAAATAACAAATATATTCATGAATGCTTTAATTGAGATGTTAACTTTACTCATGATATTAAATAATGGTAAAAAGGTTTTTTGCCATTACTCTTTGAGACAATTATCATAAATTATGAATTATGCTGAAATAAAATCACTTATAAGTCTTTATGAATTATTCTTTTGCAGTCACTTTCTATTTTTTCCCCAGGAGGAAAATTAATTTTACTAAGCCCTTTTTGCTTGCCACTAATCACCTGGGACTATAAAATGTGTGATCACCTTACATTTTCTAAAATTGGAGAAACTGCACTTCTTGGACTACTCCCACACTAATTTGTACAAAAGTAGGGCAACGTGGTATATGACCAAGAGTGTTTAATTGGGTCTTGTGGTAGGTTGATTTCCACTTTTCTGAGAAACCGCCATAGACTTCTAGAGTGGCTTTACAGTTTTACACTAGTAATGGAGGGGTGTTTCTTTTGATCCACATCCTCTCCAGCATGAACAATCACTTGTGTTTTTGAACTTAACCATTCTGACAGGTATATGATGGAATTTCAGAGTCATTTTGACACCTATTTATCACCCTGCACAAAACTCAAGACAAAGTGGATTAAAGACCACAATATAAATCAAGATACACTGAACCTGATAGAAGAGAAACAGGAAATAATTGCTAACATATTGGCACAGGAGACAACTTCCTGAACAGAATACCAATAGCTCGGGCACTAGAATCAACAATAAATGGGACCCCATAAAATGAAATGTTTCTGTAAGGCAAAGGACACCATGAATAGGACAAAACAGCAGCCTACAGAATGTGAAAAACTTCACCAATACCATATCTGAAAGAGTACTAATTTCCAAAATATATAAAGAACTTAATAAACTAGGTATCAATAAACCAAATAATCTAATTTTAAAATTGGGATACGTATCTAAACAGAGAATTTTCAACAGAAGTATCTCTAATTTCCAGAAAACATTTAAGTGGATGTTCAACATTCTTAACCATCAAGGAAATGCAAACCAAAATGAATCTGAGGTTCCATCTTTTACATGTACTGTATTGTTATTTGCATTCAGCTTGAAACTCATCCCCCTAATTCCTACCAGAGCCATCAAAACCTTCCTACACAACACAATTTTGCATATTCTTTAATTTTGTAGTTTTTAATAACATATAAATTCCAATTTTCACTGTCTGTATACTCATAGACATGGGGCCAATTGCTCTTAAAAAAACTTTGATCCTTTGGTTATTACAGTCTTCCTGCCCCTTTTTTATTAATAGTGACTCTCAGCTTATGCATATGATGTACCTTTATAATTCTATAATTTTATCATATATATACATATCAGATATATATGTGTGTGTATAATGTATATATATATATATATATATATATATATATATATATACATATCTCACTCTGTATCTCAAAAAGCTCTTCTCAGTTATGGATTCCTACAATGCCAAGAGCTTTAGTTTTTACACAAGAAACCATTCAGTGATATTTGGACATCTGGTAGTAATATTCTTTTATAGGCAAAATCTATTCAAGGCAAAAAGACTTCAACTTAACCCAATTTGTGAAACAAGCATGGTTGAATTTGTGTTGTATCCCTAGTCTCCTGCCATTGGGAGTCTTGTTCCCAGAAATCATCAGCTTTGTAATGTACCATCTGTAGCTACTGTGCTGATATAATAAAGGGCATTGCACTCAGATGGCAATTTGAAACCAACCAGTCATAGCTTGTAAAAACACTGGCTTACTGTGATGAGTGGAAATATTTACTATGGATATGACTACAAGGACTACAAAGACTTCTACTATACTCATGTTTGTACTAAAAGCCAAAAAATAAATAATAGCATAAGTACAAGTATTTCTTTGCTGAAGATTATAAAATTATACTACCCATAGTTTGGATTTGAAGATCTGCTATCTTGAGAAGGCTCAGTGTAGCAAAGGCATGGGGAATTTATTGCCTGGTTCCCTGCCAAGAATACTGCTCATTGTATTTTAAAGGCACAGCATTTCTGCCAAAGAAAGATACTTCATCAAACTTATGAGTGATCAACACTGGACCAAAACCTAGTAAATGAAGTATCTGCCATGTAAATTGTTAGAGGAATTTACTATCTCATCTCATCATATGTCATAGAAATTTCTCAAAAACAGAAACACTGTATAACTAATTGATGTACTATTCCCAAGGGAAGACTGTTTTTCCCTCTCTCAGCATTCCCTAATTGCCTTAGTTCTTTGTGTAGGGTTAAGGGTTACTGGATTCCTCAGTGTACTTTGGTATGTCTATTGCTGGTGTCCTTGCTCTGGTCATTTTAGGCAGACATGCTGGTAAGACATAATGCATATACTTCCTGATATTATCAGGAAACACACTCTAAACACAAACTCATCAATCTTACAATCTTTCTGCCTGACCCACTTATGTAATAATCAATGAACCCTTGGTGCAATGTTGTTTTGTAGCTGTATCCAATGTGATCAGGCTCTGCAGCTCTGTATTTTAATGAGTTGTGATTTCATGTAACAACAAATATGCAACTATCATTCAGAGTAGCCATCCTATGAACAGTAAAAAAGATAGACATGTTTTGTAATTTGAGAGAGAAAAAGCAAGGAGGGCAAATGAAAAGTGTAGGAGGGAGGAAAAGAAAGGGACATATGATACAAATATAACTTATTATAATTATGGAAATATTATTCCAAAACCCATATTGCAGCTTGAAACATGAAAAGAACAGGTGGTATGAAGTTTAGAAAGTGAACAGTCTCCCATTCTAGTACTTACAAGGCCTGACTCAGCTTATCTTCTGAGATAAGACAAGATTGGGTGCATTCAGGTGTGATGGAACCAGGAAAACTATCCAAAGTGAAGTACTCCAGACCCAGAAAGATGAGCATGGTGTTTATTTACTTATAAGTGGTACTAGCTGTAAAGCAAAGGATAACAAGCCTATAATCCACACACCCCAAAAAGATAAGTAACAAGGAACACACTAAAAAAAAACATATATAGATCATAGATTAAAAGAGCAAAGATAATAAAATACATATTAAACTTATAACATCAGAGGTAATAGAGTAAGAAAAATGAGCCATGTGAAGATGAAATATACACAGAGAGTCTGAATTATGTATATTATTGTGTTTTCTTTATATTATTGACTGTGAATGAGCTACAGACAGATATTGCATTGTATGGGCTGTTAAGCTAAGATAGCATATACACTTTAAAGGTATCTTGATTCAAAATTTGAGTCTAAGGAAAAGCTACTTTGGAAGAGTCTCTATTTTTGTTTCCATCAAGGATGAGAACCTCTGTGTTCCTTCCAACTAATGTGGTTTGATGGAACAATTCCAACCAAAAGGTATCTATGAACCCCCAAAAATACTTGGCCTGAAAAACAGTAGGAAGCAGTGTGGAAAAAACTATACCCAAATTCCTTAAATGGTTGTTTATAAATGTTTGTTTACATTTAAAGGGGGATATGCTATAGAGATGAATACTTTACATTGGTATGGATCTTGATTTATTGATACAGATTTAAGATCAATTTTGTTATATGAATTTCTGCTTTTGATTAAGGTATTTTGTTTGTCAAGTTCATTTAAAATTGTAATGTATAATTAAGAAATACAGGTTAATAGATAGTCATCTATAATAGTAAAGTTTGCAGTCATGTTAATTTGGTTTTCTAGACAAACAAAGACATATTGCAGATGGATAGGTATTCTTTAAACTTTCAAAGTCTAGCAAAATATGGCATTTAAAATGTTGTAAGAACTTAGGACTTTTCATGACATTGAGAAAGTAATCTTTCTCCTAGCAGCTCAAATCTACTTGAAGAGACTGGTGGGCATCAAAGAAATACCTTATGGAGTTTATTAGTCATTTGGGCAAGAAACAGCTCTTGTCTGGACTGTCTGATGCTAGGCTCTATGAGTTGGACATGCAGGACCCACCAAAAATGACTGCTAAACTTTCTTAGAGGTAAGACAGTCCTTCAGGGTTCCTGCTTCATGAAAGAATATACCAGACATTCTAAAGGACACACAAAAAGTGACTGATTTGTGTGGGACAATGCTTTGTATTCTGCCAATTATATTTTAAATAAACGCTGATTGGCCAGTAGCCATGCAGGAAGTATAGGCAGGACAAACAGACAGGAAGTAGAGGTGGGCCAATGAGAACAGGAGAATTCTGGGAAGAAGAAATCTTGGTACACAGTCATGACCCAGTCACAGAAGAAGTAAGATGTGACTGCCTTGCTGAATAAGGTACCAAGCCTTGTGGCTAGAATAGACAAGAATAATTGGCTAATATAAGTTACAAGAGTTAATAAGAAGCCCAAGCTAATGGACCAATCAGTTTATAACTAATGTAGACATTTGTGAGAATTCTTTGGAACTTAACAACTGTGGGAACCGGGCAGGACAGAAACCTTGGACAACAACTGATAAACTGCCAATATAGAAAAAATTATCTTTAAAATTTCCTGTTTCATGAAAAAAATAGCAGATACTATTGGTCGTAGGCTAAAGATGGAAACCCCTGTGTTTCAAAAGAACTTTGGGTGACTGCCCAGACAGTTAGATGTCTGTCAATTCTATAGTTCCTGTTTACTTAGGTAATATTATATTCTTCTGAGGTCTTTGATGGAGTTAAAAAATTGATAGTTATGGTTTCCTTAGTTAAGATAAAAGATATTATAAATATTGTAACTGTAATTCTTACATGATACTTGTTTTGTACATGTAATTTTACTATATTAAAGTTTAAAAATTCTTTTTTATTTGGATAAAAAATTGGGAAATGGTGTGGAAAGTCCCTCTGTATATGTGTTGCTTTTATTGACTAATGAATAAAGATGCTTTGGCCTACAACAGGGCAGAATAGAGTAAGGTGGGAATTCTAGGCAGATAGGGGAGGAACGAAGGCAGAGTCAGAGAGATGGCATGTAGCCTCTGAAGGAGACAGACCCCAGTAACCTTGCCAGTAAACCTTGAGCCTCTTGGTAAAATATAAAATAATAAAAATAGATTATTTTAAGATGTAAGACTTAGTTAATAAGAAGCTTAAGCTAATAGGCCAAGCAGCGTCATAATTAATATAGCTTCTGTGTGATTATTTCTAGTCTGAGCAGCCAGAAAAAGAATGAGAAGCCTCTGCCAACACCACTAGGAAGGTGAAATAGACAAGATATTCTGAGAAAATTAGCAGAATAGGGGTTGGGGGGAGAAGGGAGAGCAGAATGGAAGGAGAAGGAGAAAAGGAGTGTGGGGAGAACTTGAGGGAACAGGATGGTCAAGATGGGGGAAAGACAAAGACAGAGAGGAAAGAAAGAGATATCTTCAGTGAGGGAGACTTTAGGGGACTAGCAGAAAACCTTGCACAAGAGAATTTCCCAGGAATCCGCAAGGATGACCCCAACTAAGACCCTAAGCAATAGAGGAGAGGCGCCAAAATTGGCCTTGCCCTGTATTCAGGTTGATGAATATCTTAAATGTGACCATAGGACCTCATCCAACAACTGATGGCAACAGAGGCAGAGTGCCATAGTGAAACAGTGGGTTGAGCTCCCAAAGTCTAGTCAAAGAGAGGGAGGAGTGAGAATGCGAGCAAAGAGGTCAAGACCATGATGGGGAAATCCACGGAAACAGCTTACCTGAGCTAATGGGAGCTCACCAACTCCAGCTGGACTGGGAAGGAACAAGCAGAGGACCAAACTAGATCTTCTGAATGTGGGTGACAGTTGTATGGCTGGAAAACGCTGCAGGACCACTGGCAGTTAGTGGGATGAGAATTTATCCTTACTGCTTGTACTGACTTTTTGGGACCCATTCTCTCTGCATGGATACCTTCCTCAGCCTAGATATAGTGGGGATGGCCTTGGTCCTTCCTTCCTCAGAGCAATTTGCTAGACTTTGTTGCCTCCCCATGGGAAGCCTTACCCTCTCTGGGAAGGGGATGGGAAGTGAGGTGGGGTAGAAGGTGAAGGAAATGGGAGGAGAGAAGGGAGTAGAAACTTGGATTGGTATGTAAAATAAGAAAAGATAGTTTTTTAAATAAAAATACAATTAAAAAATAATTAAGAAATTAAAAAGTAAGCTGGTAATTTAGATGTTGAGCCAAGTTAAAGAAAGTTGACAAAAGAAAAGAGTTTTTGAGTGTATATGAAATACAGGCCCATGTTAGGCTAAGGTCAGACAACAATTGAGATTGGAGGGAGTCTAGGGATAAAAGACATTGAATTCATAAAGATTCATATATTAATGTCACCAAGTCTTAGACTAATAAGCATCACTTTCAATATAGAATTATGGTTCTTTCATGGGAATTCTTAATTTATAGGTGGACAGATATTCGAGAAGAAGCATTCTGGTATTCATTTAAATATACAGTTGCTAGATACCATAACTACACCCAACTTCAAAAAGCCAAACAGAAATGTGAGAGGTGCCAGGGAGTATCTCATTGGCACTAAAATGACTTAGTCTTAGTCCTTAAAGAGACAGAAGGATGAGTTGGTTTTGATGTCATCTACTCTGGTGGTTGTTGCAAGTTCTTTACTGCTATCACATTTTGAAATCTCTCTCCTTGAAGATCTGAGAAAATTATCCTTATCTTTTCATCTATCTATCATCTATCTATCTATTTATCTATCTATCTATCTATCTATCTATCTATCTATCTATCTATCTATCTTCGCTGTCTGTTATCTATCATCTGTCTCTTCCCTCCCTCTATCCATCTCTATCTCCATCCCTATCTCTCTTTTTCCTCTTCTTCTTTCTGGTTCATTATAGTTTCCTTTCTCCCTATCACTGCCTTCTCTCCTCTTTTCCTATAGGTGAATACACCTGGACTTTGCTGTACTCTCAAAAGTTCAAAAATGTTCTGTTCTTTTGTTGTTCTAAGAAAGTAAGGAACTGCATTGGTTAAAATTTATAATTTGAGGAAAACATAATCAAGTCATTCCAGCTCTAATAGTCTAAGCCAAAACTACCATGCCATGGCCTCCAAATTTGTTTACTATAGCTGCATAATATTCTTTTTTTTCTTTTTTTCTTTTACATATGAACCAGTTTCCAACATGTAACCAATTGAATGCACCAAATAAAATCCAGATTTACAGATTACCTTTAAAAATCAGGGAAGATTTGATGTCACTGGTTCCATATATTCCCGTCCAAAATTTGTTTAGACCTCATATCATGGCATTAGTTTTCCTGATGTCACCAAAAGGCCTATGCATTCATTTATATTCTTATGTTGTGTCTGTAGGAATTTACAGTTCTTATTTTTGCCATTAACAGATCTTACAGTCAAGGCCCTTGCTTCTTCTAAAAACTTTAACTGGGAAGTTACAAACATGTTTCCTACTACTCTTATTAACCGTGTTTTAGGGTTAGGGATTATCTTTCCTCTCTGGATTTCTCTGTGCAATGCTATTCTGATCACCTTCATCCAAAGCTGACACACATATTATCTTTTATTATTATGTCAATAATAAAGCTGACAATAAATTCAACAAACTTAGAAAGCAAAAGGAATTTCTTCCTATTGTGTTGGATAATTAATCTATGTTGCATATTTTTGTGCTAAGAAAGATATCTACCCTACAAGGTATCAAGGTAAAGAGACATCTGAATCTGGAATGCAGAAGCATGAAGAAAGAGGATTTTCTGTATATAAATTCATATCTAAGAAAAAATTTAGTGAAAGAAATTCAGCAAAAGTTCAACACTATCATTTTGATGGAAAGGAAGGTAAAAAATGATAAGAAGTGTTAAAAAATAAAATACCTGAAGGGTTATAATGAACTAGAATCAGATGACTTACGCATTTTTATTAAAATATTTTCAATTTTTCTAACTTGCCACTGTGTCTATCAAAAAAGGATGATAAAATAAATGTTAATTGATTAAGCAAAATAAAATGCTTTTACATAAAGACTTCCACAATCACAAAGCAAGTGTGGTTATCTATTTTCTCCAACCCACATATTTCCGCCAGGAAGATAATAGCTTCATACATACAATTTGAGTGAATCAGACATTTCTAAGAAGAACAAAAGTAGAAACCCTTTAAAGGGGATTACTATATCTGACTATATAAAGTCATAAGGTTCCCAAACTAGGAAACATGCACATTAAAAACCCGGAGGCAAATCACAAAGTGTAAAAATATTTGCAAGACAACCAGAAAAAAGCAATTCATATAAAGAGTTAAAATTATCAAGTATGTAACATACCAAAGTAAAAGTGCAATTAACCACTAAACATAGTACATTTTTTATTTTCCAATAATCTAGAAAACAAAATTAAGTTAAAATAATAAATTAACATACCCAATTTTCAAAGTTACAAAAATGAGAAAGCATAAGCTTCATGCATGCAATCCACTTAGTTTGCTCTCATCATATTGTATGTGTATGTGTGCAGGTCTGCAAACCCATTTGTGTACTTGAAAAAGCTAAAGTTTAATGTTGTCTTCCTCTATCATTTCCTACCTTATGTTCTGAGACAGGGTCTCTCATTGAAGCTCCAGCTTATTGTTTTTGCAAGACTGGCTGAGCAGCAAGTGCCTAGGATCTATCTGCCTATCTATGCATCGTGTTTCCTGTGTTAAGATTATAGCTTTTATGTAGGTGCTAAAGACCTGAAATAAGGTCTTCACTTTACCCCCTGAGCCATTGTTCCAGCCACAGATGGCAGCATATCTTGTATTATTTTCTTCCCATATAACAGTTTGGCAAAGAGATATCAAAAGTCTTTAAATTCTTAGGTGCTACCAATTTATCATAAGAAAACAGACCAAGATGTGGAAAGAGCTATTATGACAGCAAAGGACATGTTAAATAATTTAAGGTGTAAACCAAGGAAATGTAGTTTGGGTACGTAAATAATTTTTAATAATATTTCAATGAAATTAGATGTTCAAATTTTTATGTTAATACACAATACTAAGAAGTTAATGAAACACAGTTCCACAAATATAAAGCTATCATTGTTTCTCTTCCTTTCCTTCTCATCCTTTTTCTTCTCTTCTCTCTCTCTTCTTTCTTTCTTTGTCTGTTTCATATACATGTACATGAGTGTGGGGTTGTGTGTGCATGTATGTGTACTATTGTATATCCAGATATGTCTGTTTTGGTAATCTTTGAGTTGAAGCCAGTGCAGTGTTCTCTTTTGGGCAATCATAATGTTGAGGAAGATAGATCTAAAGGACCCATTAGTTAAAAAATTATTTGAACACAAGGATAAAGGACTCTCAAAGATTAATGGGCCCTCACTCAGAATCATGTAATTTCTTAGCAGTGAGCACTCTACTATTAATAATTGAATCACTTTTATTTTCACATATTTACAGTTCCTCTTTCTGGAGACCTAAGATTGAATAATAATGCATTTTTAGATTGGAATAGAGCAATAGCAGTATTTCCATTTCTCTAATTTACCTTAAATCTAAATATATAAATTTACTTAGCTTCCATCATCTCCAGAAGTATTTGCTATGTGCTGTAGTAGCATGGAAAGAAGTCACATGCATACCCTACCTTTAATAAGCTTTTACCCTATTGATGTAAGATTTAAGAACACAGATAATTTTAACTATCTAAAGATACTATTTTCCCTAGATTCTATCATGTCTTTAAGCTCAAAAAATCATCAATTGTTAGTTTTGCAACAGATGCACAGCAATCTAATATAAAGTAGTCATATTTCACATCTACACATTCCAATAGATTACCCGATAGACAGATATGCTTTATAAGGATTAAAAGTTCGTAAGATGTACTGAATCTCTCTATGTTGTACAAATAATTTGTGTGTGATAACTTTATAATAATGACATAATATATACAATGCAAAAGTCCATATAGACATCAAGGACAGTGGCCCTGTAAACCAAGCATAAGGGCAGTACTTTAATTTAGGGAAAGTGTCTCTTATATCTGAATCAGATGTCCAAATGAAATTATTATATTTAAAATGTTGAGAAAAAAATCAGACACATTAAAAATCTTCCCAGTGTTGTCTAGCAGCCCATCAATTGTCCTTTTCTATATTTTAGATTGC
This sequence comes from Dicrostonyx torquatus, assembly GCA_028555095.1. Lineage (NCBI taxonomy): Eukaryota > Metazoa > Chordata > Mammalia > Rodentia > Cricetidae > Dicrostonyx > Dicrostonyx torquatus. Next base: position 554,267 of record JAQHUG010000515.1, on the reverse strand, counting down.
TTACATCTATTTTCCCACTTCATCACAGAACCTGGTGTACTAGTGCTGGAATCCTTCCTATTTCTTACTATGTAAAGAACTTCAGAACTTGTAGAAGACCAACGGTTTAGAAAGAGCCAACATTTTGCTCTTGGTTCAGCTTTTGTTACACATATGATAATTATTGTTAAAGGGAAATAACAATGGTTGTTTCTCCTGCTTTATTTTCCATGCATTTCGTTTTTTATAGTCCCTTTAAAAAGGATTATTACTGAAATTTATATATACATTTTAACCCACAACAATCTCTATTATAATCTTGGCAAAGCCTGTGTATTTGGACATCCTTAGTTCTGTCTAACAAAGAGACTGGAATGTTCCTTTCCCCAATTCATGTACTCAGGAGATTAAGCATCTATGTCTGCATTTCTATTACTGTCTTTTCAAGATAATTCAGGCCCACAACTTAGCTTTGGGTTGACCATCCATAGCACATATCCCATTTGGGAAGTGCTGGAGCTTGTAATGGACTTGTCTTCTGGAATGATACCTGCATGGAGTAGAAGGGTCCTTCTGTGTTTCTGTTGCTTTCATTGGTTGAATAAAGAAACTGCCTTGACCTTTTGATAAGGCAGCCCTTAGGTGGGCGGAGTAGACAGAACAGAAGGCTGGGAGAAAGAAGGTACTGGAGCAGACGCCATGTTTCTCCAGCCCAAGATGGGCTTTGATTAGAATCTCCCTGGTAAGCCACAACCACGTGGTGATACAACAGATTACTAGATATGGGTTAAACTAATATGTATAAGAGGTTAAAACTAATGGGCCAGGCAGTGATTTAATTAATACAATTTCCATGTGGTTATTTCAAATGTAAGCTATCCCAGAGGCTGGGAGCCGGGAGCCAGGGAACACAGCCCCTACAGCCCACTCCTTGGCAAGGACACAGTCCTCTGCGCCTCTTAGTACAGCTGCAAGATCTCCAAGGCTCAGGGCAGTCACAGGATACCCTAGTGGAACTCTGGTGAGGACCCAGGGAGGATGGTGTATCAAAAACCAGAGACCTTGAACCAAGCCAGTGAATCATTGCAATGAACATTTGCTAGTCAAGCTAATGGTATAAAAAGGTATACTATATGACATACCAAAGCCTCAACTGCCACCAGGGCAATTGAAGAAGTGATGGATAAGCAGGAGAGGAGAAGCAGAAGTTTTTCTGTACCTGGTGTGGTTTATGTTATGTTTTGGTTTATTGGATTTTTGTTGTTGTTGTTCTTGCTTTTGTTTGCTCGCTTACTTTGTTTTAATTTATTTCATAGGGGGGAGTGCAGCAGGGATGAGGGAGGATCAGGGGACCGGGAGGCAAACATAATTGGGGTGCATGATGTGAAACCCCCAAAGATTCAACAAATAAGTTTTTAAAAAAGAATAATCAGGACCTTAATGACTCATACAAGATTCAGTCAAATACTTACAACACAAACCATCAGGTGTGTTCACTTGTTGGAACATGTAACAGAAAATCATTATGAGCCTCAGACATTGACTTGATTTCCAGGTAGCCAAGATCTCTGGATTGTAGCTTCCCAGTCTATTTCTGACAATTCATACTGCCTTCCTCAGCCTCTTGCTACCAAGTGGTATTAAAGTTTTAGCATGCTGTATTCCCAAGACAATCAACTAATGGCATTGGATTTGCCTATCTTTAAAGCTATTTAAAGCATTACATGAAAAAACAGATGGAAAAATGTTTTGAAAACTAAAAGATTTATTCAAGTGGTAATACTTTCTCTCATTGTTTAAAACTAGTTGTTCACGGCATCTTGTTTTTATTGAGCTATGTATTTTTCTCTGCTCCCCTCCTTTCTTTTTCTCTACCCTTATACCCTCTCCCATGATCCCCATGCTCCCAATTTACTCAGGAGATCTTGTCTTCTTCTTCCCAGCCCCTTTATGAAAAATCTATACATTTGAGGGATTGTGAGGCTCATAAGTTGGAAGCATATCCATGATCAGTTATGTCTTTCAAGAAAATATTTTAATTACTCTGCCCATCCCTCAAGATCAGCATGTGATTTTATGAAACAGTGTGCAAACATGATTTTCAGATACTATTGAAATATGTCAGCATGTTCTGCCTTTCTAGTAAGAAGTAAACCCTGAAATAATCAAAAGCAGAATGCCAGAAAGGTCATCACAGGGGTGTTCACTGTTCTAAATTATATACACTCATCTAATTTATGAAATGTAGGAGGCAAGGAAGAAAGCAGAGGAAAAGCAGCATTTCCTGTATCAGAGAGCATTTTGAAAACATAGAAACAGATGTCAAATCATCTCTTACCCTACGACAGAATCTCAGGTCATCCTTAAATGAAGTAGTCAGTACAAAAGCCTAATGATTTTTGAATTTTAAATATCTCTCACTGTGCTGCTAAAAACTGCCTGTCTTAATAATGAATCTGCACCATTCTACTGAATTGAGCAATGTCTGTAGTTACCATAGAGGTACTTTTTTCCACAAAAAATACCACAAATAAGAGAGCATTATAAAAAAATAAACATGCAATAATCAGTATGCTTAAGGACCTTTGATAGCACCAATAAGAATAGACTAAATTTGTGTAGGAGGGTCCTTCTATATTTGAGGTGCTTTCATTAGTTAATAAAGAAACTGCCTTGGCCTTTTGATAGGGCAAAATCTTAGATAGGGAGGGAGGGGACAGAACAGAATTCTGGGATAGGGAAGACTCAGAGAGCTGCCGCCATGAAGCCACCAGGCTCAGATATGCTGAATGATTCCTAGTAAGACCACTAACTCGTTGCAACACACAGACTATTAGACGTGGGCTGAATCAGATGTAAGAGTTAGCCAAAAAGAGGCTAGTGATAACGGGCCAGGCAGTAATTTAATTAATATAATTTTCATGTGGTTATTTCGGGTATAAGTTAGCTGGAACCAAAAGCAGGCCCGCAGTTGGAAGCTGGGAGCTGGGAAGACAGCCTGCTCTTCCTCCTTACTACACTAAATTACAGAGGAAAATGATTTCCAATTTGTATAGATTTCTATAATTCACATAGCAACTAAGCCAATAGGTTCCATGTGTAACCATATCTTGCAAAAACTACATTGAACCCACAGCATTGAAAAGACATCTGAGTATGATCTTGTCATCATCACTTTCAAAATACTGGACAAAAATTACAGCTTCATGTCAGTAAGTCATATATATCATATTGGAGAATTGCATATAAGATGACTGAATATCAGAAATGGCATAGAGTAGACACCAGAAGAAATTTTCAAATACACAGTTTGTGGGGGTATGCACCATCCCTTCTATGTTGTGTTCTCCTAGAATAGATTCACCATTCTTATTTTTTAAAGATATATCTTTTATTTGTTTACTTGTGTGTTTGAGTGGATAGGTATATGTGCACCCAGGTCAGCTTGTACCCTGGGTTCTAGAGTCTGAACTCTGGTTGTCATGATTGTACAAGTGCTCTTAACCAATAAGCTATCTCCCCAACCCTGAAATCCATACTTTTAACTAGGTTCCTTTATTTCAAGGACTTCAAACTCTGTTGCTGTCGCCTTAAAACATGAGTGTACATTTTGCATCAACATATAATTTCAAACTTGGCCCCTCTGAACATGGACAATTAAAAGACTGTCTGTAAATAATAAAACCTCATATAAAGGCAAGATTTATTATTTATTAATAATATTAATTGTCTCTGTCTCGAAAAAACAAAAAAAGAAAAAAAAACTTATTTTTCATGACAATGAGATACATCTGCTCCTAGCAGCACCAAGCTACTTCAAAGGGATGATGGGCATTGAAGAGGCTCCTTATGGAGTTTACTAGCCATTTGGGCGAGAAACTGCTCTTGCCTGGACTGCTTCACTGGACATGCAGTACCCACAGAAAAATGACTGCTAAACTTGCCTGAAGGTGAGATGGTCCTTCAGGGTTCCTACTTCATGAAAGAATCTGTAAGGACACAGGACACAGAAGAAAGTAAATGAACTGTCTTTGAAATTTCCTGCTTCATGGAAAAGTCTGCTGGATACCATGGGCCTGTTAGCTGAAGATGGGTGTCCCAATGGTGAAGAAGAATGTTGGGTTACTGTCCAGGCTGCGAGATGTCTCTGTCAATTCTAGAGTTTTGGAAGTTGCTTACAATGTACTTCCTGTTTACTTAGGCAATATCATATCCTTCTGGTGTCTTTCATCGAGCTGAAGAATTTATAGTATAGTTATAGTTCTCCTTAGTTATGATAAAAGATAAAGTAGATATAAATATAACTGTAATTCTTGCTTGATAACTGTTTTGTTATATGTAATTATACTATGTTAAAGTTAAAGCCTTCCTTTTTCTTTAAACAGAAAAGCAGAAATGGTATAGGAGTTCCTTCTGTCTATCATCTGCTGCTTTAATTGGTTAATGAATAAAGAAACTTCTTTGGCCTAGTTGATAGGGCAGAACTTAGGTAAACGAGGAAGACAGAACTGAATGCTGAGAGGAAGAAAGTAGAGTCAGAGGAGAAGCCATGAATTCTCCGCCTGAGATGGACCCTGGCTAGAATTTTACCTGGTAAGCCACTGCCACGTGGCGATATACAGATTAATAGAAACAGGTTAAATTAAGTTGTAAGAGTTAGCCAATAAGAAGTTAGAGCCAACAGGCCAAGCAGTAATTTAATTAATACAGTTCCTGTGTGATTATTTCAGGGCTGGGCAGCTGGGACAAGCAAGCGGCCCCTCCAACAACAGAAAGGGAAGCAACCAAGTTTCTGGATATTACAGGAAGAAGGTAATGAAACAATCCACTGTTGGGCTTTGTTACAGACAGGAATGAAGGTGATGACTCAGTTAACACAGAGTACATTATTATCATTACCTCTTATGTTTTGAGTTTTATATTCCTGTTATGGTAGCTAATATTAAGTCTCATTGAATTTATCAACTGACATTCTTTTTTAAAGTCTGCCTCTATTGTCAAGTTTGTTTGTGGAACCAGGTTCCAGGTAGATGGTATCCTTTTTTTTCTTTTCGAATTAACCACTACTTCTGAGTTGTCCCAAATAATCTTTATTCTATTACATTAGCTGTCCCTGATGCATTAGTAGTCCCTTATAGTTTATACGGTTTGCAAATTTTCATTGCAGAATTGTTTGGTTTGATAACACACAAGAATAGATATAGTGAAAGTAAAGTAAATGTGATTAGTTTTTACTTCTAGAATCCCAATTAGCATCCTTATTCAGTAATACGGCAACAACTGTCTTAATGACTCAATCAATTAATGGTATTTGCAGTAACAAAGGCAATTTAATGCAAAAGATAATAAAAGTTAAGCATTCAAGTCTGAAATTAAAACTTGGGCTCTGTAAAACTTGTTACTGATATACATGGTTTACAGAATCCAGAGAAATAAAAATTATCTATAGCTTGAGGAAAGGTAAGGGGAAGTTTACAAATGTGAGAAATGTAGAGTGATGTTTTCATATTCAGTCACCTCTCACACAGAACATTATCCTTTGCAGTCAGTGACAAAGGAGAATGGAAGCTTCTCCCTCAATAAAATAATCTACCAGAGTTTGTTTGTTTGTTTGTTTGTTTTCTGGCATGGGACAACTTTCCTCATACTCTGTGTCAGAAAGTCCTTTAACTCTCAGTGATTTAGGATTAACTACCACATAGGGTTACTGCTAGCCAGGCAGTGGTGGCACTCATGAGGCAGAGGCAGGCAGATCTCTGTGAATTACAAGAGCTGGTCTACAAGAGCTAGTTTCAGGACAGGCTCCAAAGGTACAGACAGACTTTGTCTTGAATAAACATAAACAAACAAAAAAGAGGTACTGCTTATTCCCTTCCCCAATAGCCATCCTTCCTGCATCTCCATCCTCCCCAAACCCAGGCTCTCCGCTGTTCTTCCTTTCTCCCTTCTACCCCCCTC
>JAQHUG010000515.1:504951-547701 GCA_028555095.1 Dicrostonyx torquatus | reverse complement strand
TGAACATGACCTTAAGTATCTTTTGGCCATTCGAATTTCTTCTGTTGAGAATTCTCTAAAAAAAAAAAAAAAAAAAAAAAAGAGGTACTGCTATTTCTTTCTCTGTGGTGTAAACACGTTTATAAACAGAGACAAACAGCAAAAAATGAGAGATTTCCTTAGGGGACATTCACAAACACTCATTACTAGTGTTAGAAGACCAAAGAAATTTATGCAGTACTGTGAATATTATACCAACCTTGGCCTGCTTGATTTCACTTGACACAGTGAAATGGGTAATTTGAACACTAATCTTTTAGTTCTATAATGAAGGCTTTATGACAAATGACATTAAGAGCTAAGGGACTTGGTTTTCAGTAATGCCACTAACTAGATCACTATTTTCTAAAGAAAGTTAAACTTCTAGAAAATGATGTTAGATGAAATAAGATTCTCCCAAACTTGCAAGGAAACAGTTATTTTTAAACGCAAATGGACTCTTACAAAACCTCAGTGAGTAACCAAAATAAATGTTTGATATAATATTGGGTATATGTACTAAAATATGTTATATATCAAAATATCTGTAGCTACCAAATACTGAAGGTTTGCAAAAGGATCTGATCAGTTCTGATTGTGAAAGTAAAAGTGTGTCAAGTATCCGTAATGATTTAGTAGGAAACAAACTTGACAAAGGGAACCAGTGCTTTGGACACAAAACGTGCAACGACAATGGAATAAAAAGCATCATGTATCAAAGAAGATGGATTAGAGTCCATGCTGCAGACATAGCAGGCAACTTAGCATGGAAAGGTTTACATCCTTACCTTTCTGGATAAATATCAGCTAAACAGTTCTTATATAATTTTTTGTGATGAGATGACTCCACTATGATTTTATAGTGCAATATAAGACAATCCATGTTTTGGAAAAGTATCAATTTTCTTCCTTTCTCATATTTTAGGGCTCATATGAAATAGCATTGGCCAGAAAAGTAATTTCTTATACTTTATTTTCATTCTCTCATTAAAATTTAAGTTTCATGAAAGATTGAGCTTTGTCAGTATCGTTTATTACTTATGCCAATATGTAAGACAATACCTAGCACTTATTTATAATCAAAACAAATTTGTTACATAAATGAAAATATGAAAATCTGAAACCAAAAATAAACTTTTGTCTCAACTATCTTGTCTATGCCTGTTCTTTTACTGACTGCATAGAACAAGTGTTACAAAGGCCAAGTTCTCTGACATAGAAGCAAAAATAAAACTTCTTGTAGTCTAGAAAGTTCCTAAGTGCCCTCAAAAATACTGGTGGTCCTCCAGATGTACCTGCTATTAGTATTGCAGGACCTTTATAGCCACTGGATTTTGTTGAACATGTAGAAATTGTAAAGATTTGAATTGTTCAATTGTATATACTGAAGACATAAGCACATCCTTTAAAAAGATGTGTCCAATCAAAATTAGATACACTGATCTAACTAATTGGAAGGGTAATAGAATATGTATTACATCAACAAGTCAAGTTTCTTCTGGTACCTAAAATTTAAAGCAGAAATTGTATTCCTACCTATAAAGAGTTTCAATGGGTATAAACCATTCAATATGTAAATTGAAGTTTGTCTAATAATTGTCATATGGAAAATACTTTGCCAGCATTATTTTTGCATTCATTGTTGCTACTAGGGACAATATTAACACCTAGTAAAGATATGAGAAGCACTGAATCTCTGTTAAGGGAAATGAATTTGGCTTTCCCTACTCACTAAATTTCAAATTCTAATCCTTGACCACAAAAGTCCTGAAAGCCAAAGTTTGGTATCTATAGTTGCCAGACAATGACTACAAATCTCTCTTTTCTTTGTTTTTTTCTTTGTTTAATAAACCATTCTTCACTAACTGTTTATAATTACTTTCTGCTGCATAGTTTTATGTTTCTTATGTTCACAACTCTCTAGAAATTTATTATCTCATAATTATCCCCAGGTCTCTTAGTCACAGTGCCCTTGTCTTCCATTTGGCATCTTCCAAAATGTTTCATGACAGGACAGAACAATTTTGTTGTGCCCTATGTCCTCCTTTTCTTTCCTTCTGTATACGTTTTTCCAGGAAAAGAATTTATAGTAGATAAAAAATAGGAAGAAATTTAGCATATAAACCAAACTAATTAAATTAATGAGATATAACAATGTTACAGAAAATGGTAAAGTGTTTGTTTTTCTTTTTGAAATTTTACTCTAAAATGCATTTGTCAATTGAAAAACACTGATTTCTTTGTTTATATATTTCTGTGTTTATTATATTTAGGTTAAATGTCCTGAGATTTGACCAAACACTAATAGACAAATTTCTCCTGTTTCATGAAGCAGATATTCTAGTAACAGAGATGACAAAAAGAAATGTATGATAAGATAATAAATAGTGAATGTTGGAGAAAATAAAACAAGATAGACTATCCAACTGGCAGAAGCTAGAAGCTAACTCCTGACACAAAATTCAACCAGCATATATCATAGTCCTAACCTAAATGAAAGTAACATTTGCCCAGATGGGAGAAAGTCTTCAGGTGCAGAGAAACAAGAAGTACTCCCAAATATCCCCCAGGACAGTACACCATGTATCTCTTTTCCAGAGTTGGTTCTATGCAAGAGAGGTAGAGATTTTTCTTCACCTACTGGATTGTACAAAACTCAGGATGTGACCTTCATGCCTCAAGTATCAGGTCTCCAAATTTTTAAAAGCATATGATCTTCAATACCACCATGGACACAGAAGTAATAAAAACTGGTGAGGAAAGAGGAAGGCCAAACAGCAATGTTTCCAATAAGTACACGAGCCCCTGGATTCACTAATTTTTACTCTTCCCCCACTTCTCACAACCTTTATCAATCCCATGTCGGCGTTTATAAGAGTTTCATTCTAGCATTTGCGAGCCTGTGGTACAAGTATTGTGTGTATGAGGTCAACATGGGCTTCATAGTGAGAAACTGTCACTGGATCTGCAGCGAGATGTTTTATAAATACGGTGATGTCTTAGATTTTTCAATTTTCTCATCTATAAAATTAGAATTATATTATCTGCTATACTTTCCATAATATCACAGTAATAATCAAAGGAGGCATCATGCTTGAGTGTATTTATAGCACTATGTAAAAATATAGCACAGGTATCTACTATTGTAAACAAATGAAATCTAAGAAAAATACCTAGCTCATCCTTAGGAATTTTTCATTTTCATAAGAACTCTATTGCAACAATTTCAAAAGCAACATTAAGAGTGAGAAATAAAAACAAAATGCTATTAAAAATAGAAAGAAAACAGATTGAGTCACATTCAATGAGTCATTAACAACTCAGGAAACAAACAGGAACTGACATTCAAATAAATGCAACAATCTAAAATTTTTAAGTTAGAGAAACATTTAGAAAATTTGTATGTGAAAGCTCTCTGTGTCAGAGTTTCTTTTCACTTGACCTCAACTTTGGATGAGAAGTAAACTGTTTACATGATTGTACAATGTCATATATGTATGTATGTGTATATATATATATATATATATCTTAAGACCAAATTCTGTAACTCTTAAGTACCTTAACTAAAACTCTCATGAAATCACTTCTTTCTCTCTCTTCTTTGATGGGCCATACTTTGAGTGCATTCAGTACATTTTCCTAAATGAGAAAAAGTCCAATGACACATCCGTATTGATATCCAGAAAATGTGATGTAAAGCAAGATGTTCCTTGCAATTGGCAAGCTTCATGACACCAAGGGTGGTGGTGTGAAACATCTATAAGATGTTACAGGTGGCTGAACCTTCTGTATATACGCAAAGGTCTAAACTGAGTTAGAACAGGAGCTCAGCAAAAGCAAGTATATGGCCCCGTTTTGCAAATCTCGTACAGCTTATGCAGGATATATTTTTACTGAACACAGCAAGGAAATGAGGAGCATCAAAGCCAATAAAGGAAATGAAACAGAGAATAGATATCAACCATGCTGGGAGTCTCTGAAGTGCCTGGAATCATAAAAGCTTAGTACCAACAATGAGGCTAAGCAGTGCTTGAAAAGTGTAAGAGAAAAAGGAACCATTGAAAAGGATGGTTTCTTTGTAATGAAAGCTTCTCTGTAGATTTGCTCCTAACAAGTGGTTTATTTCCGTTCTAGCAATTCCCACTCTATACCAAATGTTTTTTTGTTACCCAGCTACCCCTTTGACACTTCCTGTACTAGCTACAATTGAAAAGAACTAGCAGGCATTTTCTGGGTTATCAGGCATTCAGACCACAGCAATTCCCTTATACACCAGGCAGACAAAGCAAAGGGCATGATTTTATTCTGACCACCATTTACTTCATTCTCTTGCAGTACATACAGTGAGTAAACAGACCCATTCACGTTGGAATGGAAACTACATGTATTGCAGACCCAGTTCTTCCATCTACTAGCTATATAACAAAACTACTACCTGGCCACTTACCTCTGTGTACAGTTCATCCTGGGAGCTTGTAGACCATAAGCTTGCTTTCCCTGTCCTATCCTTTGGGTTTCTTTCTCTAAAACAAGAAAACAAATAGAGTTGTCATTTCCCTGTTATGTAGTTTCTTTCTATCCTTGAAAGCAGGCCCAAGTACCCTTTTGTTTTTCTGAAGAAGACTCTTTGTGTTCTTTCTACAATAACAGCATCCTTGACAAAAACAGGAAGTTACAGATAAGACACAGCAGCATCTGAACTAGTTACAGCTACAAGGCCCAATAAAAATAATACAGTATTTGGCAATGGGAAACTAAAAATATTTTGCTTAAGTAAACATAAAGTGATGGGGGGTGAACCTTAAAGGTCCTTTGCAACAAATGTTGCAGAAACAAAGATCCCAACTTCTCCTTTTTTATCAGAATGTTTTTCTTATCTTAAAATAGATGTGGCCAAATCTAATATTTCTTTCATCCAAACAATATTTGTAGTTTGGGCATTACTTTACATTACTGTTGCATTGTCAATTAAATCAAATAGAACTGGATTAATGGCCCTTTCTATTTAAAGCAACCATTGTAGTTTGATCTCAAAGTATAACATGATGATATATACCTATAAATCTAGCTGTATAAATGCAACATAAACATATACAATTATAATTTCAATATGTTAAAATAAATAATTTCTTTTTGTCAGAAATACAAGAAAAATATACCTGTATATTTTGAAATACAAAGTTGAGATTAGAAACTTTGCCAGGGAGATCTTACAGATCCAGAAATTTCAGTTTACTTTATGCTTTTAGAAGAGAATCATTGGTCACCACCCTTTTTATGTAGACTAAGACCCAGACATACAACTCATTTACCTATTTGACTAATAAAAAGTGATCAAATAATAATTAAGCATGCTCAACATATTGAGGATATAGTTTTTCAGGGAAGAGTAGGCACAGAAATCTGAATGAGAAATGGTGGTATGTAGTCACTCTTCTGCCACTAAGTCACTGAGATCTTTGAAAAAGATTGTGTCATCTCTTCAGAAAGAAGATGGTGGACCAAATAATGTACAGAACACTGGGTGCCATAGATGATGAAGGGAAAATAATACACCACAACTAAGGGATTTAGGGCAATCATGAATATGATTTTGCTCATTTGGAGTTCCTCAAATCAACATTGCTAAGTCATTATATATTATGTAATATGTATTATTAAAACAAAGACCCTACTGGTATGTTAAAATGAATCTAACTGTCCTTAGTTTACAAATCCTTTTATATCTTACGCACTGCCACTGTAAGTCTTTAGGAAAAGCACTGCAACTTCACAGATGAGAATTTTACTACCAACATCTCTTTAAGCAAATCAGAATAATTATCTTTTCCAAATTAGATTGTGTCTCTATTTCAGAGCAGATGTAACTTGTATTTGAATTCTCATCCCACTAAAATAAATATGCACTATGTTCAAAAATATGTCACTGAAAAGTAAAAGCTCACTCTTTATTAATAATAAACTGACCACATTATGCAAAATAGAGCAGTGACTAACTCACACATAGTTACGGTAAGAAATCAAATTGTGCTTTGCTCACAAATGTTATTTTCATTCTTCTTACTCATAAAGTCATTTCCAGAAGCAATTATATTTTAAATCATTTAATTTTCAACATAATGAATTATTCAAAAAGTGTTAACAATTTTCATCTGTTGCTTCACAAATTCTGTTATATTTTAATGTTAAAAATAAAGGTGAAAGAATCAAAATTTGAAAATATCCATATACTTAACAAAGATAACTTATCAAATAATTACAAAATACAATCACAAAAGGAGCCTTATTATACTATGAGCATAGAGCAAAATGTCTGCATTATTTTAATAGCAAAGAAACATTTTCATTTAATTTCTAGTATTCTTAGAAAATAAATAATAACAACCACATCTAAAAATATATTTACCATAATGATGAGTTCCTGAATAGTTATTATATATCAGACATTGGTCTTACCTATTTACACATTTTCTCACATCCTGATCCAATGATTTTTGAACTCATATATAAGAATAAAGAAAATAATAATGTGTTATTTACAATTTACTTCCTTTGTCATGAATATATATTTCAAAACATAACAATACAGTTAAACAAAGGATACAACATGAGGAAAATGATAAGCACCTCAGTAAAAAAATTTCTGAAAATAAAAATAGCCTGCATGCTTCTATTTGCTTGGACAACACCTTAGTATATAATGATGCATTCAGACACTAGGTTAGTTTTATCATCGTTAACAGAAATGGATGTTAAAAGACCCTTGGAACTTATTGTGCTACACACCAAATATTTTCAGCTATTTCTTAGTATAAAAATTGAATTTCCCTACCACTAATGACAAAGTTCATGATCTTACTAATTAAGACTATCTGCTCGAGGTACTTTTCAAATATATTAGACTACAAAGTATTAATTTGAGGCAAAACTGCCCAAAATTGTCTGCTTCACTTTGAATCATTGACACTGCCAATTGATACAATCAAAGACTTAGCCTTTCTAAATGATTATTGTTTTAGTGTGATCAACGCATCTGGCAGTGTTTTTAATATTTATGCTACAAGTCCTTCTATACTTAAAGATCTCTCTTTTCTATTTTTTCTTCTTTGAAGGCATGTAAATCTGTCATTGTTCATTTTCAATTTGAGTACAATGTGACTGACATAAAGGTAGCTCTTTCCTTTGCTCTGAAATCTGCACATTATGGCTCTGGTAGCTCAAAGATAAAATCTTCTATTTAATAATCAAATCAAGCTATTAGATCACAAAGAATATATTTAAAATAGCATAGTTTTGACCCAAAGCTGAGGAGAATTGAAAGAGGGATAATAAAAGACTGAACAGTAGGATTTCTTATCAATCACATTCTAGGAAAAAGGGAAATAACTGAATTTTATAGGAGCATTTGTCAATGTAGTCCCCAAAGTATCAAGATAATGTCTAATATCAGTTTAATATGAAGGCAACCTAAATGTAACCATGTGAATAGAAGCAAGAGGTTACTTAATACTTCAGAATAAGGCAACACACTTCTAGTAGATTAACGATCAAGATGAGAATTGGTATAGCCCTGTTTTAAAAGGGAAGGGAAAGGAATAGTCTTCAGTCTAGATAATTCTGTAATTCACATGAAATGTCAGTGAGCAATCTTGCCTGGGCTATCAATTTCAATTTGGGATAGTACCTCAAATGTACCATTGACAAACTAGCACATGTTCAGTTCAAGATGACCAAGACCTGGCAGTGAAGAAACGTTTGCCCTGGATACCACAGCTAAAAGAGCAAGCTATGTGTAAAAGGGAGCTATTTCTTCAACCTGTGGAATGCTGCTTCATGAAAATGGAAGTGTATATTGTAGGACCCTAACCCCTTATTCTCAAAGGGGTGAGAAGAAATTTCCTAACAGAATGTTTTCCCAGGAAGATAGTGGCCTTCCCCTCTCCCACCCAGAAGACTGGGAGCACAAGGTCACTTCACTCAGCCCAGCCAGCCACCTGGTACAGGCTGATAAAGATGTCCTAACTCAAAAACAGTGGCCTTGCTCTAAGAACAAGGAGAAAGCTGACTTAGCAAAATGGGAGGGAGCAAAAGTCCTTGCACTCGTGCCAAAGCAGCTTCAAAGATTCTCTTTGTAATTATGCTTTTAAAAATTTACCCCGCTTTCTTGATCCATTCTTCCTTTGAGGGGCTTCTAGGTTGTTTCCAGGATCTGGGTATTACAAATAATGCTGCTATGAACATAGTAGCACAAATGCTTTTGTAGTATAGTTGGGCATCTCTTGGGTATATTCCCAAGAGTGGTATTGCTGGATTCTGAGGTAGGTTGAGTCCCAGTTTACTGAGAAACCGCCACACTGATTTCCAAAGTGGTTTCACAAGTTTGCATTCCCACCAACAATGAAGCAGTGTTCCCCTTACTCCACATCCTCTCCAGCATAGGTTATCATTGGTGTTTTTGATTTTAGCCATTCTGACAGGTGTAAGATGGTATCTCAAAGTTGTTTAGATTCACATTTCCCTGGTCGCTAAGGAAGTTGAACATGACCTTAAGTGTCTTTTGGCACTTCTTCTGTTGAGAATTCTCTGTTCAGTTCACAACATATACGTCACTATATAGTGGAATGAGCAATTCTAGGATACAGAGAGAAGCAGTTTCTGTCACTGTAACTCTTGCATGAGGCTGGATAGGCAATTATAAAGAAACAAACGAGGTGAAAATGTGCCAGGTAACAGATTTGCTGATTCATTTCAAATGGTGAGTGATTTGATCTTTTGTTTGTTTTGTTGTTATGGAAATCAAATACACGTGGGAAGACCCAGTGACTCAATCCAAATTTAGACTAAAATTAAATGAATTTATTCTTACTGCTAACAGAAGTACAACAACCTTATAACCAAATTGAGATCTTGTCATGCCATGGAGGGCTAGGGGAAGGGTATCTGAAGGTTGTCATTACTGTTATCTTGCTTGTACAGAATCAGCAGCTGCATGGGAACATGCCTCTCCCCTTAACGGGCTCTCATTCCTATTACAAAGGGAGAGAGAAAACTGCTTTGTCCCCTTTCCCACAATGATAAGAGTTTTCAAAAGCCAGAACAAGCAGTTGATTAGCACACTGTTCTTTCATTTTTATCTAATAGCCGTAACATCACTCTGGGGAGGATGCACACCACTAAGAACCCATGGGAATTTCAGGGCAAATATCAAAAGCTATTAGAGGAGGGTGCCTGATAACAGAATTAAATTTTCTTAGCCATTACAATGTGTGTACTTTTTTATTCTGGTGCTAGTAATAGAATCCAAGACTTCATATGTGAAAGAAAGGTACTCTACCACTTAATTATATCCCTCCATGTTGAGTAATTTTCTTCCAAAAGTGATAATTGAAATACTAGTAATCAATACTTGGTAAACTAAAATAATATTTCTAACTCTTCTTCTTTATTTACATCTCTTCTCCAAGTCTGCTTTCTCAGTGATGTGAAAATTACTTATTCACACTAAATGAGTTCCTTTGTAGGAGGAAATTAAATGTCTTTAATCAAATCTATGTAAATGTCACTGAATAAAAGTTCCGTACATTCAAAAATAGCACATGTCACAACCATGCATTAGAACACATTTGTTGAAGAAAGATATTATAACTAGGCATCAACAAGAAATAAGAGAAATGCTCTAAAAAAAACCCAAAACCATAAGCAATATGGAAGACAACTTATAACAAAGATCCCAGTCATGTACAATGTATATGTGGTACAAGGATTCTGAGAAGCTTGCAAATGCAATCAAATAGCCACTACTCATGTACAAAAATACTTGAGCTCTTAGCTGCCCAATATAACAGCCATTACATTAAATGATATGGATTAAAATGTACTCTCAATGAGGCCAAGAACCTGAGACCAGATAGTTCACAATCCTGGGAGAACACTGACTACTATTATTTTGCTAAAGTAATGTAGCAATGAAATGACTTCTAATGGCATATTTTTATATCCACAAGTCAATGCCTTACTCAACCTTCATCAGAGAAATTCTCCTTTCAGTAGATTGTTGACAGAGGTTTCTGTTCCATTCAGTCCCACAGTCGTACAGTCCCAAAGAAATACACAGGCCTACATTAATTATAAACTTTTTGACCTACTAACTCAGGCTTCTTATTAACTCTTACATCCTACATTAACCCATAATTCTTGCCTGTGTCAGTCACATTGCTTGGTAACTTTTATCAGCAAGGCATTCTTATCTTGTTCCTCTGCATCTGGGTTACGGCTGCATACTCAGCCTTTCCTCTTCCCAGAATTCTGCTGTTCTGGTTGCTCTGCCTATATATCTTGCCTGGTCATCCCACCTATACTTCCTGCCTGGCTACTGGCCAGTCAACGTTTTATTAAATCAATACAACTGACAAATCTTTACAAAGTACAAGACCATTGTCCCACAGCACTTCCCCCCCTTTTTTTCAAAACAAAACTCTGAATCTAACTTCCTTTGTTTAGCTTTTTTCCTGATCATTATCCATAATAACTTGTAACCAACACTAAAAACAAAGACAAACATCCATAGTTCACTTTTGGGGGAAATGTGGGCATAATTTTCTAGGATACTTCCTTCTGATTGGGGACACTGATAATCTTATGGGGACCTAAAGAAAATTTAGGATTATGATCACATCCTGACTGGAGTATTCTGTGAAGCTTGATCATCTCAGCCGTAGTTTTCAAACTGTTCTGTATATAGAACTTAGATATCTGGACCATCTGCTCCTATCGTTGATTTCTCAGGGGATCTTCCTTGAGAGGAAAAGTAATTTTTCTGCAGTGAAATGACATCCTGGAGCAGGTACCATGCTCTGGAAAAGTTGACTAATACAAATCAGACTTTACGGTCTTTTTGTGTGTATTTTCTATTAAAAGAGAGAAAAAGCATAATATTCAGTGAGTGGGGAGGTGGAAGAAGATCTGGGAGGATTTGAAGGAGAAGAATATATATGATTAAAAGCATTGCATAAAATTCTCAAAATAAATTTAACTTTTTAAAAATGTACTCTATCACTACTCATAATTTAAGTGACTGATACTCATATACAAGTAGAAAGTATCACATTTTACAAGACAGATAATATCTGCATCATCAAAGATATTTATATTGAATGTCATTGCTTTAATCCATTCTCATGGAATTAACATAATTCCATAAATATTGTAATTAAAGTCTCACTCCCTTCCTGGTTTCACTTCTCAGAGAGGAAAATGGTGTAAAAATATCATCATAAAGAAATAAATGAAGGCAGCTATCACAACAGAGCCAGTTGCCCTGATAAATAACTCCCATTCATGAGGTATTATCCTGGGACCTGAGAAAAGTATGATCTGTAGCAAAAGTATGTGTGTAGCAAATGGCTCAGCCCAAAATGAAATTGCTGAATACTAGTCAGCTATGTATTCATTATGTGTAACTTATTTGCATATTTTCATAATTACTTTAAAATGTAAATAGTATTCAAAAGGTCTTAAGAATATACCTTCTTTGCACAAGTTTCTCCCATCCATAGTTAGTCATTCTTGCTTCTAGTCTGTGAATAAAAGATAGCTGTAGAAACAAGATGATAAAAATGAAACCATCATACCACTGTATTTTTTCATGTAACATGTAGAAGCCAAAGGAATTTTTTTAATTTTTCTTAACTATAAATGCACATGAAACACATATTGCAACCTACGGGCCTTATGGAGGAAACTATTTTTTAAAAATTAAAACTGCATGGATCCAGGGAAAAGAATAACTGAAGAAAAGTTATCTTACAGAATAACAGTTCTTCCAGAAACAACACCAAGAAAAATACAGTAACAAGAAACAAAAGAAGTTTCATTTTATTTGTAAGATGATAGACTAACATCAGAGTATCCAGATCTGTTGGGAGATGAAAACCAGAGATCATTACCTAGAGAATGAAAGTTAGCTCAAATGATTCAATACTAGAAGAAAACAGAAATTGAAAGTTATTCAAACTTTCAAGGGCAAGTTTCTAGTAAGCCAAATTCAAGGCTTATGAGTGTTAGAAAAGAGGTTGTCCCCAGTAAGCCTTGGTATTTAGACATTCCCGAGTGTCATGGAGGTATCTCAGAAAGCCCCAGACTTACAGAACAAACAGTGGAGAGCATGTAAAAAAGAAGAAGAAAACAAGAAGAGACAGAGATGAATAAGGCAATGGAACTATGGTCTAGCAAGTCTTGTGCTGGCACATTACAGGAATTGGCCAAAACTTTGGTTATATTCAAATAAATTTGTATAATAAGACTTGACATACATAATACAATCCATACTCATACATTGCTGGTGCACAGTTGATATTATTTATATACCTCTCTATAGATAATGGCAATATTGTAGCTAGCTAGACATATGCAATGAAGAGATAAGATGCATTCTTCAGGAGAAGGGAAAAATAGATTTCTCATAAACAAGACAATGCCATGGGAAATAGAATGTTTGTTTTGAGAATTTCATGACCTGAATCTGATTAACAGCAAAAGATGTAGAAAATAAGAGGAGGAGGGGAGTTGAGAATTTACTACTGACTGGATCTCTAGTGTTAGTTTGGAGAAACTACCTTTCTTTCAAAACTTCATAAAAGAAAACAGTGAAGAATGGGCTTTTGAGATAGATATTCAATCTCCTTCCTTGTCTGTTTAATCTAACCATACTTGAAAAGTATAGGACATATATGTCTGTATGAGTGATATGCTTATTTAGGTTTCCCATTGCTTCAGTCAAAGAAAAAAAGAGTATGATACACTTAGATTCTAAGTGCCATATCCAGAAGGATTTTATTCTGAAAAAAAAATACCTCAAAACATTCTGCTTTATGCTTGAAATAAAAAGCTTTATGCTTGAAAGAAAAAGCAATAAAAATGTAAAACTCAACCAGGGTTTGTTAAGATCACAGCTAAATTTGGACAGACATTAATGGATTTGCAGTTACTTCAGTGGAGTTTCCAGCTGAGACTCTGAAGCTACTCACTCTCTTCAACCATGTCACCTGAAGATTACCAGCTAATTGACGTGGCCTACTGGACATTCCCACTGCTCAGTCTTGCACCCAGAACTTCCATCCTATCTCCACATGAAGACTGTTTGCAAGATTTTACCAAAAGGAGGTCTTACTCTGTGCTACAAGTAAATTTGAAGTATAAGCAGTTTTGCTCCATCACAAAGAAACAAAGAAAAAGACTGGGATTAAGCAAGAAATGAAAAACTGAAAGAGGAAGGAAGGACAGAAAGAAGGAAAGAGGGAGAGAGTTACCAATGTTCTCCTTTTCAAGTCAAGTGTGTAATAGCATCATCAGTGAAAACCTTCTGAAAGGGGATGTACAAGACAGAAAGGGATTAAAACTAAGTTGATAGTGTGATGATGGCGAGAAATTGGCAAACTTAATAGACTAGGGATCTCAATTAAATAAGGAAAGTTAGCAGTGAACTTTAGGAGCATTAAGGGCAATTATGTGAGTGACTATATTTTAACTGAAATTCAAGCTGTCTTATGAGGAAAACAACTGTATTTGCTCCATAGAAACTCCAGTACTAATATTCAGTAACAACTTCAATCATGTTAAGTGAAATTATTAATATAAAAATGGCTGTTAAGACATTATAGATAAGGAGAAACAGTCATAATTTGAGTGTTAAATATGCGATAATAATAGAGTATCAGTGCTGGTACTACACCAAGTGAACAAAAGTATGTGAGGATACAATTAGAGACAGGTACTCAGGAAAATTGGGTGTCAGAATTATAAACAATGAACAAACTAATTAGTTTAGGTTTTAGGAAAGTGATCATGGGAATAAAAGAGGTAGCCAGCCAGAATGCCAGAGAAACAGAGACCCAAGTACTACAGGCTAGAAATAAAGAGAAGACAGGCAGTGATGATCATTGTGTGAACAGAGGACACTGCTGAAATGGGCTGGGTAGGAGGACCTTACAGAATCTCTGTCAGGGAAGTAATAGTGAAGATATATAACAAATATTTGGATGTTGTTGACCAGTGATTTTAATTAAGAGAGTTGTTGAGCTGAAGCAAGATCAGCATAAGGTTCTATTTGTTGCTGACTACTACATCTATTCTTATTTTTCTCATTAATTTGGTCCTTATGGTGAGCAGAATAAAAGCACTAAAAGTCTACATTATAATCTCTAGATCCTGGATATCACCTTATACAATCAAATACTTCACAAATGTGATTGCCTTAAGGAACTTAAGACAGAAAATTCTCCTAGGTAAACCCAGCACAGTCTTAGGGTCCCTATAAGAAGAAGGAATGTATCAAATGTGAGCATAGGAGATAGAAGTTATGTGATGTAATAATGTAGAGAGCCTGTAGAAACAGAAAAGAGCAAGTATACAAATTCTCCCATGAACAAGGCAGAATGAATGTATCCTTAGTATATTATATTTTAAAATTATGTATAACAATCATTTTCCATATGTCACAAAAATAAGTAGAGAGAAGGAGCAGGAAGCAAGGTCAGGGACAATGAAGGAGTTGAGGTGGGAGGTAATAATACAAATATAGTACATGTAAATGAAATTATCAAAAGAATTTAGTATGCATATTATTGATGTATGTATGAAAATATATGTATGAAAATATTATAAGAAACCTGATATTTTGTATGTCACCTTAGAAATTAATTAAAATAAAAATGTTTTCACTTTAACGGCAAAATACTAATACTTTGTTTTAAATAACTATGCTTATAATCTAAGTTTTTACTGATGTGGGATGTGCTGTACACTGAAAACATGTGTACATTTTATTGGCTAATGAATAAAGCTGCTTTAGCCTATGGCAAGACAGGATATAGCTAGGTGTGAAAGCCAAACTTGATATAGGGAGAAAGAAGGCAGAGTCAACGGCAATGCCAGCAACCACCAGAGAAATAAGGTGCTAGAGCATTACTGGTAAATCACAGGCCATGTGGCAATAGACAGATTAATAGAAATGGCTTAATTTAAATATGTAGAGCTAGCCAGTAAGAAGCCAGAACCACCTTCCAAACAGTTTTTAATTAATATTAAGCCTCAGAGTGATTATTCAGGAACTGGCGAGCAGGAGAGAAACCTCCAGTTACATTTTTCTGTGCTCATAAATATCTAGTATAGTCCTAGATCACCTGCATGAACTGTAGGAAAATGTTGTTACTGCAGGCTGACATTACAAGCTTCAGGCAATTATTGTTTTCAATACAGGATAACATGAAATTGTACTTTTTCTGTTCAGGATAACATGATACTATACCTTACCAGTCACTGTCATAATCTTTTTCATCTTTATACTTAACAAAAGACTTGCCATTTTGCTCAGTAAAAAGTAAATTAAATATGATTGAGTTTATAGGACAAGCTAATGGAGGCTAAAGTGGGTGCAAAACATGCACAGGATTTTTCTCCTGTCAGATGGCAGAAGGACATTACAGCAATAAATTATAGTAAATTCTGAGAAGAGAGAAAAACAATAAACAACCAGAGCTACAAATTAACATTGCACAGCAGCAAATAAGCTATACTGGAGCAGCCGGGTGTAGTTCTAGGGTCTAGCATGTCTTTTATGAACTAGAGGAAAACCATAAAATACTAGGAGTATGTGTTTTTTGCTTGGATTTTTTCCATGTAAGTCACCATTTCTGAGTTGCACAGAGACTTCAAAAGTAGGTCAAGTAAAATTCCCGGACTGCTTTTCATTAAATCTGTAACTGCTGGACTTACTTTTTAAATCTGTTTATAAGACATAAAAACTAAGTACCATTGTTTACTAGTCACACCTTCTGAGAGAAAAAAGCTAGAATGTGTGGAATGAAACAATGATGAATAACTTTAGGAGTCATTTTATCACAATTTTTAGGACAGTAGTATTTGGTTTTACCCTAGGTCACTGAGCTACCCAGTCTTGCTGAATCTTGGTCACCCAAGTAGTGTCAGGTATGGGTTCTGCCTCACAGAACAGGGCTTAAGTCAAATCAGATATTGGCTGATCACTCCTACAGGTTCTGTACCACCATTACCCTACCATGACAGGAAAGGATTTTAGATCAAAGGCTTTGTGTCGAGTTGGTGTTAACATTTCTCTTTTGTCAACCTGTAGAATACCTTCCCACACCAACACTAAAACAAAAAGTGAATAGACAGAGGCTTCTTAAATTTTTTTCCATAAAGGATCCTTTCCACTCAAGAAATGTGAAGTGGCACAGGTATGTATTAATCAAGAATATATAAGTAATAAATAATAAGGGCATATATTTTAAACCAATTCTTTGTTATTCAGATAGTTTTATCATTTGTTAAAGATGAAAGCAAATTTGCCTGCTAATGAGATGGAATGGTTTATTTTTTTGTTTTTGTTTTTGTTTTTTTTTATTGTTAAAAGAAAAATTTACATTTACTCCCCCTTGTTCCCGGCCCTCCCACTCCCCCACTACCCCACCACCCTCCCCCTGCTTCCTTAAGGTGGTGCAGGATACCCTGCCCTATGGGAAGCCCAAGGCCCTCCCTCCTCCTTCTCGGTCTAAGAAGATGTGCATCCATATAGAATAAGTTCCCAAAAAGCCAATACATGCAGAAGAGATAGGTCCCGGTGCCATTATCATTGGCTTCTCAGTCAGTCCCCACTAGCAGTCATATTCATAGAGTCCAGTTAGGTCATATGCTCATTCAGTCTTGGTCCAGCTGGATTTGATGAGCTCCCAATAGATGGAGCACACTGTCTCTGTTGGTGGGCCAGTCCCTCACGGTCCTGACTTCCTTGCTCATCTTCTCCCTCCTTCTGCTCTTCCACTGGTCCTTGGTAGCTCAGTCCTTTGTTCTGATGTGAATGTGGGTCTCTGGCTCTATCTCCATCCATCATGCGAAATTTCTATGGTGACGATTAAGCTATTCAACAAAGTAACTATGGGACAAGTTCAGTTCAGGCACCCACTCCTCTGCTGCCCAAGTACCTAGCTGGGACATCCCTGTGAATACCTGAGATCCCCTCTAGAGACAATTCTCTTGCAAATCTTAAAATGACTCCTGTTAATGTAGATATCTTATTCCCTTCTCCAATATCCACCCTTCCTCCATCTCCACCCTCCCACAACCCCAGGCTCTACCAGGTTCTTCCTTTCTCCCTTCTACCCCCTCCCTTTCACCTACCCCCGAAGCACAGGTGGAGGGATGGGGGTGGAGGGAATGGTTTATTTTTTACTTAAAAATTAAGTATTATCAGAATATTTGATCCTGCAACACATAGAAAAATTTCAAAGTTTTTCAGAGTTGAACAATATTTTCATTCTATTATTGTCATTGCTGAAAATGCCACTTCACATAAATATGTAGTACAAAATGGCAGAAGTATGTTTACAAGGAACTGAAAAAAACTGTTGGAAATTCTGTGCTAAACTCAAGCTAAAATTCTTATGAAACTTGAGTCAGCAACTCAAATAGCAAATTTTTAAAACAAACATTCTAACACAGTAAAACCCAAAGATATACTAATTTGATATATGCAGAGGAATAATAGTAGGGATATAGTTAATGTTTTTGTTTTCTATAAACTATTATGTTTCTATACGAGCAGAAAAACTGTGTAGAGTAAATGCTCAAATTAAGAAGATGCAATGTTCATATGTGGTAACTGAAGTATTACAGTGTTTGACAGAACTGAGAGGTGTAATGGCATGCACAATACAATGTCTGTATGTTAGCTTTAGGCTATCAGTGCATATATGCTGTGGTTTGTGTCCAGCCACTCACTTCTTATGTTTCCAGCAGCATGGGCACTATCCACAAATGTTTCGCCCCCATCATCAGAATGTTAGTATGTTAAGATTGAGGGAAAATTAAATATAAGCAATCTCTCCCTCAAAAATAAAATTCTTTATATCATGAATATCATAATCACTGGCAAAGCCAATTGCTATATTAACCTTATTTTGTTGTTTTCTAGACAAGAAAATTAAATTCAGGGCATTGGAGATGCTAACCAAACATCTGTAGTGCCAAGCTATTATCTCTAAGTCGGCATCCATTCTAAATATGGATTGTAGTGACACTAAGGTTTCATGTTATTCGAAGATTAAATAGCTGAAGACTAAGTAATTATTGCTATAGTAACTGATTATCCACAGTTCTTTAAAAATAAACTTTCATGTCAAAGCAAGAATCCATCCCAACTGTATTAACAAGCAAGCACACTGAGAAAGAGGAAGGTGGTATTTCAAAAACATTGAACATTTTCCCACTTTCATTTTCCTTTGAGAAACACATAATCATACCTAAAATAGAAATTGTGAGCTAACTCAAAGAATTTCCATTTGTTCAATATGAAGAAGCTCTGCTTTAGAAATTAATTAATTTATAAATTTTATTTAAGCTTTAAATCATACAGCAATAGATGTTGCTAGTACCTTTATGTCATGAGCAATAGATTTTTGTATTTGCCCTGTACAAAATTCCTATTCTCTTCTAAAGTAAAAAGAGTATTACACTCTAAATATTGATCTATGCCAATTATTATATGCCCAAACTCTAGATGAAATTATTATAACATTTAATAGTCAAATGAGTCTAAAAGCAGAGTCTTAAAATGAGTCAGCATAGCAAGTTCTCTCATCTTTTCAATTGGATAATAATTGTTCTAAGTCTAAGTTTGCATCTTTGCTCTTGTACCCCGTAATTTTGTTGCCTTGAGGTAGGCCCTTCATTTGTACAAATAACTTCACCCTGTTAGGAATTACAATGGTGAATAGTGGCTGTGTGCCTTACTCCACTGCAGATTTTTGATGGACAAGTGAAGGGGAGCTAGAAACACACCTAGAAACTTTAAAATGTGAAATCATAATTACATAGGCTTCTTTCTTTCACAAAGAAAGTTGGGAGTTGATTTGTAGTACATATGTTCAAAAATGGATACACTGCTAGATTTCTTAGCCAGAGAAAGAAGCGTTCATGAATCTACTGCAGGTTTTAAAGTAAAGCCAGAAAGAAAACAAAATAAAGAAGTGAATATCAAACAATGATTACTTCAAATTCAACAGTACACAATTTATATAAGTGACATACTATAACAGTGTTCATTTTAAATATAAACAATATTTGGAATGTTGTTAATTAAATTTTAACTAAAAATAAAAATACTCAGAAAAATTTTAATGAGACTTTAGTGCTGAAAACATGAAGAAATTACCCTTCAGATTTACTTTGTGGGTTCAACTGTAAATAGGCATTGCGTTTCTATCTCAAGCAACAACTGAGGTTCTGTAACTCTCTGAGAGAAAGCAAATAAAGTTAAAGCTGAACAACAATGGAAGAGTTTGCCAGATGCCTGGGTTTTTTATTTAAATAAAAGGAATGTCATTCCCTGGAAATTAAGAAGATGGTTATGAACTGAAGCATGAAAATCCTTGCTTTCCTGGATTTAAAAGGCATTTCATCAAGGATATGTTTACCTACTCAGAAGCAAATTGCTAACTAATATCAGAAATGGTATATGGCAGAAGTAACTACTACCTTCCTTGTGATAAGGCCAGAATCAACAAGCTCAAGGCAAGGGAACGTAAACTAAACAGCTTCTTGATCTATGTTGAATTACAAACTCAGGTGACAATCACTACACTGGGAATAAATGAACCATGCCATGTAGAAAAGCAGTCACAACAAAACAGACCATTATAACGGAACTGACTATTGAATTTCTCTCTGAGGTCTGTGCTCAAGAGGTAAATAACTAGACTTCTATGACAACAAAGTCTAGGAAGCAAGCCTGCCTCAGGGGGAAATGGCTCTAGCGCCATCTAGTGTAAATGCTCTTGGAGTAGATGTTCTTGAAAAGAGAGGTATTCAAAACTGCCATCTAGTGATGATGAGAAAAAAGTTTCACCAAGACCAGGAAATACAGCAGAAATCCATTGTAAACTGAAGCTTATCTGGTGACGATAGCACAGGTTTTTGGGGTTGTTTTTTTTTATCTCCTATAGGTAGGATTTACATTACATTCTCATTTGGAGTGTATTGTAATGCATTCCCTCTAAGTTTAGGTGAGAGGAAACGTGTTTTGGGACCTGCAGGACTACTTCTGTCTCTTGAAGGATCATATGGTCTTCTGGCTTCTCTATTCTTTGCCCATGTCTCCTACACTGTGTTCTCAATATAGAAAGACCACTAAGTTTGTATGTGTGTGTCCGCACGCGCGCACGAGTGTGCACGTGTACATGTGCCTGCGGGACTGTGCAGGTGAAAGACTTATTATTTCTCTGAAAGCCCCTCCATAGTTCTTATTTTCACTCGATGTACTAGACAGCATTCTTAAAAGTGCCTCTATTTCCTCACTACATATACTTCTATCTTCTCTGTCCTTTTCCCACTCGAGTCTAGCCACTGTTCTCACAGAACCATACAAAAGCACATCAGACATATTCTTGTTTTGAACTTGTTAATAGCTTTCTTCTACTTGGTTGAAAGTATCTTATATGTGATGTTTATTTGGACTTCAGAAGGCTGGATTTTTATGAAAAGGCTATGGTGCAGTCTACTAGGTTATAGCCTATACTTTGGTGTTAAACACACATTGGTTAATTCTTAGAGCCATTGTCTATCTGCTGTGTGACACTGAAGAGATATTCATTCTTCATAATTCTGTTTCTTCAACTTAAAAGTAGAGATGATAATGAAAATTGTAAGTTCTGGTACAAACTACCCAATAAGAAACTCATCCTTAGCAGAGGCTGGTTGCATTGAAGCTCTATAAATACTATTCTTTGCTTATAGTAAGATGGACAAAGACAGGTTGGTGGTAGTTCTATCAGGTGGCCCTCTACCTGGAGAAAGAACTAGATAAAAATTTTAGTTCTCAAAGAATGTAGCCTCTGTACATTTTCCTTTACAAATTAATAAAAGGAAAATATCAATGGTCTGCATATCAGAATCAGAGGTGTCAGCTAAAAATTACATCAAATGATAGACTCGGTGTACCAATGATCAAATCAAGTATAAATGTTGACTATATGTTCTCATTATCAATGATAAACATATTTGAGTCTAGCATATTGAATACCAAAGAATGAAACAGGGTGATATAACAGAGTCAGCAAGCAGAAAGGAGACAAGAAATGTAGCCATCTGCAAGTTCAGTAGGACAGATGAATGCTGTGTGACTGGCAAGACAAATCTGATCTTAAACTGCATTAATCAAAGCACAACACTGAGAATAAGAGAGCATATAATTCCAGCCTACTCTGCTTAAGTAAAAGACTGAGTTGTTTTTTGAGCAGTACTATTTAAAGAGACATGTTTAGTAAGCAGTCACACATGGTAAAGGGATGAGTACTTCAAAGGTCTTAGAAATCTTTAACCATGTTCCATTTAAACTATCAGCTTCTTATTAGCAGAGATGGTCTAGGAAAGATGTGTAAGAAGAATATTTTGTACATACTGTCCAAGCCTTCTAGATAGGTTCATGAAAGAATGATAAAGCTTCCAAATCTAAGAGTCCATGATACAACTGATAAGGAAAAAATATATCTGAATAAGAGACAAAAGTTAGGTAGAGCTGGTAGATATGAAATGCAGCAAAATACAGAAAGAGAAAGGAGTATCAGTGAGGAAAAATGAATGAAGTTTGAGATATAGGGCATGTTTTAGCAAAGTAAAACAAAGAATATCAACATTAACCCTGCCCAAGTCTTAAAGTAGGTTTAATTTAGTAGGCAAGGTTTAAGACCTAGGGCCTATCCTAAGATAAATCTCCTAAGTATCCAGTCAATAACTTTATTCATGATGCAGGTGACCTGAGACCGGTGATGGAAGGCCACCCATATTCCCTGGCAGGTGGAAGATAGACAGATAGGTCATGCAGAGAGAACTTGTGTATAGAGTTTATGTAGTGGTGGGGAGCAGAAGAAGAGAAAGCAAAAGAGAAAAAAAAAGAAGAAAAGGGGAGAAGGAGAAGAAGGGAGAGAGGCAGAAGCTGCCTCTCCAGAAGAAGGTAGGGAAGAGAGAGAGAGACAGAGAGACAGAGCAGGCTGGAGAAGAGGCAGGAGATCTGTTTGCCTCAACAGGTAGGGGGAGATTGGGAATGGGTGGGTCTTATCTCTTTAAGGGACAGGGTACCCAGGTGACAGGCCAGGCCAGCAAATTTATTTTTACAAGAAACTTGATGCATAGCTGTGATTCCATCTGCAAACTAGCAAATTCATATATGGCAAATGTGGTTTAGTTTGAAAGGTTTTTATTTCTGTTCTTCAGTTACAGTGGTCATTCATTGGAAATAGCCTCTGGCATGTTATTTTATTCATGTAATAATTTATCCCAGATTGGACTCTGACCCTAATTTTTCAGTAATGGATATAATTTCCCCATACAGGATATGAAGATAGCAAAGGCAGCCACGTATACATACATTCTATTGCTAATATATGGTTAGATGCTGCTCGTTTTCTAGTTCAAGAAACATTTATCTAGCTACCTTATATAGTGAGATTGTGGATCTTAGCCAATAAACATGTCTTTTTCTACCAAGATTTAAATGTTCAGATATAAAAGGACCATCAATCTCTTTTGCATTTTGATGATAATATGTAAAGTGTATTTATTCAAATTCTGAAACACTAAAATAAACCTTTATGTGCATAAAGTTTCATATAGTATATACACAATTATCAATAGTAAAATATCAAATTTTCATCAATCAAATTAAAAATGTATTATCTCATAGTGAATATCCATTGTTGGGGGAGGCTGCTTGTTTGCTCCTGGCCACCCAGATCACAAAATAATCACACAGAAACTATATTATTTGCAATATTGTTTGGTGAATTACCTTAAGAGTATTTCTGGCTAACTCAAATATCTTAAACTAAGCCATTTCTATTAATCTGTGTATCACCATGCGGCTGTGGCTTACTGGCAAGGTTCTGTCCTATGTCTCTCTCTGGCAGGGCTACATGGCTTCTGTCTTTGCCTTCCTTCTCCCAGCATTCACTTTAGTTTTCCCACCTAGCTCTACTTTGCCCTATCACAGACCAAAGTAGTTTCTTTATTCATTAACTAATAAAAGCAACACATATACAGGATTTCCCACATCATCTCTGCTTTTTTGTCTAAATAAAAGGGAAGGTTTTAACTTTAACATAGTAAAATTACATATAACAAAAATTACCAAGTAAGAATTATAGTTACAATATTTATTTGTTGGGGGAGGCCATTTGTTAATTTCCTGGCCACTCAGATTCCCAAAATAACCACACAGAAACTATATTAATTAAATCACTGCTTGGCCTATTAGCTATAGCTTCTTATTGGCTAGCTCTTATATCTTAATTTAACACATTTCTATTAATCTTTGTATCACCACATGACTGTGGCTTACTGGCAAAGTTCCAGTGCATCTGTCTGCTGTGGGCAGCTACATGGCTTCTCATGACTCTGTCTTCTTTCTCCTAGCATTCAGTTTAGTTTTCCCTGCCTAGCTCCATTTTCCCTTCTATAGGCTCAAAGCAGCTTCTTTATTCATTAACCAAAAAAAGCAACACACATACAGAAAGACTTCCCACACAATTTCCCCTTTTCTATTTAAATAAAAAGGAAGGTTTTAACTTTAACATAGTAAAATTACATATAACAAGAGAGGTATCAAACAAGAATTATAGTTACAATATTTATACCTACTTTATCTTTTATCATAACTAAGGAAAACTATAATTATAACTATCTGTTCTTCAACTCCATTGAAGACAGCAGAAAGATATAATACAATGTTACCTAAGTTAACAGGAAGTACATTGTAAGTAACTTCTAAAACTATAGAACAGAGACATCTCACTGCCTAGAGAGTCACCCAAAATTCTTCTGTAACATTGGGGCATCCACATTTGGCCTATAGGCCCATAGTACCTGGCAGACTTTTCCAAGAAGCAGGAAATTTCAAAGACAGTTCTACATCTATTGGCAGTTTGTCAGTAACTTTGTTCTGTATCCTGCAGAAAGCCTGGCAGACTCTTATAAAGCAGGAACCTAAAGAACTGTCTCACCTTCTTTAGGCAGCTTTAGCTGTCATTTTTCCGTGGGTCCTGCATGTCCAGTCAAGCAGTCCAAGCAAGAGCAGTTTCTTTACCTAATAAACTCCAGAAGGAGCCACATTGATGCTCATTATCCTCTTGAAGTAACTGGTGCTACCAAGAACAGATGTGTATCATTGTCATGAAAAGTCTTAAGTCCTTAAAACATTTTAAATGCCATATTCTGTAGTCTCTGAAAGATGTGAAGAATATCTATCCATCTGAAATACATCTTTGTACATCTAGAAAACCTAACTAACCTGACTACAAGCTTGACTATTACAGATGACTATCTATTAACCTGTATTTCTTAATTATACATTACATTTTAAATGAGGTGCACAAACACAATAACTCAATCAAGAGCAGAAATGTACATATAATAAAATTGACCATAAATTTGTATCAATAAACCAAGATCCATACCAATGCAAATCTCCATAACAAGCCACAATTTTTAGAGTGGTTTAAATTTATATAAAAATCACAAAGTGAAAAAATTTTTAATTTTCTTTTTTTTCTTTTCTCTTCCATTCACTCTATTATTAGCCCAGAAAACAAACTGGTGGACAGTATGGACAGGTTATATTTACTTTTAAAATAAACTGCCAAGTTATCTTCCAAAAGGGATGTACTTTTGATCTCCTATCAACAATGAAAAAAATAACTTCTATTTTTCCAAAGCCTTCTCAGCATTCGCTGTTGTTAGGGCTCTGTGGATTAGCCATTTTCATGGTGATATAAAATTGCTGTTTTTATTTGTAATTTCCTAATCATATATGATATTGAGCACTTGTAATCTGTGTATCTTTTTTAGTGAGATTATGTTCAATTCATTCACTCTTAAGTTGCTTAGTTTTCTTATCTTTGAATTTTTACAAAGTAAAATGTTTCAATTTTTATATTTAAGTTCCATTTATCATTTTTCTCTTACTATCCTGATAATCCTTCCTAGTGTTTTACTTACAATTCCATTGCCAAATATAGGATCATTTTGATTCCAGCTCTTTATCATGTAAATACTGTGAAATCAAGATTAGACAAATGTATAAAAATATTTCATGAAAGTTAATTTCTCTTTATTTTAATTTATTTTAAAATGTTTCAATTTTCTGGACTGTCTTCTGTACCTTTAAATATAATTTTATTTGAAATACCTTCTTATTGACAGTAAATTATATGACCACTTTGAATTTGTAATTAAAGAGAGGTTCCAAATTATGTATTTCTAGCTCCACAAAGTTAGAGTTAGCCTAAGGTCAGTCATACAGACATGGGCCCCAAAGTTTACCTATAGTTGCTAAACCAGAAGAGGCCACCAGAGTACACTTCATGACCAGTCACAGATGTTAACTACTACTCCTCAAGTCAAAAATCATATATATATTCTCAGGACAAGTACAAGCACAAAAGCTACCTATGGAAATCCAAGTATTATCTAAATTTGAAACTGAAAGTTTTATCCAAAACTAAGAAAACTCTCTGGAAATTCATATCCATGTGTTCCTCTTCCCAATTGTTTAAAACAGGATGTGAGGCACTGTCATGGAACTCCCTTTGTCTCCTTATTCTTCCAAATTGAAACCATCAACATGTATAAATTATTAAACTTCTGTCAGAGCCACTCATTCTGTCCTCACAGACTCCACAAATGGTTCTCACTATGTATGTGAATAGCCTGTACATCACTTCTCTAGGTAAAGCTCATGTAACCCTCAGGAGTCACACAAATGTCGTCTCTTCTAAAAAAACTTCTTACATATCAGCATGACTGGGACTGTGCCTTTTTCTCTGTATACCTACAGCACCCAAGTGCCCCCAAGCAAAGCATCAATTTATTGTGCAACAACTTCTAAGCTTTAAAATTACTGTTTTTCATTTTCTTGTTTTTAATTACTAGATATTATTGCTAATTATAACAGGGAAAACATCACAGAGTAGTACAGTAAAAAATTAATAAGTTTCTTCCACTGGCTCAATATAGACTTAGTGCATTGCTGTTAATAGCTCCATTTTGCCCCACAACAAGAAACTTCTAAAATGTATTCAACTATTTTCCTATGTATGGGCATTCAGAATACCTCCCTACTACATATAGGCTGAGGAAGGTATAAATCCAAAGAGAATAGGATCCCAAAAAGCCAGTACATGCAGTAGAGATAATCCCAGTGCCACTGTCAGAGGCCCCTCAGTCTGTTGAAGCCATACATCTGTCAACCACATTCAGAGTGACTAGTTTGGTCCTATACTTGTTCATTCCCAATGCAGCTGGAGTTGGTGAGTTCCCATTAGCTCAGGTAAACTGTTTCAGTGGATGAACCCTTCATGGTCTTGACCTCTTTGCTGATATTCTCATTCGTTCTACTCTTCAACTGGACCTTGGGAGCTCAGTCCAGTGCTCCAATGTGGGCCTCTGCCTCTGTTTCCATCTGTTGTTGGACGAAGGTTCTGTGGTGATATTTACAATAATCATCAATTTAACTACAGGACAAGGACAGTTCGGGCACCCTCTCCTCTATTGCTTAGGGTCTTAACTGGGGTCATCCTTGTAGATTTCTGGGAATTTTTCTAAAGCCAGGGTTCTTGCTAACCCCATAATGGCTCCCTCAATTAAGATATCTCTTTCCTTGCTCCCATATCTGTCCTTCCTCCATTCTCAACTATCTTATTTCCTCAAGTTTTTCTTAACTTTCCCCTTCTCCCCTCCTCTTTCCCTTCTTCCCTTCCTTCTACCCCTACCCCTTTGCACCAATTTTGTTGGGCGATCTTGTCTGTTTCCAGTTTCTAGGTGGGTCTACATACATTTTTCTTTTGGTTCACCTTATTACTTAGCTTTTCTAGGATAATGGACTATAGGCTCAATGTATTTTGTTTATATCTAGTATCCACTTATGAGTGAGTACATACCATATTCATTTCTGGGAGTCTGGCTTACCTCATTCAGGATAGTGTTTTCTAATTCCATCCATTTGCATGCAAAATTCAAGATGTCATTGTTTTTTTCCTGCTGAGTAGTACTCTAATGTGTAAATGTGCCAAACTTTCTTTATCCATTCTTCAGTTGAGGGGCATCTAGGTTGTTTCCAGGTTCTGGCTATTACAAATAATGCTGCTATGAACATAGTTGAACAAATACTTTTGTAGTATGATTGAGCTTCTTTTTGATATATTCCCAAGAGTGGTATTGCTGGATCCTGAGGTAGGCTGATTCCCAATGAAAACAGCTTGGTATTGGCATAAAAAGGGAGATGTTGACCAATGGAATCAAACTGAAGAACCAGATATTAATCCACACACATATAAACACCTGAACTTTGACAAAGAAGCTAAAATTATACAATGGAAAAAAGAAAGCATCTTCAACAAATGGTGCTGGCATAACTGGATGTCAACATATAGAAAAATGAAAATATATTGATATCTATTGTCATGTACAAAACTCAAGTACAAATGGATTCAATACCTCAATATAAATCTGACCACACTGAACCTGATAGAAGAGAAAATAGGAAATAGTCTTCAATGCATGGGCAAAGGAGACCACTTCCGCAATATAACCCCAGTAGCACAGACACTGAGAGAAACAATTAATAAATAGGACGTTCTGAAACTGAAAAGCTTCTGTAAAGCAAAGGATATGGTCAACAAGACAAAAATGACAGCCTACAGAATGGAAAAAGATCTTCACTAACCCTACATCAGACAGAGGTCTGATCTCCAAAATATAAAAGAACTCAAGAAATTGATCATCAAAAGAACACATAATTCAATAAAAAAATGGAGTACAGACCTAAATAAAGAACTCTCAACAGAGGAAACTAAAATAACTGAAAGACACTTAAGGAAATGTTCAACATTCCTAGTTATCAGAGAAATGCAAATCAAAACAACTCTGAGATTCCATCTTACACCTGTAAGAATGGCCAAAATCAAAAACACTGATGACAGTTTATGCTGGAGAGGCTGAGGGAACACTTGTACATTGCTGGTGTGAATGCAAGCTGGTACAACCCCTTTAGATGTCAGTGTGGTGATTTCTCAGAAAATTAGGAAACAACCTTCCTCAAGACCCAGTAATCGTGCCACAAGGACATGTGCTGAACTATGTTAATAGCAGCATTGTTCATCATAGCCAGAACCTGGAAACAACCTAAATGCTCCTCGACTGAAAAATGGATAAGTAAAATGTGGTACATTTACACAATGGAGTGCAACACAGCAGAAAAAAATAATGACATCTTGAATTTTGCAGGAAAATTGGTGGAGCTAGAAATAAAACTGGGTTTTCTGGAAGAGTATCCAATGCTCCTAACTGCTGAGCTATTTATCCAGTCCCAACTACAGTGTTGAAGGTGTTAACATTGACTCTTCTTGTTTGTCATAAGGAAAATGGTATTTCGTTATTTGATTTTTCATTCCTTGATTAGTTGAGAATCTCTTTATATGTTTGCAATATATTTAACTCTTTCTTTTGAATTAATTGCTCATTATCTGAGCTAAATTTTTCAACCTGAATTCTT
Organism: Dicrostonyx torquatus; assembly: GCA_028555095.1. Lineage (NCBI taxonomy): Eukaryota > Metazoa > Chordata > Mammalia > Rodentia > Cricetidae > Dicrostonyx > Dicrostonyx torquatus. Next base: position 519,071 of record JAQHUG010000515.1, on the reverse strand, counting down.
TATCTCTCTTAGTATTGCACTCTTTACCTATCATGGCTAGCTATTCACCATTTATCAAGTCACAAATGTCTACAGAGTTTCTCAGTTTTACTTATGGTATATTGTTCTGTAAAAATAGTCTTAAGTATTGAGGTAAACAAACACAATTATATATTTTCTTAATTGTATGTTTTTGAGGGAAATTCAAACAAAAGTATTGGCATTTGCAGCATTCTCAGCTCCCCCTCTCCACTTCACTTCCTCAATGTCCTCTTTTTCTTTATTATTTATACACACATATGTATACATATGCAAATTCAAACTACTGTGTTCATTTAGTGTTGCTCATTATGTATATGTGGCCAGAGTTGACCACTAGGGATTTAGTATCCTATGCAGCTGCTCATTCCTGGAAGAAATCAATTACCTGTCTCTTAGGAACTCTTCTCCACTACATTCATATCTACTCACACACCAGATAGGGAGCCCATGACAGACTAATGTACAGACCCCACCCAAGCCCAGTTTGGTGAACCCTGAGCATAAGTGAGGGATTACGATTACGTACAAGAGCAGAAATGACTTGAAGGCAGCCGTATCACCATAGTTCACCCCAGATCACAAATCTTAGAAACCGAAGCACACTGCACAGTCTGCAGGCATCTCTACAGGTTGGAGAGGCCTTTTCAGGTACCTCAGCTGGTCTCACCTGTTCCAGGCATCTCAGAAGGTTTTTATATCTTCCAGGCTGCTGGTCATCTCAGAGTCTTTGTAGGTGGGCTTGCCTGAATCTTCTTTGCAACTTGGCTCATCTGAGAGTCTTTTTTGCAGCTTAGCTCTATTCCTCTGAGAGGGTCTCTCAAGTTTTATAACTTACTCTGGCAGGTAGGAGCCTGCCGAATCTGGTCAATTTTAGGGACTTCCAGAAGGTATTTTGAGTTGTTTGCCTGCTACTTAAAGAGTTTCCTGACAGGATGGAATATTTCAATCTTGGAGGAAACTGTTTCAAAACAAATGTTAAAATTTAAATAAGAAACAAATATAATATTTCATTATTTTCACTTAGTCCAATCAAGTGAAGACCCATGATACAAATGTCTCATTTGAGTACTTAAACATGTGTTATGACTTTGTCATTTTTAAAATAAATTCCCAGTCCAAGAACATACAGCACACATGTTTACATGAGCTCTGCACACAGCTAAGTAGACAAATCAGGCTCTCTCTCTCTCTCTCTCTCTCTCTCTTTCTCTCTCTCTCTCTCTCTCTGTCTCCCTCCCTCTTTCTCTCTCCCTCTCCCCCCCCAACCTATTTTTCTAGATCTCACCTAACCACCCAGCTACATTTTGTCTCTCATCAGTATGGGTAAAATCACCCAGGGCACAAAGCTAGGTTTTTCAGACACATGGGAATAATGTTTCACTTTGAGGAAAACAAATACAACATGAACGACCCTAACCTGTCCACTCAAAATGTACAAATCACTGTCTAAATTTGTAACTTTGGATACACTATTCACAACAGGTGCTTAACATATGGATTTTGAACTTTTTAATAAGTTATTGCTGATTATTCTTAAGAAGTTTATTGCATAAAAGATTTGTCATCAAAGAGCAATTGAACAGGTACTAAAGGAAAATGGAAACATCCATTCTTGATAGCTGAATCTTTAGAGTAGGTCTAGTTTACTAGTGGAAGTCTACTATATCTCAGAAGAACATGGCCAGGATTATGGTTGAGGAGGTTTGGAAGAAAATGAACAACAAAGAGAGTATCACTACTCAGAGTTGTGACTTTGTTGGAGTGGGTATGGCCTTGTTGGTAAAGGTGTGACACCGTGGGGACAGGCTTTGGGTTCTCTTTTTCTCAAGCTTCTCTCATAGTGATGTCAGTCTACCTCCTATTGCCTGCAAGATGTAGCACTCTCAGCCCCAGCAACTTGTCTCCCTGCACTCTGCCATGCTCCCCTTTAATCATAATGGACTGAACCTCTGAAACTATCAATGAGCCACCCTCAATAAACTATTTTCTCTATAAGGGTTTCCATGTTCATGGTGTTTCTTCACAGCAATAGAAATACTAACTAAGAGAGTGGTATAAGGAATAGTTTAAAAATAAATTATTACATTGAATTTTGGTCAATGTGAAAAATCTCTCATTTATACACACATCTGAATTTGGAAATATGTACACACACATTTGGAAACAACTAATGTATTTTTCAAAAACTTGTTAACAAACCTCAGCTATTTAATGATTAAGCTATCATTTATTTCAAATCAACACAACAAGCTTTTAGGTAATTATCAACTATAAACAATGTAGAATCTTATGTGATATGAAGATTACAATATACAACCATAGATGCTATAGCATTTGCAAGGAGAAATTGTGAATATCAACAATGCTTTTTTAACGAGACACAATAGTATCTCATTAAAATATATTTAAGCTTACAGTGTGCATACATTATCTCCTTCATTCTTCTCCAAATCTTTGAAGTACACTTCACTATTTTCACTGGTAGAGATGTGAACAGGCTCAGTGATGTCAGCTAATCCACCGAAACTCATGTGGCTTATAAATAACAATAATAAATAGCCTGAGTTCCAAAGTGCATATGTTTTTGGACTTCAAAATTCTTAATCTACCTAAGAACTCACCTACTGTTGAAGGGTACAATATGAGAAAGCAGTTTCAGGGAATCCAACCTTTAAAGTAGGCAATGACTAGCCTTTAAATGCTATAGCAAGAAAGAAAAAGCACTAAGGTTCTTCATATAAACAGGCAGCAACATACTACTCTCAGTGTCCTGACTGTTGGCTACAGGTAGCAAAAGAGAGGCCACCAGAGAAAGAATGTATAATATGTAAATTTCTTTTAAAATATCACAAAGGCCCTCCCTGGCTTGATTGTTTTGATGCTTGGATCTGGGGCCAATTCTGGCATATTTCCAAGCTCCTTCTATTTTCTCATTTAATAAACCATCTCCCTTCCTGTTACTATTATCCATGTGTCTCTGTCCAAATCATTGATCAGAGAGACAAGAACCTAGAAGTTTCAGTGGGTGATTTGTACCTATAACAGTATTAACATTGTGTGGGTTAAATCCATCAGACTGGAGATTTGCTCAAGAAGATGAGTGGGCATAAGATGTCAAAGAGGACTTTTTCACTTAGTTTTAAATCTGTGACAGACTATTGTGACTTATAGACATCAAATCAGAGAAAAGCAACATAATGGTGATGAGATGACTTGTGATGCTTCCATGGACTAACATGATAGATTGACATTCTATGGTGTTAAATAATCTGTTTGTTCATCCCACTGGTGAATCTGGTGGGAATATGTCAACAAAGATGAACATTGCTTGAAATATGCAGAGAGGTCCATGAATGAGTTTTTAGAATCAATACTTTGGATCAAACAGATAATCTTCTAGCTCATGTTCTATGACATTTAAAAAACCAAGAATTAGAAACCTGGCCAAAGGATCATTAAATTAACAGATTGCACCAGTGGCCACTTTCCAACAAAGTATCAGTTCATCCTTTCATAGGAATTGAGGTCTCCAGGGCAAATATTGGAATAATTTCTTTCCACTGCAGATGGAATGCATTTTAAAATAGCAGAGAAAAGAGTCCCTAAAACTGACTCATTCCTAAACAGCTCAGAAAAAGGAGAGGCATTTGAATAATGACTGGGGCTTCAAACTGCTTTCAGTATCCTATCTCCTCAGAAAGACTTAAAGGTCTTCCACATTTAAATGAGAAAAATACTCTTAAAACTCTGTTATTATAATTGTTATTTGGAAATTTTATAAATGTGTATAATGAGCCGGGCGGTGGTGGCACACGCCTTTAATCCCAGCACTCAGGAGGCAGAGGCATGCGGATCTCTGTGAGTTCGAGACCAGCCTGGTCTACAAGAGCTAGTTCCAGGACAGGCTCCAAAGCTACAGAGAAACCCTGTCTCAAAAAACCAAAAAATAAAAGTAAAAAAAGACAAAGATATGACGAATTTAGTTACAGTTTCAACTGTCTTTTAACTGCAATTCATAAATCAAGATAGCTTGCAATTCTACAAAATAATATAGAAGCTCTCACTGGTGATGACACAGTCTTGGGTTTTTCTATAATGGAAACTAAAGAAACAGAACAATATAGAAGCAAAGCTGAGTCACATGAAGCATATCAAGGTTATTTTCAGAAAAGCCAAATAAGAGGGAATTTCCTTATCCTGCTAAAACTAATTCAGTTGAGAATTTTGTCACTCACTCCATTGCCATAAAAGTACTTGCTGTGAAAGGCTAAACACCTGAGTCAGATCCCTGGAGCCTCTCTGTATAAATCAGGATTGTCTAAAGAAACAGAACTTAGAGAATGAATGCATATATTAAAAAATATTTGTTATATTGGTTTATNGTGAGTTCGAGACCAGCCTGGTCTACAAGAGCTAGTTCCAGGACAGGCTCCAAAGCTACAGAGAAACCCTGTCTTGAAAAACCAAAAAAAAAAAATGTGTATAATGTGTTTTGCTCAAATCTTACCTATTTTCCCTCTCTAATCATACCAACTATTGATTCATCCTACCACTTTACCCTCTCAATTTCATGTGTTCTAATTTTTTAAAATGTACTGAATCCAGTAACTGTTACCTGTATGTGCATGTGTATGGCACAGTCTACTACAGCATGGGTAGTCTCTAGGGGACAACATTCCTAATGAAAATTGACTCTTACTCGCCTAGCAGCCATAAATTGTCAATAGCTCTTCAGCAAGTGATGGGGCTTTGTGATCAACACAATATATCTCATTGAAGACTAAATCTTTAAGTATATTGAAAAAGTAAAACAGCATGTTTAACTATTTAGTTATTTTATTCTGACAATAGTTCAAGAGACTTGAATGCCTTAGTAGTGATGTGAAAAATAACTAGAATGCTTTGAAACCACAGTGTTGAATCTAATATAAATCCATTCATTCATTCTTTCTTTCATGCATCTGAAAAATCAGTATAACCAAAAGATGACTAGTTATGAAGTCAGGAAGACACTGATATCTCATCTACCTACTAGTTTTGTAGCATCTTCAAAGTCATGTAATCCTGTTTCAATTCATTCACCTGTAAATGGGAGTGATCAACACACAAGTGAAACATTTAGTTTTTAATATGAGGTAGAAAGCCAAAGAGTTGTTTTTAACGTTCACTCAACAAATATTTATGCAGAAATTGGCATGTGTCAAGCAAAAATGAACTTGTTATTCAAAAGTCTATTTCTAGATACATGGGTTAGAATAAGTAACTCCAAGGAGCACTTTTCATTAATAAAAAAAATTGTATTGCCTATAATTTTCTTCCCCATACATACTTCTAAACACAACTTCAGTTTTATAGACTAGGACAGAAAACCTTGTCTTTCAATCTATAGTCAGCACAGCATTATTTTTGTGGAAAACATGTTTCAGAAGAAAAATAAAATATTGATGATTTATTGATCTTTTATTACAGTCTGAAGAAACAGTATTATATAGATTTATGCTTTCAATGAGGTCATCATTATAAAGTTCACTGTGAGGAAACACTGCTATATTAGTGACTCCTACAGTACTCATAGAGTGATTTGAATGCCTGATTTGTAAAAATATTTGTGTGTCTCCAAATAATCAAACTTCAAGCAAGTAATCTGAAAATAGTTACAAACCTGAGACAGGATTCTTCTAGAAATGTCTGGTGTATAAGTTTAAAAATTTGTCTTTTAACCTCTGTAATAAATACTCAAATATTTCAACAAAGCACTTCTTATACTTTAGAAAATATAAAAATATCCAGAAAAGTGAGAACCATTTATTTTCAGGTACCCCAATTCTATACAAAAAGTTTAATTATGCTAAAACAAAATATCTTCAGTAAAACTGTTTATATTATTATTTCAGATCATTGTAACAAAATCAGTTTGATGTAAACACCACAACAATTTAGCTGTTTCGAACCTTAACTTCTAGATAGTATTTCTCTAAACCACATAAAAGAAATAATGAGGAATGAAAGAGCATCTTGTCATCCTTGAACTTAATTTATTACTGATAGCAGGGTTGGGTATAATCTCATATCTTCTAATTAAGCTATGCTCTGTCAGATGATGGCACGGCTATACTCCTCAGACTCTTCATTAAAATAAATTATTCAGCTCCTAAGACCATTTGTTAGCTGTGTGATAAGGTTGGCTCTGGTGAGAGCATAGATCCAAACTGATATGACAGAGACAGTTCCAAAGCAGTCAATTCCTAGGAACTTGAATCATCATAGCAGACTGATTTTCCCCATTAACACTGCTAACCATTATCACTCCTCTACAACAGAACAGAAAATAATATCATTTTACCATAATGAGTACAATATCATTTGAGTAAAGTAAGTAGAAATGGTTATAGCCTCTGAGGGAACTTCTTCACTGACCCTTAAACACTCCATTCTGCCAGATTAACAGGTTTATTTCCAAAATTAAGCCAGTTTCACAATGAATTTTATAAGATATTTTAAACAAGCCTCCAATCAGTTCATTTCAACACTCCTTGCTAGAACTACCAGTAATCACAGTGACATTGATCATAAATTAATTTTCTGTGTATTTGGATAACATTATTTTCTTTTGCTCTTTCAAATACCATTTAGTCATATGTATAAAAGAAATATCTAGGTGACATATTCAGTGAAAACAAATGACGATGTTCTCTTTCATCAGCTGTATTTTTTTAAATGACAGTGGCATTAATTTGCCCCACACTTTCAAAAGCCCAGCCAGGCCTACTTTATGCCAGCACTCATGGTTTCTAGTCTTATTCACAAACTTTAGTATTTTCTTTTACTACACCTGACACAAAAGAAATTTTAAATACTCTGAGATAAAAATGTTCCATAAAGCAAACTAATAAAATAGAAGTAATCATTTCTTTCCTCACTTCTTCTTTCATAACCCTCAGCTTCATCCTACCCTCTCTTCTCTTGTCTCTGCTGCTCATAATCACCTCTTGCAAGGAAAAGAGGAATACAAGGAAGGATCAGCATCAACATTTACATATCAACCATATGTGCAAAGGGTCTAATCCAGGGTTTCCTCCCACCTGTGTTTCATTAGGTATCCTGGTCTTATTTTCAGACATCATCTTGAAAACATAAGTTTTGGATGACAAAAACACTTTCTGAAAACTATGTACAAATTCGCTATCATCTATCTGTACTAACTCCACTTTTATTACTTCTATTTTTCATCATAATTCCAGCCAGTAGATGAACGTCTAAAGTTATACTTAACATTACATATAAGCATATGCATGTACACATAACATTATAGAAAAATATCAAAGTTGGAATGATACACACTTGTGGTATCATGTGGCCCTCACCAAAAAATTGGATCAACAGTTGTAGATGCAGAGACAGTTTATTAAGAAAAAGATTATTTCCAAGAAAAGAAGTGTGCCAGGGCTAGGAGAAAATTCAGAAGCTCAGAAGCTTTGGGCCAGAAGGGTTCTTACCCCTTGTCCACTATTTGCACATACTGCTTCCCTCATATTTGCATACTTCAGCCTTTTTCTGCCCATATTCCATATGTCAACTTTATTGGGAAGAAGTTTCTAGTCTTCCTTTGCCAACTGACTTTTTTCTTGTGGTAATCATAAAGCCTCACTCCCTATCCCAGTATTCTGCCACACTAACCTATATAGAAAATGTCTGAAAGGTAATTTTTTTTTTAATTTCACTTTCCTAATAAGCAGTCTGCATTAACAAAATCTATCTATGAGAGTTTTGGGTAGTCTGACAGTGTGCAATAATACCGTTTTACTTGCTTAAATTTGGTTGCTTGAACATCTACCCCATACCAAGATGTAAGAAGTTTCAAAAACATTAGGAATTTCACCACTCTTATGAAATGTACAACAAAACAGAAGTCATAATAAAGACACATGAAAAACTTTCAGAACACATGTCAACTATTAATTTAGATAACTACAATATATATGAGCACATACATTGTGAGAATTGCAAATGTTCTGAAAGGATTATCATCAAAATTGAACTAATGGAGTTTGAAAGAGACAAAAGGTAGTGTGCTAACAAAGAATAGTATAGTAAATGTTTAAATCTGTTGTAATGGTTTGTATAACAAACCAAATGTAGTAAGCAAATACTGCAAAGAATAACCATACCCATACATTTACACATATGTATTTGCATTCAGGACAAATACATCAATTAAGACAGAAATTGTGGAGTTACATATAGCTTATCGAAACAGTTTTTGAAATATTAGCCACACTGCATTAGCTAGTAGATATGATAAGTAGCTAGTCTCTTGGAGCAACTCTCTAATTTCATATATATATGAACTCAGAATAATATTGCATCCAAGAACTGTTAATTCAGATACCTTTAAGACATATTGATTGAATATATTAAAGGCAGAGAGCTTCTTTACAAGGAAAGAACAAAAGTAACTGTCTCACATACATACACATACAATGCACACACATACACAAAGCAATCATGAACAAGAAGAAAAACTAGCTTGAAGTATCACAATTTTGATGTGGGATGTTCTTCTGTATATGTGTTATTTTAAAATCTCTTTTGGTCAATGGCTTAGCAGAGTAAAGCCAGGTAGGAAATATGAATAGAGATAAAGAGAGAAAAGGTGGAGTTGAAAGAGATGTAAGATACAAAAGCAAAAGTAAGCAAAGATTTTATCAGTCTACAAAACTTCTGCACATCAAACAAAAGAAAAAAACTGTAGTGTTAGGAAAATATATTTCTCAAACAAATATCTGAAAAGTATCTAGTGCCAAAAACATATAAAAACAATGGAGTACTACACAGCAGAAAAAAATAACGACATCTTGAATTTTGCAGGCAAATGGATGGAGCTAGAAAACATCATTTTGATTGATGTAACCCAGACCCAGAAAGTCAACTATCACATGTACTCACTCATAAGTGGTTTTTAAACATAAAGCAAACAAAACCAGTCCACAAATCACAATCCCAGACAACTTAGACAATAATGAGGACCTGAGAGACATACATAGTGCCATGCCAGCACGGCAACTGTAGTTCTTCTGAGTGATGGACATCAGGAATAACACACAACACACTTCAGGTTTTCTGCAGACAAGCCTTTATTCCACTTTCTCACACAGTATATATAGCCCTCAGCAGGGGAGGCTGAGCCAGCAAAAGCAGGAAACTCATCATGTAACTCATATGGCTTGTGGGTAAACATCCTTAGAAACATTGCTGAAAACAACAGATTGTTCCTGTTTTTGTTCCTGTTTTCAACCAACCACAAGAGTACAAAACAGATCAAATGGGGGTAAAAAGGCCTTCCCTCCAGGGACCCAACAACATAGATCTAATATACATGGATAGTAGAAAAAGACAAGATTTCCTGAGTAAATTGGGAGGTGAGAGGTAGAAGGGAAGAAGAGAAGAATGTAGAGCTCAATAAAAATCAGCAAGATAATAATAATAATAATAATAATAATAATAATAATAATAATAATAAAAATAAAGATCTGAACAATTTAGTGTAAGTTCCAAGTCTTAGGGCTACCTGAGAGTACAGGAATCCCATTAAACCTGGATATTTTTAATTTGGCTTGTTGTGATTGGGATTTTTGCATAGGCAGAGAGCTCATATTAGGAAAAATTCCTAACACTTAGCAGCAAACAGGCATGCTTTTCCAATGAGAAACATACTTGACATTTCTCCAAAGAAGACAAATGACCAATGAGCACATGAAGAGAGTCTCAATATCACTTATTGCCTGGAAAATCTAAATCCAAAGCACAATGAGATATCACCTCATACTTGACAGTTTCACTGACAATATGATGAAGATATAGGGAACACTGAAACCCTGTGCACAGTTTGCAAGCATAAAATGATGAAGTGGCTATTCAAAAGATTCTGAACAATCCTGAAAATAAATTAACAATTGAACTAACATATGATCAGGTCATGCTATTTCTAGGTATTGATATAAAATAACTGAAAATGGGATCTCAAAGAGCTAACTGAATTCCAGTTTTGGGGACAATGGAATGGTGTGGGATTCCCCTCTCTATGCTGTAAATACCACTGGTTAATAAAGAAACTGTCTTAGGCCTGTGATAGGGTAGAGTAGAGCTAGGCATGGAAAACTAAACTGAATGCTGGAAGAAAAGACACAGACTCAGGGAGAAGCTGTGGAGCTGCCAGAGACAGACAGGCTGGAACCTTGTAAGTAGGATGTAAGCCTCATGGTAAAATACAAAATAATGGAAATGAGTTAAATTAAGATGTAAAACCTAGTCAATAATAAGTTAGAGCTAATAGGCCAAGCACTTATTTAATTAATATAGTTTCTGTTTGGTTATCTTGGGAGACTGGGCAGCAGGGATACAAACAAGTACACTCTTACTACAATGGAAAGTACCTAAATGCCATTGTTAGGGAAGTGAAAAAATTTAAATATTGCGGAAGCCCAAAGAGGCCAAAGGTCTGAGAGTTTGGGACTTGTTTCTAATTCATTCAAGGTTATTGTACTTCTACCTCCAACAATGGTTCCACCTAGTTGTAAATCAGCGAGTTCTGCTCTCTCAAGGCTATTGTCAACAGGTACTTGCCAGACCTTGTGCTCTTGGAACAGGGAAGTAGTTGGTTCCTACCTAAAACAAAAGTCTAAGGATGTAACTAAGCTCCAGTTACCTTTAGGGAAATAATTAGGGATTCCACCAAGGGAGTGGTTTGCCTAGAGAGTATTTAGTCTAGAATGTGAGTCTAGGGCATGAGCATGATGAATATAGTCCATGACTTTCAATTTGTATGTTAATGCAGTCTTTTATCTTATTCCTACCTTTTGGGGTCAGGAGTATATTAACCAGTTAGAAATTAAACTCAAGCAAATTTTCATTACTCACTAAAAACATACGCTTCCAATACTATCCTATATATTTCTGCATTTTATTATTTTCATTCACATCTTTGTATTATTTATTATATTTCTAATTTCTCTAGAGAAAAGTATTTTTGTATAGGCTGGACCCCAACAAAATATACAGTGAAGTTTATTTAACCTTACAAAATAAGACCATCCTTTCACATAGTAGATCATGTATGAGCAGACCTGTCTGTTTTAGAAGGAACATATATAGCAACAGGAAATGAAGCTAAGATAACTATTTTAATGGTTAATCCTCATCAACAATTTAATCAGGTTTGGGATAATATTCCTGGGCATGTCTGTGAATACTCTGACAGAGTAGGGAGATTGCAGCCTGAATGTAGGTAGGATCATTCCATGATCTGGCACCACAGAGATAAAGAAGTGAAGAGCCAACATTCATCTCTTTTTTCCTAATTACAAATGCAATGCCTCCAGCTACATCATACCCTTGCCATCATAACATCTCCACTATTACAGACCATTAAACTTTTAACCAAAGTAAACTTTTCCTCTATTAAAGTCATCTTTGTTGGGTATTTTATCGAAGGAGTAACAAAAAATTAGAACATAAAATATTGGTACAACAAAATAGGGTTGTAGATGTGAGACACCTGACCTATTGTGCTTAGATCTTCTGAAATGGTTCACAAGATAAATGCTTAAAACTTTGGAGTTGTGAGGTACATAAACTCTAGAATATTGTAAGCAGAGCCTAATAGACCATACTGGTTTAATTTCAGAATAGTTTACTGACAAAAATGTAGCCAAAATTGTTGGCAATCTTCATGAGGTTTCAGAAGGGAGAAAGAACTGATGTGGGATTCCCCTCTGTATGCTGTGAATGCCATTGGTTTATAAAGAAACTGCTGTGAGCCTATAGCAGAGCAGGGCAGAACATAGCTAGGTGGGGAAAACTAAACTTAATGCTGGGAGAAAAAGAGTGGAGTTATGGAAAAGCCATGTATCCCTGCCAGAAATAGATGCTGGAACTTTACCCCATAAGCCACAGCCACAAGGTGATAGATAGATTAATGGAGATTGGTTAATTTAATATGTAAGAGCTAACGAGAAATATGTTTAAGCTATTGGTCAAACAGTATTGCAAATAATATAGTTTCTGTGTGGTTATCTTGTGAGTCTGTGCAGCTGGAATCACACAAGCAAACTTATATAACAAAGAAAACTACAGGAACTAGGACAGGTGCCATTCTTTTGTATTGTAGACTAACCTGCCCATATTCTTAGAAATTGCATTGTATTGAATTCAAAAGAGAGGAACTCAGATTTCATTGACAGAGAAAATCTCACAACCTTGTAACATTCAGGCTTAGCATAGTCACTGCTCTTTGCTCCTTTCATTTTTAGTGAGAAAAATAGCATTAATTATAATAGAAAGAAAATAAAAATGCAAAATTTGACAAGAAATGGTTTATTATTGGAGGAACAAAGGCAGAAGAAACAAACAAAATGTCATGATTGTTAAGAGACTTGTGTAATTAAAATGAAACCTTCTGCTCTCTATTAAGACAATGGAACAGGTGTTTCTGGAGACTTTCAATGCCCTTAAAATTTTCAATAATGATACCAATAGAACAAGATTTTTGTCAAGCAAAGAAAGCATACAGCACCAGGAATTTCAAGCACAGTCTTAGGAGATAGAATATAGTATAGCAATCTTTCCTGTTTATTAACAGTAAAGAAATGTGATTACTGAAGTCTGTATTGTCCATCATCTCATTAAGATAAAAGAAAAGAGAAAAATATTAATGAATTTAAGACTTACAAGTGATAAAAGTCACTTTCTATGAACTCATTCAATAAAGCATGTTAGCTAAATGAAAATTAAATTGGAAAATTATCTTCTGAACAAAGTATAAGAAGTTGTACTGAGAAATGAGTCATGTATTTAAAATTATTTTGGAATGAATGTGGATAATGATTCAAGTAACTAATAAATTTCCTTTGGTAAAAGGAAATGAATGTATAATGACATGTGTCTATGAAAATATAATGATAAAATCCATTCCTTAGTATGCTAAATATAAAAAATTTGTACAAAGGCTTTAAAAGATTCTCAAAATTGACAAAGCATATTCTAATTGAAAGTATTTAGATCTTATAAGTAAATTCAAGCTACCTCTTCTAAAAGGTGGAGGAAAACTGGCAAATGTTCAGTAATATAAAGATGGTAAGTGCACTAAGGCATTGATAGAAATGTGAATAGATATGAAAATAAATTTGAGAGAGGAGTAAAATAGGTTTATTTAAATTTGGTAGACTAGTAAATAATAGTAAACATAAATCTTCATGTTGTTATACAAAACTGAGATTCTATTTGTTTCTAAAGGTTTGTTCTGAGGACACATGATAGAGTAATTGTCTAGTATTGACAAGGCCCTGGGGCTATATCCCAAAAATATAGGGAAAAGAAACTGACAATTTTAAGTATATATGAATGAAAATATTCTACTTAGAATAAAGCCACTTTTAATGGAAGACAAAAAAGCATTTTCTTCTCATATCACCAAAACTAATGCATCAAATATAATCATAGAAATATTAATTGAATAGGAAAAATAGTTAAACTCAATAACAGAATTCGGAAATGATATTAAGGAACAATTCTCTTGGACTATGTATAAGAACATGCTAATTATGTCTTCCTGTGGAAAAGAGAACTCAATGTCTGGGAAACTAAGAAGGGAAATAAATTGTATTTCACTGTATATAGTTACATAGCTTTTGAATATGGAGCATTGTATAATTCTGTAGAGAAAACAAAATATTTACTCATGTCATAATTTAATTTTCTGCTACAAGCTTTCCAGGTAAGCCTTAAGTTCTCCTTAACTTTAGCTATGCCTTCCATTAAGGCTGCACAAGCTCCAAAGAAACTGAATGTAGTCAAGTATCACAAAAATGAAAAACATAAAGGATTAGAAGGCAACACTTATAGGGATGATCCTTGAGTGATGTGTATTGTTCATAATTGTTGTAATTGGGGGAGAGGTGTGGGTTGTGTTCCCAGTGCCTGGCTCCCAAGCCCCCAGCTGCTGGCCCGCTCAGCCGCTGGTTGCTTGCTTATGCCCGAAATAACCACATGAGACCTGTATTAATTTAAATACTGCCTTGCCCATTATCTCTAGCCTTTTCTTG
>JAQHUG010000515.1:434848-446683 GCA_028555095.1 Dicrostonyx torquatus | reverse complement strand
TTCCTTCTTCTTTGCCTTTCCATCCCACACTCCAATTCCAATTCCCTAATTCACTGTAAACTATTATTCTATTGTTTTCTGTCTACTCTCCCCTTCAAAGGAACTTCACCAATGCCTCTTACTAGTTTTCTGATCTCTATAGGTATTCCAAATGATATATATATATATATATGTGTGTGTGTGTGTGTGTGTGTGTGTGTGTGTGTGTATCTGAATGTCAACATCCACAAATGAAAGAAAATATGAGACCGTTATTTTTCTGGGTCTAGATTACCTCAGAATGATTGTCTCTAACTCCATTTATATTACTTATGAATTTTGTAATTCCAATTTTCTTAATAGCTGAATATTCCATTATGTAAATAGATCACAGTTTTATTATCTCCTCATCAGTTGATGGATACCCAGGGTGTCTCTATTTCATGACAATTATAAATAGAGCACTGATAAACCTTGAAGAACAGGTATCCTCATAATAGGATATAGGGCACTTTGGGTATATGCCCAAGAGTCAGATAGCTAGGTCACACAACAGAACTTTTTCAGCTTTTGGAAGCATCCTCACATTAACTTCCTAGTACTTGCACGAGTTTTGCACTCCCATTGCCAGTGAATAAATGTTTCACTTTCACCACTTCCACACCAGCATTTGTCATCATTTTTTTCAGCCCTGAAAACAGATAAACTAGTAACCTTGTACCATCTGAGTTGGTTACATTTAGGAATATATAGATATATGCATGCAATAAAAATTAATTAAAAAGGAGGGCTTGGATTTGAATGACAACAGGTTAGGGTCTATGGAAAGGTTTGGAGGGAGATATAAAAATGGAGAAATGTAATTATAATCACAAGAACTTTAAGTGGGGGAAAATGAAAGAAAGGTAGGAAAGAAAGAAGGATGGAGGGATGGAGAAAGGGGAGGAGGGAAGGAGAGAGAGAAAGAAAGAGAGAGGCAGAAGAAAGAAAAAAACTCTACAATACTCTCACAGTAATTGAGTTTTCTTTCTGAGTTAGGAACATAGGAATGTATTGAATGTGACATGTCAAAATGTGAAGACAACAAAACAAACAGAAAAAGTTTTTTTTAACCTAGTTTTTGATGAAGTCAAAAGTATACATAAGAAGAAAGAGAGTATCCTCACAAAATGATACTGATCAAAAAAGAAAGTAAATTCGTATTTATCACCCTACATTAACTTTAACTCGATATGGATAAATAGAACAGTATGAAATAAACAAAAATTCTTATGTACCACCAAAGATACCATCATTACACAGTTCAGGACAGGAATCCAGAGGCAGGGCCTGAAGCGGAACCACAGCTGCTTCCTTCTTCTTTGCCTTTCCATCCCACACTCCAATTCCCTAATTCACTGTAAACTATTATTCTATTGTTTTCTGTCTACTCTCCCCTTAAAAGGAACTTTACCACTGCCTCTTACCTAAGGTGGTAAATGTCTTCTAGGAAACATGTTCCACATACAAACAGGGTTGATTCACATATGAACTCAAAGAGACTGTGACAGCACACATAATACCTGCTCAAGTCTAAATAAGACAAAATCCCAGTACCAAGTAGGGGAAATAGACACAAAATTACACTCCTTGCCAAGAACCTATTTGCAACTGATAAATGCTAGAAAAAGAAAAATCATTTTTGATCAATAGAATGACACTGGGTATATCAATAATACTAAAGGGCAAATCCTACCTCAGATGCAGTTGGCCAACATAAAACAGACCACATGAAACTTTTTTTGTTTGTTTTGACTTTGGTTTTCTTTATTTTTCTTTAAAAAATAGATTCTTCTCTCATACAATACATCCCAACCTGTTTTCCCTCCTTCCACTCCTCCCAACTCTTCTCTCCCTTCTCCGCAGATCCATTTCCCTTCAAGAAAGAGCAGCTCTCCAAGAGATGACAGTCAAACACAACAAAACAGGATACAATAAGACAAGATGAAAGCCCTCCTAACAAGGCTTGAGAAAGCAGCAACACAGTAGGAGAAAGTGTCCCAATGGCAGGCGAAAGAGTTGGAGACAGCTCCACTCCCATTGTTAGGGGTTCCACCAAAACAGTAAGCTAACAACCATAGCACATATGTTTTTTTTAAAGAATAAAAGGTTTTTATTATTATTATTATTATTATTATTATTATTGTTGTTGTTGTTGTTAAAAGAAAAATTTACATATGTAGAGGACCTGTTGCAGACTCATGCAGGCTCTGGGATTGCTGTTTCAGTATCTGTGATCACATATGAGCCCTACTTAGTTGATTCAGTGGGCCATTTTCTCCTGGTGTTCTCCTTCCCCTCTAACTCTGACAGTTTTTCCTCTGCCTCTTGTGTGGGGTTTCCCAATCTCTGAGGGGAGGGACGCAGTGGAGACCTCTAATTTAGACTCTCTGTCTGCATGCTGTCTAGCTGTGGACCTCTGTACCCACTCCCATCTGCAGATGGAGGAAGCCCCTCTGATGATGACTGAACAAGACTCCAATCTATTAGTATAGCAGAATATCTTTAGGAATCATTTATTTATTATTTTTGCTGCTATTTTTTTATGTCCTAGGTCTCTGAGCTATCCAGAGACCTATCTCTGTCTACCAGGTAGTATAGCATCCATGCTTCCTCTAGAGGCATGGGTCTCAATTAATCCAAATATTGGGAAAGAGAAAGAAATTACTCTTAACTTGAAGTGAGCAAGTAGTAACGGGAAGATCTGTGAGGAGTTGGGAGACAGGAAAGAATATGATCAAAATTTTTCATATGAATTTCTCAAAAATAAATAGAAATAAAAAGAAATGGAAAAGACATCATCTTTTAATGATAGAGCAAAACCTAACTAGATCCCAAATCTATCAATGACCTGAATTTTGAGTCTATGGCTTCCAGAACTGTGAAACTACTTTGTTATTGTTTTTTAACACAATGGTAGTTTTGTGCATCAACTTCATTAGGTAAAGAATACACAACCAACTAACATTCTTTCCTGTGATTCTCTGAGCGTGTTTCTGGCAGACTTTAGTATTTGAATTCACAAAATGAGTAAAGAAGACTGAATAGTGTGCTGACATCATCCATTGTATTGAAGTATTACTAAGACAAAAAGACAGTCTGTGATTATTTTCAGAGTAGTTTGCAGAGAGTAAGACAACAGAATATGGAATTTTCATGCTAAATATTTTATATCTAATTTTTATTTATTTTATGTATATGGAAATTTTACCTGCATATATATCTGTGTACCACTTATGTGCTTAACCTCCTGGGAAAGGCAAAAGAGGGTATCAGATATCAGAGAACTGGAGTTACAGATGACTGTGAGATGCCATGTGTGTAATGGGAATTGAACCTAAGCCCTTTAAAAGTGCAATTAACTAGTGTTCTTAACAACTGAGCAATCCTTCCGGCTCTTCTTTCTCAAAACTTTCAACATGTTTTTTTAAAAATTCTATTCATAAGAACTACTTTGAGTTTCTGAGTTGACAGGTTGTTCAAACTAAACACTCTGAAATGTTAGAGTTATCGAAGAGCTTACATGTTATATCATCAAAGTCTTTTTTGGGTAAGGAGAAGGAGAGCTCTCATAGATCACTTACCCAGAAAGAAGTAGGGCTGAGAATTTAGCTTGGATCTATGAGTTCTAAGAATTTCTATTGCTATATTTTTGAGAAATATAAGCAAACTTTAAAATAGTTTATAGTATGTAAGAAAGATTCCTATATTATCACATAATCTACCACAACCACATTATTTTTAATTGTTTTGTATATTTCCAGGTAAATTTTACATATCTGTGCCTGCAATGTGTAACTGGATTCAATAATGTTCCAAAGTGGATATATTCTAAGATCAATACTTTTCCCTAGATATAAAAACAGAATAATAATAGTGGTATGAAATATGCATGAATAATTAGTTATATTTTTCTGCAATAGAAAGATATTCTCTAAGTATGAGAACAAGACTAAAACTTTGAAGGAAAAGAGCATCAATATTCACAGTACAAAAACATAAGTTGCTTTCAGTGAAATAGGAATCAAAGCTATTTCAACATATACAACTTGAAAGGATGACCAACAGCTACAGCAGACTATATCTAATTTACTTTGTTTTGAAGCTTGAGAAACCACTAACATCATTTAGCAATATAAGTCATTGTGAAAATGAACAAAATGTTTGTTTTATAGCCTTTTTTTTCCAAAAATAAGGTACTTTTCTACAAAAATTTATCCAGAAGCTGGAAAAATGGTAGAAAGTATAGTTTTGATGGGACTCACTATGCAGACCAAGATGGCTTCATACTCAAAGACATTGGCCTACCTGTGTTTCCCTACTACTGAGATTAAAGTTGTGTGCTATCTTGCCTGGAAATAATATTTAAGAATAATTCATAATATCTAGTTGTAACAAGTTTACTTTAGATATAAAAATGACTGAAGTCTTATTCAACAAGTCTAAGCTTTCATTTTGCAGATGCTTCAATGTGGTCTTGCCTTCTCAATGAAATTTTTGATAAAATCTCATATTCCTCAGTTGTTTTATCAAATAGCTCTTCAAAAGGATTACATCTACTTATTCTGATTGTCAATATTCAGTAAACTATATAAGTTTCATATCATATACACATGCCTGAGCTATATATTGGTATAACATCCAGGAAACACAAATGATAACAAATGTATTTATTTTCCTTTAATCTTATTTAATTCATTTAATAGGGGTACCTAAATTTGCATCCATTTCCTAAAGCTAGCATAACTTCATAAAGGTAAATTCACACAAATGTCATTCATATTAATTATATTCTTTCCTCTTAACCTCTTTTCTCATATCCTTCTACTTGTCACTTTCACTGTTCCAGAGAATATAAATTCTATTTCTATGCATTTACATATAAATGCTTTCCATGTGTTCATATAAACCTAGGATCCACAAAGGAGAGAAAACATACAATATTGGTCTTTGTTAGTCTTATTTTCTTCTCTTAACATGATAATATCCAGTTGCAAATAACACAATTCCACTCCTTTTAAAAATTGAATAAAACTCTAATGTATATATACTCTATCCATTATTTATTCCTTGAATTTTTTGGTAAAAAAATTGGCTACTGTGAATATAATGGCAATAAATAAGTAAGTGTAAATATCTCTTTAGTATTTTGATGTAGTGCCTTTTAGGTATACACAAGGAGTAATATATCTGGGTCAGATGCTTGGTAATTCTACTGCTGTTTCTTAAAGAACATCCACATTGGATTCTATAGTAACTGGAATAAATTATATTTCAACTAAGAGTTATATAAAGGTGCCTTTTCCCCCACATTCTCATCATCATTTGTTATCATTTACTGTCTCAGTGATACTTATCTGATTCTGATGAGGGGAAACCTCAACATTAAGATTTTATTTGTGTCTCATTGACAACTAAAAATGCTGAATACCTTTGTTATTGTAGTTCCTATGCATTTGTACTGCATATGTTGAGAATTGTCTATTCATTTCATTTGCCCATTTATTGACATAATTTGGGGAGTTGCTCTGGTGCTTAGTTTTTAGAGTTCCTTATACATTGTAATTTATAACTAGCAAAGATTTTTCTCCTTCTATATGCTGTCATATGACCTGATTGTTTACTTTTGCTGTGAAGAAGCTTTTAAATTTTGTGCAATACCTCCAATTATTTGTTTGTGTTTTCTTAGCTTTCTTTAGGGGACTTATTCTTCTCCATTTTTGTTTGTCTTTCTTCAATTTAAGCTATTTATTCATCTTTTCTTTAAGGACCTCTTTCGTTTTCATAAAGTTAGTTTAAAGGTCATTTTCCTGTGTTTCATCTGTGTTGGAATATCCTAGTCTTGCTGTGGTAGGGTAGCTTGGTGACAATTTTTCTGACTGTTCAGAAGGAGCAATGCTGGCAAGCTGTTCACTTCAGTCCACTCTATACAGTCCAATATTCAAAGGGAAAACAGGCATTGTGAAAGGGGCTCTGCCTGAGCCCTGCCCTCACAGTGACAGACAAGTCCAATCCTAAAGTCCCCTTTCTACTCGCATGGACTTCAGTAAGCTTCTGGGTTTGTGGCAATTTTGGTTTTAGGTTCAGATTTCTGAGTTTATCTTTGTTGGATGGTTATTTCACCCCCCACCCCAGCTTCTGTTTTCTCTCTGGTTTCCTGGCCTGATGTGAACTGTGGTTCTGATGACCAGCATGTCCTCTGGTCCAGTGAGATGACTTTAATATGGCGCTTGCAGTCTGCATGCCCTCTGCAGTTCTGGGTGTCAGGTGCTACAATAGGACAAATTGGTAGTCTACAGAATGGGAAAACATTTTCACCAACTCCACATTCGAAAGAGGGCTGATACCCAAGTATATAAAGAACTCAAGAAACTAGACATCAGCAAACCAAATAATACAAGGATAAACTTGGGGTTGGGGCAGAAATTTGATGTGTATGATGGCATTTCATTTGCATTTTAATAAATAAAGCTTTCCTGAAGATCAGAGAGTAAAACTGCTTCACTGGTCAGCCTTACAGACAAGGCAGTAGTAACACACACATTTAATCCCAGTAGCCACACTAGTTGCCATAGAAACTAGGTGGTGCATGTCATTAATCCCAGTGGTGCAAGCTTTTAATCCCAGTCCTACAGAGGATTATAAAACAGGAGGAAACAGCTCTCAGACCCAGTCTCATTCTGAGATTCCTAAAGTAAGGATTACCATTTTCGAACTGAGGTTGAGGTAAGAGCAAATGGCTGGCTGTTTTGCTTTTCTGACCTTCAGGTTGAACCTCAATTTCTCTCTTTTCTCTTTCTGAGCTTTTATTAATCATGTATCAGAGTGGAGGGCATGAGGGAATAAAACTTAGGTCTAGATCTAAAGAGAGAAATCTCAACAGAAATCTCAAATGCCTGAGAAACACTTAAAGAAATGTTCAACATCCTTAACCATTGGGAAATCTAAATCAAAACTACTCAGATTACATATTACATTTGTCATAATGGCTAAGATCAATTACACAGGGACAGCTCATGCTAGACAGGATTTGAAGCAAGGGAAACACCTCTCCATTGCTGATGGGAGTGCAAAGTAGTACAGCCACTATGGAAATCAATATGGTAGTTCCTTGGAAAATTGAGAATCAATCTACCTCAAGACTTGGCTATATCACTCCTGTGCATACACATAAAGGATGCTCCATCCTACCACAAGAACACTTGCTCAACCATGCTCATGGCAGCTCTATTCATAATATCCAGAAACTGGAAACAACCTAGATGTCCCCCAATCAAAGAATGGATAAAGAAAATGTGATACATTTATGCAATGGATTATTATTCAGCTGTTAAAAAACAATTACATCATGAAATTTGCAGCAAATTTATGGAATTAGAAAAAAATAATCCTGAGGGTAGTAACCCAGACTCAGAAAGACAAACATGGTATGTTCTCACTTATAAGTAGACATTAGCTGTTAAGTAAAGGATAATCATGGTACAATCAAAAAACCCAGAGAAGCTAAGTAACAACGAGGGCTCAAGGAGGGATATATTGATCTCCCTGTGAAGGGGAGATAGAACAGATTTTGAAGGTGGATGAGTGACAGGTGAGGATGAAAACAAAAAGGTCAGGTGGGGCAATGAGAGAGATAGAGGAGAATAGTCCTGGGAGATATGACAAGGATTGGTGATCATTTGAGCAGCAATGTAGAAATCGAATACAATGTAAAAACTCCCTGGACTCTATGATAGTGACCTTAGTGAAGTCTTCTAGTAATGGGGAATATGTAGCCTGAACTGGCCATCTCCTATAACCAGGCAATGGTCCTTGAAGTGAGACTGGAACACCAACCCAGCCTTAAAACCTTAAAAAATTTTGCCCCACCTCTAAAATGTACTGGAACAATGGTGGTACAGAACTGGGGGGAGTGGACAACCAATTACTGGTCCAACACTAGGCCCACCACACCATGAGAGGGAGCCCACACATGACACTGTTTGGATGGCCAGGAACCAGAGGCTTGGCAAGTCATAGAACCACAATAGAAAAGAAAATCAATGAAATGATTTCTACTGATATTCTGCTATACTCATATCCAGTTTGTCATCAGAGAGACTTCATCCAGCAACTGATGGAAGCAGATGCAGATACAGCCAAACACCAGGCACACCCAGGAGAACTCTGCAGAAGAGGAGGAGGAAAGATTGTAGGATGCAATAGAATTGAGGACACCACTAGGGCATGGCCCACAGAATCAACTAAGCATGCATGGTTCATATAGGCTTACAGAGTCTGAAACAACAAACTCGGACCTTGTATGGATCTGAGCTAGGTTCTCTACATATATGTATGTTTGTGTAGCTTGGAGTTCTATTGGACTCCCAACAGTGGAAGTGAAGATGGGGCTTCTCACTCTTTTGCCTGAGCTTGAGACCCTTTTTCTCCCACTGAATTGCCTCATCCAGCCTTGATATGCAATATGCTATATGAGGACTTGTGCCTCATCTTATTGTTTCTTCTTAGACTGTGCTTGGTGGAAGTCTGTGGGAGGCCTTCTCCTTTCTTTTTTCTTTTGTTTTTTTTTGAAGGGAAAAAGGAGGAGTGGATCTGGAAGAATAAAAGTTTAAAAATGTGCAATATTTTACAATTTATAGCCTTACTTCTTGCACTATTGCATTCATGTTCAGGATTTTCTTAGCTATGCCTATATTTTGATCTTTTCCCCTGGTATAGGAGGGTCCTTCTGTATTTCTGTTGTTTTCATTGGTTGAATAAAGAAACTGCTTTGCTCATTTGATAGGGAAGCCCTTAGGTGGGCAGAATAGACAGAACAGAGTGCTGGGAAGAAAGGAAGTGTGGCAGATACCATGTTTCTCCAGCCCAAGATGGACTTTGGTTAGATTCTTCTCAGTAAGCCATAACCACATGGTGATACACAGATTACTAGATATGGGTTAAGAAGTTAAAACTAATGGGCCAGGCAGTATTTAAATGAATCCAGTTTGTGTGTAATTATTCCAGGTATAAGCTAGCCGTGCAGCTGTGCAGCCAGGAGCCAGGCGCTGGGAACACAGCCCGCACCTCCTCTTACTACATTCCCCAGTTTTCTTTCTAACCATTTGTGTTTCAAATCATATAGTCTTTGATTCATTTTAAATTTATTACAGAAAGCTTTTCTTTCTCCTTCAACTGGGAAGGAAATTTTGCTGAACATACTCTTTTGGGGTTGTAGCAACTGTCTTTCAGAGCTTGGAGTACATCTTGCCAGTCTCTCCTGGCTTTTAAAGTTTCTTTTCAGAGTGCTTTTGCTATTCTGATGACTTAGTCTTCATTTATGACTTGTTGCTTCTCTCTTGTAGTTTCTGTTGTTTGCCTTTGTTCTGTATGCATAGTTCAGTAACTGTAATATGACATAGAAAGGTTTGTTAATGTATAGTGCAGTAAATATGACATAAAAATTTTGTTTCTGTTGTTTGTCTTTTTGGTGTTTTAAATTGTGTCTTTGGATGGCCATTGCTTTCACACTTCTGGGATTTCTGCTAGTCTTTTATTTAATATAATATGAATAACTTTATATTGAAGCTATTTTCCTTCCTCTATGCCCATTTCTTGTTCTATGGATTGTGATATTCTCTTTGTATATTTTTATCTAAATGTAATGATTCTTCTACATTCTCTTCAAGACCTGATATTTTGTCTTCTATTTGTTCCATTCTATTAATAATGCTTTCCACTGAGGATTTTTCTTTACTAATTGAGTTTTTTATTTCTAGTATTTCAGTTTAACTATTTTCAAGATTTATATTTCCCTATTGAATTACACTTTATATCATGTATTGACTTCCTTCCTTATTTTATTTATGTGCTTTTTAACATTTGTTTTATTTTTAATTTATTTGGGAGTTTGATCCTTCTTGTCTTTATTAAATGTTCTTGAAATTAGTTTTGATTCTTTGGTATTATATGCAGTTTACTCTCATTATAATACATATCTATAGAAACCATAATTTTTAATGAGTCATACTACCTTGGTATTTAAATTTATATCTTGAAGTTGTACATTTTGGGTTAAGTAATTTATTGTATTTTGCAGGTACATAAATTATATTTTTTAAAAATTAAAACACAATTACAAAATTTTCCCACTTTCCCTTCCTCTAGCTTCTCCTGAGTACAAGCCCTTGCACACTCTCTAAACTCCATAACCTCTTTTTTTATTGGTGTTACACATGTATTGTCACGATCTATATATCTCAATATAAAAATATATTCTTCTCAGTTCATATAATGTTACCAGTTTGTATGTTCCAGAGCTGACGACTTGGTATTGAATAACCAATCATAGGCTTTTCCTTTGGACACACTAATTTCTCAAGTTCTCAGCATTCCTTGGCTGTCTGTAGTTCTTTGTCTAGGGTTTGAGGTTCTGTGATGTTTTTACCCTACACGTTAGCATGTTTATTGATGTTGTCATTATTCGGGTCTTACTTAAATAAACATGATACTGTGATTTTATTGAAATAGTCCTACCGACATTTCTAGGAGATGCCATTTTACAAAGGACTTCCCATTCTTCTAGCTCTTAACAGTCCTTCTGTTTTGCTTTCCCCAATGTTCCCAGGGACTTAGATTCAGAAGTTGTTTTGTAAAAGTATCTGTTGAGTTTGGGCACCACAGGGTC
Organism: Dicrostonyx torquatus; assembly: GCA_028555095.1. Classification (NCBI taxonomy): domain Eukaryota; kingdom Metazoa; phylum Chordata; class Mammalia; order Rodentia; family Cricetidae; genus Dicrostonyx; species Dicrostonyx torquatus. The sequence continues at coordinate 435,999 of JAQHUG010000515.1, read as the reverse complement.
ATTTGTTCTTTCAATTTAGAGTCATTATGGTTTAGTTGAGGTATATGTAATCTTCAAGTAGGGCTAGATTTCTGCACATTAGAACTATCAGTCCTCTCTACTAGACAAGAGGAATGGCTCAGTTAGAAAAATCTTCATTTTACAGGCTCAATATACAATTGCTAGTACCTCTATTAGAGTAGAATACTAACTGTGTGGATAGGCCTGGTTCTACATACAATAATACTCAATTAAAACAATTATTTCATTAACAGGGGAAATAAAGAAAAAGAATGGTATATATGTACCAACATATTAGCTCTTAAATATGTTAAGGAAAAAGAAATGAAGTATGACTTGAGATTAATATTATAGCAACAGAGCAAAAGTAAGAAAGAAAAGTAGAGAGGTTTGTAATATTTGTTAGGGTTTTAAGTTTTAAAGATTATTGAAATGATAAGAACAAAGTTAGGAAGTAAAACAAAGGGTTATACATGTGGCAAAGAAAATAAATGCTGTATGAATCCTAAAGTTTATGGGATATATATAAGAGAATTAGTAGAGTGAACAGAAAGAAATAGATACAAGAATGTGTGGATAAATCATGAGACATAATCAAATAATACAAAGGCTAAGTTAGTAAAGTATTCTTGAAAAAATGAAAAATTCAAGTGATATAAAATTAAAAATAACTAAATTTCATCAATGCTGGGATGCTTATTGGTTCATTTATACTATCCCTAAAATGTCTAGTGGAACAAATTGTACTTTTTTAAAACAGTCTTTTCTCATTTTACATACCAATCCCAGTTCCTACTCCTTCCCATCCTCCTGCTTTCCTCACCTTCACCTACCTACCACCCACAGTCCACTCCTCAGAGAAGGGTAAGGCTTCCCATGGGGAGTCGAAAAAGTCTGGCATCACTTTGAGGCAAGACAAAGCCCCCTCATACCTGTATCTAGGCTGATTGAGGCATCTCTTCAAAGAGAATGGGCTTAAAAGAGGCAGTTCAAACATCAGAGTGAATGTGAATTAGGTTACAGTTGTGTGGATTAGGCAGTTTGTATAGGCACTGGCATTGGGACCAAGTTGTACCTTTTTTTCTATCAATTTTTTTTATTGTTAAAAGAAAAATTTACATTTGCTCCCCTTGTTCCCGACCCTCCCGCTC
>JAQHUG010000515.1:403203-426770 GCA_028555095.1 Dicrostonyx torquatus | reverse complement strand
CTTTATAAAGTTAAGCCTATCACTTTTGGGATAATTGCTATTAATGTCTCCCAAAAAATTAGCACAAGCTCTTTGCCATGGTTCATTGTCTTCCCATAGCTTTCTTATTTCCTCAGTATTGAAAGGCACTATAATTTCTGCTGGGTCTATGCCTGCTAGTTGATGAAATCTTAGTTTGCCCTTTATAATTGATTCAGAGACCTTTTCTACATAAGTTTTTAATTTTTTACTTGGCTTATGTGGTAAGAAGATCCATTCTAATATAATATAATCTCTCTGCATTAAAATTCCTGTAGGAGAAATTCTGGAAGGCAATATGACCAGAATACAACTCAACACAGGTTTTATCCTATCAACAGTTGCTGTCTGTAATTTTTCCTCAATCATTGTTAGTTCCTTCTCTGGCTCAGCAGTTAACTTTCTAGGACTATTTAAGTCTTTGTCACCATCCAAAATCTTATTTGGGTGAATGCAAACTTATATAACCACTTTGAAAATCAGTATGGTGATTTCTCAGAAAATTGGGAATCAATCTACCTCAGGATCTAGAAAAATTTACATGAAAACAAAATAATGATAAAAAACATAAATAGCCAGCAGAAAACATACTTGATGGAATCAGGAAACTGAGAATCAACCTACCTCAGGATCCAGCATTACCACTCTTGGGCATATACCCAAAAGATGCTAAGTCATACTACAAAGACATATATTCAACTATGTTCATAGCAGCATTAATTGTAATAGCCAGCACCTGGAAACAACCTAGGTGTCCCTCAACTGAAGAACTGATAAAGATATTGTGGCACATTTATATATTAGAATATTACTCAGTGCTAAAAAAAAACAAAAACAAAAACAAAACCTATGACATCTTGAATTTTGCATGCAAATTGGACTAGAAAACACCATCCTCAGTAAGGTAACACAGACCAAAAAAGATGAATGTGGTATGTAATCACTCAAAAGCAGAGACTATCTATAAACAAAGGATACTGAGCCTTTAGTTCATGATCCTAGAGAAGCTAAGTAATAAGGTGAAGCATAAGAAAAACAAATATAGATTCACCTAGAAATTCAAAATAGACAAGATCACTTGACAAAATGGGAGCATGGGGTGAGGGGAGAAGAGAGGTAGGAAGGGGAAGAGGGGGAGAGAACGTGAGGAAGGAGGAAAACTTGAAGGAATGGGATATTTGAGATGGAGGAAGGACAGAAATGAGAGCAAGGAAAGAGATATCTTGATTGAGGGAGGCATTATGAAGTTAGCAATAAACCTGGCTCTAGAGAAATTCCCATGAATCCACAAGAATGACCCTAGAGGACCCTAAACAATAGAGGAGAAGGTGCCTGAACTGGCTTTGCACTGTATTCAGACTCATGAATATCTTAAATATCAGCATAGAACTTTCATCCAGCAACTAATGGAAACAGAGGCAGAGATCCACATCGGAACACTGGACTGAGCTCCCAAAGTCCAGATGAAGAGTGTGAATAATGAGAATATGAGCAAAGAATTTAAGACCATGATGGGTACACCCACTGAAACAGTCTATCTTAGCAAATGGGAGCTCACCGAAACCAGCTAGACAGGGACGGAACAAGTATAGGCCCAAGCTAGTTGCTCTAAATGGGATTGACAGTTGCATGGCTGGGGTAAACTGAGGGGCCACTGGCAGTGGCACCAGGATTTACCCTTACTGCTTGGGGACATACTATCATTGGATGGATACCTTGCACAGCCTAGATATAGCATGGAGGGTCTTGTACCTTTCCCAAAGCAATGTGCCTTACCCTCGCCGAGGGGTGAATGGGGAGTGGATGGGTTAGTGAAGGGAATAGAGTGGGAACTTGGATTTGGTATGTATAATGAAAAAAGATAGTTTGTTTTCTTTTGTTAAAATAAATAAATAATGTGGGAGGGTCCACCTGTATTTCTGTGCCTTGATTGGCTAAATAAAGAGCTGCCTGGCTTATAGTTAGGTCAACCCTTAGGTGGGCGGAGTAGACAGAACGGAAGTTCTGGGAGGAGAAGAAGGAAGGAGCAGAAGCCCCAAGCTACCATCGCAAATGGATGCAGGTTAGACCTTTCTGGTAAGTCACCACGTGGTGACTTACAGACTTTTATAATGGGTTAGTTTAATTATGAGAGCTAGCCGGGAAAAGGCTAATGATAATAAGCCAGGAAGAGTTTAAATGAATCCAGTTTGTCACGTGGTTATTTCGGGTGCAGCCAGCCGCTGAGCGGGCCAGCGGCTGGGGGCTTGGAAGCTGGGTGCGGGAAACAAACAACACACACCCCTCTCCCCACTACTTACAACAAAATAATAAAAAAATAAATAGCCTAAACTATGTTAATAAATAGCAATTTTATATAATTTCCCTGTAATATCCCTCACAGATTTAAGGAAGTTATTAAAATGTAACATTTTTCTACATCTTTCAAAACCAGAGATTGCCTTTTATGATCAGAGGCCTATAGGCATCTGTAACTATATAAATGTGGCAGCCTGTTTTATTTTCTCTTCGAATTTGCCAAAGTATCTCATTTCTCTCTTATAGCAGTAGTTAGAGTTGTGTCTGTAAAATCCACTTTCTTTCTGTTTACCAAGTAGTGTTCTTGTGCTATAAACATGTACTCTGGACAATCATTTCATTCAGGCAAAAGGTAGAAAAAGAAGGTTTCTTTCCAGACACCCTTAAATGAGGAAATTTATAATTGACTGATGATTATCTCCAATAAGTTTACTTGGGATAGTCCAACCTCCCTTATTCATATTTAATAATTTTCTGTAGTATTCAGTTACTGTTTCTAACTGCAAATGTATCTATAGATATAAAACACTAGAAAATATCTACATTACATATAAGGCCAGGGTCATAATCCAGAATACAGCTGTAATATACTAGTATTTGGAAAATGATTCTAACTTTGCCTGAAGGAAGAAGCATAGGAAAGAAATAGAAAGGGAAAGTAAAAAGGAAATATGATCAAAATCCAATGTATGAAATTCTCAAATAATTAAATAAACATTTTAAAAGAAGCTCTTTAAAACATTGCAAAGAAGGAAAAAAGGAGGAGAAAGAGAAAATTTTGCTATATTGGTAGTTGAGATACAATTGGGAAAGCTCTAAAATCTAATTTCTTGCTCATGATCATATCACATAGCTAATTTCAGCATCTGATTGATTCTGTTTGTCTTCAGTTGTTCAAACGGATATATCCCCCTTCTACTGATGAGACAATATTTGAACATTTCAAGCGACATATAAGATATTCAATACATAATCTCTATATTTGAAAAACAATTAGGAAGCAGTTAGTTGAAGCAAGGATGAGCAGGCTGCTTGTCATCCCGGCAGCCCAGCTATCTTACACCCAAAATAATCACACAGAAACTGTATTCATTTAAACAAACACTGCCTGGCCCATTAGCTCTAACTTCTTATTGGCTAATTCTTATATCTTAATTTAACCCATTTCTATTAATCTGTCTATCGCCACATGATTGCGGCTTACTGGCAAGATTCTAACCAGTGTCTGTCTCAGGCACGAGATCCATGGTGTCTGCAACTCTTCCTTTCTTCTCAGCATTCAGTTCTGTCTACTCTGCCTACCTAAGTTCTATCCTATCAACTAGGCCAAGGCAGTTTCTTTATTCATTACCTAATGAAAGCAACACACAAACAGAAGGAACTCCTACACCATTTAGTTTATCTGCTGCTTCTTGATAGAGCTTTCTGATGATCCAGAACTCACTACTCCAATTGTTGGTTCTAGAATCATGCCAATATTTCTCCAATTCTCACAAACCAAAGGGGCTATCTCACACATGGCCTCTTTCCCCCTAGTCTTCTTTAAGTCTCATATGTGTACATGTAATAGTCAAAACACATGGCCTCATTTGCAAAATGGAACCAGGCCCTATAGTACAGGAAGTACTATAGGGAATGATAACTTATTCAGTACAGGTTTTTCATGACTCTTTATGTGGTAAGCTGAATCTATGTCCTATAACATTCATTGACTAATGTCTATTTATAAATATGTTATTACATGGCAAAAAGAAATATGATTTCAAGATTGAAAGATGGCTCTGAATTATCTGGTTGGGCCCAATATAACATCAATAAGCCTGCAAGAAGAGACCAGAAAGAAGATATATCAAGATAATAAAGATATAAAACAAGGAAAGGACCTGACATTGTTGCTTCAAAACTGTAGAAAATTTGTTGACAACTGAAAGAAGAAACTGAGTTCTTCCACAGAGTGAATGAGTTTGGAGGTTGATTATTTCCATTTGAGAGCCTTAAGATGATCAAGATAGTACAGGCCAGTCAGCATATTGATATTAACCTGGTGATATCCAGAATAGGTAGTTAAGCCAATCTCAATATACATGCCACATACTACATACCCATACACACAAAAATATTGACTGAGGTTTTCTGTCCCACCAGGTCCCACAGTTGTTTAGCCTCAAAGAAATCACACAGAGGTCTACATTAGTTATAAACTGATTGGCCCATTAACTTAGGCTTCTTATAGTTATAATTTATATTAGCCCATAATTCTTGTATGAGTTAGCCACATGGCAAAGCAGTCACATCTTGCTTCTTCTGAGGCTGGATCACAGCTACAGAATGAGTTTTCTTATTCCCAGAATTCTCCTGTTCTTGTCACCCTGCCTCTACTTCCTGCCTGTTTGTCCTGCCTATAATTCCTGCCTGGCTACTGACCAATCAGCATTTTATTAAAATACAATTGACAGGGTACAAATCATTGTCCCACAGCACAAAAATATATGAATAACAAATAATTGTTAAAATTAAGAAAATAACTCTATCAAGAAAAATGTCACAGAAATACTTGTTGATTTCATTACTCTGTGACATTTATCAATTATCTATTATATAATCGTCTCTGAAAATATTATTAGAAATTGAAACACACTACTATGCATTAAGCCTTATCTGCTCTTCTTTTAACGTGCAAACTACTCTTCATGGCCTCCCTTGCAGGTAAGTGTAGCCATGTATGTGAACTCTCATAGAATAATATGAGCGAAATGCTGTGTTTTAGATTTAGGTGGAGTTATAAACAAATTCCCACGAACTAAAATTATAGTTGGATGTCATTAACCAAAGATTATACTTATATAATCAACTTGTTCCCATTTGGTGTTATATAAAATACATAACAACCTATCTAATTCTTTGACTCCATAAATATTCAATACTGTAACTTGAAGACACTTAGTTACCACATGTTAGTGTAACCATGAACCAGACTCCAGGATGACACCAGATCCTAGGTATGGAAATTATATGATACTGTTCATTCAACCACTGGCTTCGGTGTCACCTTAGTGTTCTCTCTTTTTATATATCTGTAGACATTCATTACAGTGACTAAGAATACTAAGGTTTATTTATCTTAATCCTCACTAAATAAAAAATTTGGCCTTATACTGAACCCTTCTGTCACAGTTAATATAAATTGGCAATTTGATGAGAACTAAAATCACTTGAAAGATGAACTTCTGGGCATGCCTGGAATGAATTATATTTATTAAATTAATCAAGGTTTGATGGTCTGCTCACTCTCAGTAGTACCATTCTTTAAGCTGAAATCCTGGACTATATACAAAGGAGAAACTGAACTTATGACAAGCATACTTAACTTCTTGAACACAAATAACATATAGCTAACTCTCTCACCATTTTGCTGTTGTCATTATCTTACCATAAAAAACTGAATCCTGGAACTGTAAGCTAAAATAACCTTTCCTTCATCAAATTGTTTTTGTCAGGAAATTTTATAATAGCAACAAGAAAAGTAACTAATGCTTTTTTAATTCAATCTCTGATATTTGACACCCTGCCCCGTCAATAGCTTCAAACTAAACATCCAACAATTGTGAAACACACTCAATTTTTGGACCTAAGCAGATGGACACATATTTCGATTATGTTTTGATGTTGCCAAATAATTTAGTGCCCAGTTCTATTTTCTCACTTTGAAAGCTGTATAAATAACTGTCAGAAACATATTATAAAATCACAGGCATTTTTGAGAAATTAGAATTTGTAATTCCACTGGTTGACTACTCATTAAATTTGACTTCCATGCCCCATACAAAGAGTAAATGGTTAATGATATACATAGTCCTTCAAGAAAACTGCTATTAGACAGTATTTACATGTCTAATAGTTTAGCAGTTTTTCAATTAAGCAATAGTGTATTATTTTGCTCCTCATTAATACATTCTGAAAAATTAAATAATTATTTTTTCTTATTACAGAAAGGGATAATCTTGTTCACAAAGATAAATTAATAATGATAAAATAAAAAATAAGAACAAAGGTAACAAATAGTTCATGGAGTACTTTGATATCACAAAATAATGTTGTAATGGAATTATTAATCTTGGTTGTCAACTTGACTCACCTGGGAAAGTGGAATCCCAGTTGAAGAATTGAATCTATCAGATGGGCTTTTGGACAAGTCTATGGGGAACATTTTCTTGATTGCTACTTGATATAGGGGGGCCAAGACCACTTTGGACAGTATTATAACTAAGCATATAGTACTGGATCATATGAGAAAGCTAGCTGATATGAACCAGAGAAAGGAGGAGCAAGTTATTAATCAGTACTCCTCAGTGATACTTGCTTCAAGCTTCTGACTTGAATTTCTTTTAGCTCTTTTCTCAGTGATAGGCTATAACCCATAATGTGAAAGAAATCCTTTCCTTCACAAGTTGTGTTTTATCATGTTATTCTAGTACAGCAATAGAAATTGATAACAGAAGTTGGATGTTAATGAGAGAGATCTGACCATTGTTTTTTTGAAGGGTTGTGAAAGGATTGGGAACTTTGAGCTTGGAAAACTATTGAGTGTTCAGAACTTAATGAGGCATTATCATGGGAATACAGAAGATAAAATCTTTTAGTAAAATGTAGACAATGGAAACCTGGCTTATGAAGTTTCAGAGGTAAGAAAACACTATGTGGGGAGTATTTGTGTGGTATTTTGGATTATGAATCTGTAACAATGAAACCTTCTGTAATTTACTAGGTAAAAGTGGGTAATGGGCAGCTGGGCTGAAGAATAAGAGATCAGTATCACAGAGATTAATTCTTCGACAAATATTTCCTCAATGTCAGCACACAGAAGCTATAGTCAATGATGAGAGAAGGCCAAAAATCAAGATGGTTGCAGAACTTAACAAATAATCTGTATGCCTCTCATGTGGTACTTTTTTGAGCAGAATGAATGTTAAAGTATTGAAGAGATAATAAAGAGAAGCTGGGGACTGGCAGTACGTGGTAGGATGAGAGTTCCTGAAGACAGGACAGACAAGGCCATGGATAAGTGCTACCTCACTTGCAGTAGAGACCCCAGGATGCTGGTGATGGCAGAACTATAGGGTGACCACCAAGGACAGGGGCAGTTGCAAGGTGGAACTGATCCACGTCTGTAAGTGGAGCTTCATGTGTTTCAGATGATGAAACTAAGGACATGGAACTAAGCACGTCTTTGGGTGCACAGAATATTGCCAAATATTGAGCTACAAAATTTGTTTACACACCTGTATATTACATTTTACTTTGATTTGATTGTTCCAACCTCCTGGTTCTTTCCTCTTAGAATAAGAAAATATGCAAAACATTTTGATTTTTACCAAAGCTCTTATTTAAGAAACTTTGGAACTTTTTAAAAAAGACATTCAAGTTTTCATAAGTTGAACATTTGTAAAGACTCTGGGAATGTTAAAGTTGGACTATGTTTTATATCATGATGCCAACATGAGATATTGGAGACAAGGAAATGTTGTGGTTTAACAATGTTATATGTGTGCATCAAGTTGACATAGTGAATATTAGCTTTCAACTTGACACACTTAGGAAAAAATGACCCTCGACTGAAGAATTGCTACCATCAGATTAGTTTGTGGATGTATGTGTGGAATATTTTCTTGATTGCAAATTAATATAGGAGGCAGCTTACTGTGGGAGTTACCATTCCTAGTAAGGTGGGCCTATGGTGTATAAAAATATTAGGTGCCATTACTAAAATAACCAGTTGTGAAACCATTAAACTTAAGAAAGCTAGCTAACCATGAGCCAGAAGGGGAGGAGGGAGCAAGCCAGTAAGCAGCTTTCCTTTCTGGTTTCCACTTCAACCAACTTTGAGTGCCTGTCTTGGATTTATATGGTAATGAACTATAAACTGTAAGATGAAATAAATCGTTTCCACTAAGTTTCTTTGGTCATGGTATTTTATCACAGGAGCAGGAAATCAAACCATAACATGTGGCTTCTTAGTAGCAATTTAAAACACTATACTAGTTATAAACTATTTTAATTTCATTCTAAAATGATACTTAAAATTCAAATACATACACATGCAAAACAGGTTATTACAAGATGGAAATCTCATAACAAGTAGTTTATAATCATTGCTTGCTTTCTTCCCTGGCTGAAAGAAGTTAGATGTTAAAAGTGGCCAGGGATCCATTTAGCATAAAGTTATAAAATGTGGACCATAGAGGTCTTGAAAGTTCATTCATTAAAAAATAGTAATAAGTCAGGTCCTGGAGGAGCCCACAGCCTAGTAAAAGTGAAGCAACACCTGGAGAAATACCATAGGAGAGATGCAAGCCCAGAGAACAGAGAGATTAGACAATGGCTCGTGAAATGCTGGAAAGAGAAAAGTAATAAGAACCTTAAACTTTGAGAAGAGGAAAATGGCTAGAAAAGGTACTGCATTTTCAAAAGACATTTTAATACAGGTGATATATCTTATACATGTTTAAAACACTTATACGGGTTAAGTATTTTAGTATGAAGTTACAGAGTTAATTAAATAAAGGTCATGAGCCCACAATGAAATTTAGTGTCTTAGAGACCACTTAAACTTAAAATGATCATCATTCTCTACCCTAAAAACCCATACAACTCTATTTTATTGTAAATTTTACTAAATATGTTCTTTGACAATTTCACAAACATATATAATGCATTCTGGTTACTCTATCCCAAATGTAGACCCCTCCTCTCTTCTGTCCTGCTTAGGTTTTGGGGAGTTTTTGTTTTTGTTCTTGTCATTTTGATACAAATTAGAATTTTCTGGAAAAAGGGAATATCAAGTGATAAATGTTTCCCCCAGATTGCCTGTAGGCAAGTATTAAGTTCTTTTCTTCATTAATGGTTGATATTGGAGGTCCAAGGCTACTAGGGCCAATGTAACTCCTAGTATCCTGGGTGACATGAAAAAGCAAGTTGAGCAAGCCCCAAAGCTAGTAAATAGTGTTCCTCCATAGCCTGTGCTTCAGTTTCAGAAGATGATGAACTGTCTGTGAGCTGTAAGATGAAAACCCTTTCCTTCCCAAGCTGCTTTTGTTCATGGTGCTTATCAAAGCAATATAAAACAAAATTACTATAATCTTCCACCCTTGTCAACCCATCATCCTATTTTCCAGTACCTTTCTTACATTTCTGTCCTTTTGCTTTTGTTTTGTGATCCATTAAGTTTAACTAAGACCATCTGTTAAACTATGGTTTTGGAACTCTCTCTGAATGGAAGCTTCATCTATTCAACAATGGTTAACATTATTGAAGACAATAACTAACTGCACACACACACACACAAATTAACCACTTGCCAATAGTTCATCAGAGTATGATAGGTATCCATGAGCTCTTTTCCACTCTGTTGGTGGAGGTCACTCATTCATTTCCTGCTGCTCAGTCTTGAAATAATCACACAGAAACTCTATTATTTGCAATACTTTTTAGCCAATAACTTAAGCATATTTTTAGCTAGCCATTATATCCTAAACTAAACCATTAATCTCTGTATCACTACATAGCTGTGGCTTACTAGCAAGATTCTGGTGTATCTGTCTCCTGCTGGTGGCTACATGGCATCCACTGACTCTGCCTTCTTTCCCCTAGCATTCAGTCTAGGTTTCCTATCTAGCTCTACTCTGCCTATTGTTGTAGGAGTTCCTTCTGTATTTGTGTTGCTTTCATTGGTTAAATAAAGAAGCTGCCTTGGCTTTTTGATAGGGCAGAACTGAGATAGGCTGGGAGGACAGAACTGAATTCTGGGAGGAAGAAAGCAGGCAGAGAGAGCTGCTGCCATGAAATTGCCAGATTTGGACATGCTGACTCTGTCCCAGTAAGCCACAGTCTCGTGGTAAACACAGATTAATAGAAATGGGTTAGTTTAAGATGTGAGAGTTTGGCCAAGAAGAGGCTAAAGATAAATGGGCCAGGCAATGTTTAAATTAATATAGTTTCTGTGTAATTATTTCGGGAGTTAAGCTAGCTGGGCTGCGGGACACAGCCCACTCCCCACATTACTACACCCAATCACAAGCCAAAGCAGCATCTTCATTCATTAACCACTAAAAGCAACACATATACAGAAGGACTTCACACACCACCAGTCCATGAATGACTAATACAATTCCACTCTTATTTAGATAGGATATGGATAACAATGCCTCCTGTGTAAGTATAGTTGTAGTGACTGTGTCATCACCATGATGCAGCTCTTCTCCCTATCATCTGAACCTTGCATCTTTTATGTGCTATCTTCCACAGTGTTTCCTGACCCTTAAATGAGATGGTGTAAATGTCTTCTTTAGGGCTGAGCACTCAACATCATTTATTATCAGTACCTAGTACAGCAATGAGTCTGTATTCATTGCCATTCATTGCAAAGTAAAGCTTCTCTGAGTAAGGCTGGGAATAACATTTGACTATGGGCATAAACATATTTAGAAGGCAGTTTGGGCCCATGTCAGTATAGTTATATATCAGTAATAATAAGTTATATATCAATTCCTCTATCCACACAGCGTCTTAAGCATCAGATTTATGAATGGGTTTACAGTATTCAGAATTAATTCCCTCCTATAGAAACGGCTTTTATTCTCAATGTAAAGCAGTTGGTTATGCAATAACAATAGTGTTCCACTATTACAATCTGGTCTGGTAGGTTGTCTTTGCACCTACAACTACCTACAGGCAGTTAAGTGTTGATAGAGGTTTCTGTTCTGCTCAATCCCATAGCAGTTTAGTCCCAAAGAAACACACAGAGGCTTTCATTAATTATAAACTGGTTAGCCTATTAGCTCAGGCTTCTTATTAACTCTTATATCTTACGTTAACCCATAATTGTTGCCTGTGTTAGTCATATGGCTTAGTATCTTTTATCAATGAGGCATTCTCATCTTGCTTCCTCTGTGTCTGTATGGTGATTGCAGCCTGAGACTTTTCTCTTTCCAGAATTCTCCTATTCTGGTTGCCTTGCCTATACTTCCTGCTTAGTCACCCTGCCTATACTTCCTGGCCTGTCTACTGGCCAATCAGAATTTTATTAAAATAATACAAGTGACAAATATTTACAGGTTACAAGACCATTGTCCCACAGCAGTTAAGATTCTTGATGCCTTTTTCTCCCCTAGAAACCTGCATAGCATCTCCAGAACTATAAAAACTAGCCAGAAGGGAGGGAGTTTGTCAATTCATTTCCAGCATATATCTTATATACATTGATTGGTAGAATTAATATTGTGAAAATCATTATCAACAAATGGCAGTTTATAATAACTTCAATGCAATCTCATATCAAATCTCCATATTATTCCTTACAGAAATAAAAAAATGTAAAATCACCCGAAAACAGAAAAGACTCCAATTAGCCAGAGCAACCCTAAATAGAAGCATTACCATATCAAATCTCAAGATCTACTACACAACCATAATAATTAAAACAGTATAGTACTGGTATAAAATTGATTTGTAGATCAATGGAATAGAATAAAAGAACTATATTTAAATATATGTAATTTTAGCAGCTTGCTATTTGACAACAATGTAAAAAATATTGTGGACACACAATAGCATGTTCAGCAAATGGTGTTGGGCAAAGTGGATGTCTACACACATATGGTAAAATAAATTAAATCGTTATCGCTTTCTCTTCACTTAATAATATCAGCTTCAGCCAGGCAGTGGTGGTGCACGCCTTTAATCCCAGCACTCGGGAGGGCAGAGGCAGGCGGATCTTTGTGAGTTCGAGACCAACCTGGTCTACAAGAGCTAGTTCCAGGACAGGCTCCAAAGCCACAGAGAAACCGTGTCTCGAANATATATATATATATATATATATATATATATATATATATATATATATATATATATCAGCTTCAAATGGATTAAAGAGCTCAAACTAAAAGTCCAAACTGACACTCCTATAAAAGAAAGATTGACATTACATAACAAGATCAAAGCATAGGTAAAGACTTTAAAATAGGACTCCAGTTGCTCCAGAACTAAGGTCAACAAGTGACAAGAGGAACCTAACAAAACTAAAAAGTTTCTTATAGCATTGAAACAAATCACATGAAAAGGCTTGTACTCATATAAATATCATTTGGTCAGTGTTTTATTATATTACCAAAAAGAAAATAGAATATTGAGCTTACTAACAGAGTAGTGGTGATGGGTTGGTTAGAGTTATATGGGTGGTCCTAAAGCAGACACACTGGAAAGCCTTCAACCAGTATGAATAATGGTCTCTCCTAACCACATAGGCATAGACAAGGTGCTCCTCAGTTAATATTATCCCGCCTAAATACACTAGCACCTCTTCAACCAAAGAACCCAGAAGTCACATGCAGTTAGAGAAGAACTGTATAATAATGGATTGGAGGAATGGGAAGAATTTCAGATGAGAGTCCAATGACCATTCTTACCCATCTTTGTCTTAGAAAACTCAACAGACAACAGTCAAATACAGCCAATATTATCAAGATGGCAGTAAATTTGCTTAAGGATGGTGCTTTCCAACAATGCTTCTCCTAAAATTCAAAGATTATTAAACAACAATTCAGTGCCAGTAAACTGGGAGGAGATGTTAGAGGATCAAGAAAAGAAGAAAGGAGGATGCCAGCCACATAATCAGACACAGAATAAGAAAGAAAGAAAATATATACAGAAATAAAGAAAGGTAAAATTCCAGAATCAAAAGATAATTTAAGTTAGAAAAGATGACTAGAAAAAATGTCAAGCAAAGGTTGGGCATTCATAAGAAAGAATAAGCCTTTGTGTGGTTTATTTGGGAGCTGGGTGGCAGGCCACACAAAGAGTAAAAAAAAAAAAAAAAAGAAACTAACGAAGTTCAATGTCTTCCTAAAAGTGACATATTCTATTAGCAGCAACTGTGACCAGAACCCAAACACAATGCATGTTAATATGCCAAATCTAAATAAAAGAATAAAAATTTGTTCCTTTCCTTCTGCCCACTTTACTTTTGACAGGGCTTATGATTCAAAAGTTTCTTCTTCCTAATGAGCCCCATACATCATAAAAATTTTCAGTATTGCTACTCTCTATCAATCAAGACATAGCCATATACTTCATTCAAAATGTAAAAATTCCTACATGTCCTTTTAATATTTTGAATGTGTCCTTCAGAGTCCATTCAGTATGAACTTAAGTGCCAATGAAATCATGTTTTGAGAAGTAGGACATTTAAGAAAAGATAGGTCAAAGGGTATCAGTCCTCATGAATGGATGAAGTCTTATAGTAATATTGAATTCATTATGTTAAGAGCAACTTTCGTAGAAAATAAATTTAACAACCTATTGTGTAACACTATCCCTGATAAGACAGTTATTATCTTGCATTCAGAACAATTGTAATTACTTGCATTCTATCCACATCATAAAGCCTATTAATATTATTTCATAGTAGGAATAGTTTGGGAGGGCCTTTAGTTCAGCTACTCACTTATATTTGTCCCACTACCATCCAGCTGCACATAAGCCTGACATAACAACACCTAGTCTCAGGAAATATTAGAATATACGAGGTAGAAGGTTACCTGAAAGAAATGTCCAGGAGTGTGTGGGTGTGTGGGGAGCTGTAAATGGAGTCTGTGCTTTAGGTTTCTGGCTGAATAATCACACAAAAACTGTATTAACTACAAAACTGTTTGGCCAATAGCATAGGCATATTTCTATCTAGCTGTTGCACCTTAAATTAACCCATTTCTATTAATCTATTTTAGTAATGAGGCTAGCAGGCCATGGGGGCTATGTTCCCCAGTGCCTGGCTCCCAGCCACAGACCTGATTTTGACCCTGGCTAGCTTATACCCGGAATAACTACACACAAACTGTATTAATTTAAATACTGCCTGGCCCATTAGTTTTAACCCCTTATAAATATTAGTTTAACCCATATCTAGTAATCTGTATATCACTATGTGGTCGTGGCTTACCGGGAAGATTCTAATCAAAGTCCATCTTGGGCTGGAGAAACATGGTGTCTGCCCTAGTGCCTTCTTTCTCCCAACCTTCCGTTCTGTCTACTCTGCCCA
Source organism: Dicrostonyx torquatus (assembly GCA_028555095.1). Taxonomy (NCBI): domain Eukaryota; kingdom Metazoa; phylum Chordata; class Mammalia; order Rodentia; family Cricetidae; genus Dicrostonyx; species Dicrostonyx torquatus. The sequence continues at coordinate 412,366 of JAQHUG010000515.1, read as the reverse complement.
GCTAAGGGCTACCCTATCAGAAGGCTGAGGCAGTTTCTTTATTCAACCAATGAAAGCAACCCCAACACAAAAGAACCCTCCTATACCAACCTACATATCACCACAAGGCTGTGGCCTACCAGTAAGTTTGCAGTGACATTTTTCTCCTTTGGTAGCTACATGGTGTCTCCTTAACTCTGCCTACTCTCTCCATATATCTCTTCCAGCCTGTTTATATTCTGTCCTGCCATCGGCTAAAGCAGATTCATTATTAGCCAATGGTAGCAAAACATATTCACAACATACAGAGGAAAATCCCATATCAAAGAACAATTCTATACAGTTCTCAAGAGGCCATAACTCATACTGTGTTGTAATTTTCTGGTGATGCAGTTGATACATGGTCACCCACACTGCTGTACATAACTTCACCTATCCTTCTATAAGTAAACCAAATCAATTCATCCATTCATCAAGCTAGACTTGGGTGGAATTGTTTCTTTGATCTGTTATTAGTACCCTCTCTCACACACTGAGATATTACTTTCACATCTCCCTCCCCCAAATCATGCAATATCCTATCTTGTCTGTTAGCATCTTCCATTATGAGAAGACCCACCACATATGTCTTCAACATGTAGAGCTCTCTAGTCTTTTCTCACTTCATATTTCAGAACTCTGAAACAAATATAATAAATAATTCTATGGTATCATTGGATAATTTAATTGCTCAGTCTCTCTGTTATGCAGCACAAAATGAATGAGGATGGTGATCGATACCATTTTCTCTCCTTTGGAAGCATTTCAAGGAGTATATGCTACATGTTGCCTTATCCTGCTATAGTCAGTAGATGTCTTATGGGGAAGGTAGTAAAGCAAATTGTTGTCCAGGCAGCTTCTTAAACACATGTGCTGGTTTTGGTGTGGTGTAATCAGATCCCCTAAAGAACCAGTGGCTTTTTTTCAACATAAAGAAGAAAAGAGCCTTTTTGACATTTTTGCTAATGATTTGTAGAAAAATACCTGGTGAACCACAGAGAACTGGGAACATCCCACAATCTAATTGTCAACAGGTATATTATCACAGAATCTTTGTTATACCAACTTCCTGACTTCTTGTATAATTAGCTCTGAGTCTTCTATCAAGAGGTATCTTTCTAATTGTAGCAATTACAGGAACATCAAAATTCATTCACACCTGGGGTTTACTGCTTTACCTAAATTGTTTTTGCATCTGCTATGTAGAAATAAAGTCACCTATTTCCTACACATATTATGTAACTAGGAAGTAATAACTTTAGAACACAAACAATAAAGACAATTCAACTCAAATATATCTTTTGCATATTAGTTAGAGGAAGTGTCTTTCTCAACATGTGTAAACTTTAGATTTGCAATTGAAGTTAAATTAGAGAGTTGGGAAAAGGCAATAAGAACATAATAGGTTCATTAAGAAACCATACTAGAACATAGGCAACAATTGTTTCTGGTAATCCAACCCCCAAAGCTGGCCCTGGAATACATACAACATTGGTATGTGTGACTAGTGATACTAAGTGGCAGAAAACACCCACACTTGGAATCACTCTAGTAACATATCTGCCTGTGAATAATAGCAAAACAAATCCTATATCCTAAAATGCAGATAGACACAGACAAATGTCTTTATAATGAAACCAGATGGCGAAGGAAAGGAAGTTCTCTGTTTTGGGGATCTTAGACATGACCAAAAAAAAAAAAAAAAACCTGAGAAGACATCATTGTTTAACTATATGTTGGTAAGATTTCCTCTAAAAAGGCCAGTGTTTTGATTAATATATGGCCTGAAAAATGCCACTTTAACTTGGGAAAAGGGAGCTTTCACTATTCCTTAGGATTTTTAGTTTGAATTTCTAAGCCAAATTAATAATCATTCATCTTTGTAAAGTAGTCCATAAACAGATAATTGAGTCTTTCATAGATATATGCATGCATGCACGCATGCACACACACACACACACACACATACACATGCGTGAGTGTGCACATGTACACACATGCATGTGCAAGCACATACACAATCATTGATTTACTCAGTTCAAAAATGTTATCTTTGTTCAGATAGCAATTTTTGACCAGTTCTTACCACCTCCATTGCTGCTATCTGCCTCAGGCCCCCATCACCTCTTACCTAAATTATTCTGATTGTCTTTTAGTGGGTGGGTGTTCCCATTTCTCTGCTTTCCCACACACACAAAAAAAATAAAAATAAAAAATAAAACTTGTTAGATTTCATAATGCTTCTGTTCCAATTCTTCCCAAGGCTTCTCATCTTATTAAGGCTAGCAAGTTCTACATAACCTGGATCCCCATCACTCCTTGATTCATTTACTATTCCTATGCCCCTTACATATTTTATGCCACAGGCATTGGCTTCATTGCCATTTTTATTAGGCAAAATTGTGTGTCTGCTTTTAATCCTCTGTTCTGGTAGATTGTTTTAACTATTACTAATACTTTCTCTGTATCTGGTGTCCACACTTCATTAAATTTATTGATTGGCTAAAAGGAATCATGATTTATAACATATTATACTTACTGCTAAGAATTATTACAGCAAAACGTCAGAGATAAAGCAACATGAAAAATATATGTATTGATGGTGTCCAAAGAAGTATAGGCAAGATTTTGAAGTGTTCCCTAATCAAAAATCAGACAATACAGGTCTTTGCTGTAAACTACTACAGAAACAATTGTAGAATGAATCTGTCAAAGTAAACCCATTATGCTGGCTGGTTTTTTTTGCCAAGTTGGCACAAACTAGAATCACCTGGGAAGAGGGAACCTCAATTTAAGATAAAAATTCCTCCATCATATTGGCACGTAGGCAAGCCTGTCATGGCATTTTATTGACTGAAGAATGGTGGAATGCACATCCCACTATGAATTACACCCCCCCCGGGCACATGATCTTTGATTGTATAAGAAACATGGCTGAACAACCCATGGAAAGAAAGCCAGTATGCAACATTTCTCCATGGATCCTGCTTTAGTTCCTGCCTCCAGAATTCTGTCTTGCTTGAGTTTCTGTCCTGACTCCCTTTGGTGACGAACAGCAATGTGGAAGTGTAAGCCAAATAAACATCAAGTTGCCTTCTCATGGTTCTTATTACACCAACAAAAATCAAACTAGGACTTTCATTTAGACCCTAGGGGTTGAGGTTTATATTTGTAGTTGGTTCCTTAGATACATCTTTCTAGCAATTAGTTTTGGAATCTAAAACTCAAAATCCCAAATATGAAAGCAGGTGCACATTATCAATCATTAAAGGTATGTAAAGTAATCATGATAACAAGGTAGCATGCTGTAGTTCACTTCTCAAGGTATATATAGCAAAATAAAAGCCTGTCAGTAATAAATATTATGAATTATTTGTTCCAAAGGATTAGAAAATCAAGGGAACTTGAAGGCTTTCAAGGAGTGGAAAGGATCATTGTCTAGATTTACTTTTCTTTTATCCTCTCTAATCTTTCTTTATTTTCCTGAAGTGTAAAATATTTTACTGCCCCTGATATATTATCAATATTTACTATTAAATTGAGAGAAAAGAGAAAATAGAAGAATTGTGAGGGTATATAATATGCATGTAAAATGCATAAAATCTAAGTATATTTGTCAAAATGTCAGAAATTAGACTTGGTTTTTGACTGCAGCAGAAACCAACTAATACATTACTATGTCAATTGAAAATTATCTTTTATTAAATATCACTTGTTTCATTCCTTTATGTCCTTGAATTCTATATTCAAATCTCATAAACTCCATAGTACTATACTGATCATTATATTTAATGTTGTAAATGGTCCAAAAGATTTCTACAAATTTATGATTCCTCTTAATCTGTTTAGGTTTTCTATAGCCATTATCATCTCCCAGTATACAATTTGTGCAATAATTATATCTTATTTTTATGTTTCTCATCTTCCTACCATCAACACTCTGCCTAAAATGTAAAGCCCAAGGACGCCAGATGTGTCACTGCTTATTTGTTAATTCGTTCAAAGAACATAAATTAATATCTAGGGCATAGTGACTACTCATGAAATGTGTAATATTTACTGGATGCCCAAAATAGGGTGTATCACAAATTATTCCCACTATCAGATAAAGAAATTGAAAAACAAAGAAGATAATTTAATTCAATTAGTATGTGCATTCATTTGATTATAAAACCAATCAGTAGGATGACTTAATAAGCTACCCTGAGTCTAATGTCCTTTTCTAAACCTTTCCCAGTCTTATAAGAAATCACACTTCATAGCTCTATGTTTTCCATGAACTCTAGGAAAGGAAAAAATTTCTCTTATAAAATTAAAATGGGTTATTTGTTCAAGAGCCTGTTGATGAACAGTGTATTTATCAGTTTCAGGCCATACTGAGTAATACATCTTAAGTTACATGGAAAGGTGAAATTTTTCAGGAAGAACTTGTGTGAGTTTTGAGAAATTTTGTTCAATGATATGTAAGAACCCTTCAGTATAACAAAGGTAAATTTATGCACCAAACTCATTTTTTCATCTTAGTAGATTTTGCCAATAAATATAATTCATTATTTAGCTAAAGAAAACATGCAAATGCTATAATGTAGCCCATTTCTATATTCTTTTTTCTTTGGAGATAAGATTGTTTATTTAAATGATATCCCCTGGTTCTGATATTTCATAATCTTATTCAATACTTTTAACCACAATATTGATTTACATGAGTTTTCAAATTGTTTATAATGTTGCAACCCGAAATAAATGGTGGTTAGTGGGAGTATCTAATTGCATTAAATACCCTATAGAAGATCAAGGTACCCAAATCCTGGCATAGAGGAGATAATTTCCAGGACCCACTACTTACTCAGGTACTATTAAGAGAGGATAGTTTCTAGAGTAGAGAGAATCATTCTTTATTAATGATGAAGCCACTAATAGATTTTCTATATTCCAACAGATGACCTCATACCCATGAACATGTAATCAACACTAACTGAACTTAGTATGTTATCAAAATTAAAAGACATGAAGTTGGGAGGGATCATGTTTTAGAGATATATGAAATTTGGAGAAGGAAATGGAACTCAATATTATATTTTACTGTACAAACATATGAAATTATCAAAAACATAATTACTTTAAATGGACTCTTCTACATTTCCATTGAACTAATGGGAAAATTTTGAAAATCCTTCCAAATTAAGACATAAATGTAAAAAATAACCTTCTGAATGTCAGGAAGAGTGATCCCTAAGAATATGCCATATAGCAATCCTGAATCTTATAAGTAATTATATCCCTTAGTAGCTAACGTGGGGGGGGATAAAATTATATTTAAACTCATAAACATAAAGCTAGGTTCCAGATATAAGATAAATATGAATGTGAATCTGTATATAAGAGTCATTCCTTTGATTTATAGTAGAATCTATAACTCAATTGTAGCCTAAAAATATATATGTTGTGGTAGATAAAAATCAGCAACAGAAGATAATTAAAAGGTATGGAATAGAATGTCCTGCTTCTTGTCATTCTTTTGCTAGAGTCATCATCTAACAAAGAAGTATAGAGAACTCTGACCTGCTAATGCTCCCACGCTGCTATAAAAATCAAATGTTGTACACTAAATTAACTGCTTCAGTTATGATTTGCCTTCTTAATAAAGTGCTATGCAGCACTGAAGTCATTGTTCATATTAAATAAAAGCAAGGCAGCTGGCTGAATTCATGATACAATATACACATCCTTAATATTTTCAATAATAGTGTTTGAATCATTCAGGCACTTATCTGTCTGCGTCTAACTTCATGCAGTGATTCTGGTTATGTGGGACATTAAGCTCATTATGATGGATATTATCTTTCATTGACTGAGCTGGTATTGGGTCACAGAATGCGATAAAAAATAATAGATACATGCTGGATCACATTATCAACTTTTTTAGACAATGAAAATGATTCTTCTCTGTTTTCAATTATCTGTAATTTTACCTCTCCAATATTTCTCTGTATCTGAAATAGAGGCATCAATAACATTCAAATATGATAAGGCCCATAATTTTGTATGGTTCAAAAAAGATTCGCTAGCTCAAAAAGATTTGCTAGTGCACAAAACCTAATTACAGAGAGTTTATTAAAGGTCTCAGTCTTTATTAAAGGCACAACTATTATTTCCCTAGCTAATTGCACACTTTGTTATTGCTGACAAATTCAAAAGCTTAAGATTCAATTGTAAAGACTGCTTATTGATTGCCACTCTGTCCCTATTAACTTTTTTAAATAAAGAATTAACCAAACTAACTCTCCAATTCTATCTCTAATTCATGAGAAATAATTCTCTTGATGAATTAGAACCTATTTGACTAATGGTTCCTTACAAATACATTCTCCTAAATAACTTTCAAGTCATAAATTGACAGTCCTCCTGGTATTCTAAATTAAAAGCAATGTAAATCTTTTACTTTTGTATCTGACATTAGTCACTATTGTTGAATTCAATGTTGGTTATGATTTTGCATATACTATAAGACACTCTGCTAGTACAAAGAACATACACAAAATTTCTTACAATGTATATCAATAAATTATCATCTCTACATACAAAATATATTCTAAACTGAGTGAAAATTATGGGATAGTAAGATGTGTGGTGCAATATATGTATATCATGCTGTTTCAGTACCCAAGTCATTATCTCAGAAAATCTGGGTGTATTTTCTCTTTCCACATTTACCATGAAATTCCCCTAAAGTGGTATAGGAGGGTTCGTCTGTATTTTGGGTTACTCTCATTGGTTGAATAAAGGAATGCCTTGCCTATAGGATAGGACACAGCCCTTAGGTGGGCGGAGTAGACAGAACAGAAGGCAGTGAGAGAGAAGGAAGTGTCAGAGATGCCATGATGTTCCAGCCCGAGATGGATACTGGTTAGACTCATGCCAGTAAGCCACAGTCAAGTGGCCATACATATTATCAGAAATGGGTTAGTTTTAGATGTGAGAGTTAGACAAGAAAAGACTAGAGATAATGGGCCAGGCAGTGATTTAATTAATACAATTTTGTGGTTATTTCGGGCATAAGCTAGCCTGGTGGCTGGGAGCCAAGCAGGATGGAACAAAAGGCCCTGCGTTCCTCTCAGGTGCTGGGAACACAGCAGCCCGCACGTAATTACAACATTTGAGCATCCTAATCATTGTTTCTTCTGCTAAAACAGAAATTATATCTGTAGCGTGAGATATTATTGTTAAGTGGATTAGAGCCAACTTCAGCTCCTAGCACTCACATCTGATGGGTCACAACTACCTGCAGTTCTAAATCCTAGGCATCTGATGGCCTCTTTGGGACTCCATAGTGCCTGCACACATGTCACTTGCATGCATAGATAGAAATTTTTAATCTTAAAACAATATTACAACTAGATTCCACTCTAAAAAAACTGAAACTCAGTGAGTCTCCCTTTGCCTCTTCATTATATTAAAGAGATCGACATTCTCAGCCTTATTGTGGAGCAATGCAGATGAGGAGCAAAATGAGAGGAGAATGAATAGAGCAGAATTATTACATGCAGGTATAAAATAACCAATGATTAAACTAATCTTAAAAACCCCCTTAAAAGAAACTTGAGCATAAAGATTCACTCTTCCATATATTTTTTCAACTCTCTTAACTGAAAGAGTAAATTTTCAATATCATCAACATCCAGTCTTAGGAAAGCTGCTCAATGTATGCCTCTCCAATTCTCATGTGCCTAGCCCATCCAAAACCGTGAAGTAAAAAAAAAAAGGCAATGTCACCATATGAATGTGTGCCTCCAGTTAGGTCTACTGATGGCAGCAGTTATTCCTTTGTCTATTATTATACTGTGGAGTGGGAGTTGAAGAAAAAGAAAGGCTTTTATTTTCAGACACTATTTTAAAAAATCTAATTCCAAGTATTTAAAATACAATCTATTAAATTATGTTACCTATGTAAAGAACTCCAGAAAGTCTAATAAAATATCTTCAGTTTTTTATGTTTTAGAAAACGTGCTACCTCTTTGACATTGTATATGATAGTGGCTTAGTTATTGAAGCATGACAATGAATATTTTTCTACTACCATTTGATATGTAAGCAAGAATATAAAATCAAGGATATATATTTCTCCATCCTTATTATAATCCTCCTAGGGGAAATATCAGAACACTTATTTCATAGATAAGGAAATTGAAAGTCACAGAAATCCTCCTAATATCTGATGATCTAAATAAGGCAATAAACTAATAGCTTCAAGCCCATCTTCTTATTACATAGTACACAAAAGAAAAATGAAATTCAAAAACTTAATACAGCTATTCCTACCATTAGATGAATGAAAATACTGCTGCATCAAAGTTAAATTTTGTGAATTAATATATGCTTTCTTCTTTATTGCTTCATAGATCCATTAATACTACTTGACAAGAACCACAGCAATATGTTGAAAAGAAAGAATAGTGTAGAAGATACATTGCCATAAGAACTGATGTCTCTTTTTTCCATGCAACTACGTGTCATTCAGAAAGTCACTTCATTTTCCAGGAAACATACAATATTTATGGCTAATCAATTCCATTTTACAGATAATGAAGGAAACTCTAGCTATATGCAACCTCATAGAGTTAATAACTAAATACTTATATGCAGGTAATAACAATTGGTGTAAAAAAATGTATCATGGATTTAAAAGACAGTGGGAAGGGGTATAAGGGAGTGTTTCAAAGGAGAAAAGGAAAGGGAGAAATGTTGCAATTAAATTATCTCTCTGAATTTGGCATATAAAATGAGAAAAGATAGTTGTTTTAAAATACAATAAAAATTATAGTCTCAAAAATAAACTAAAGGCTTAGAACAGAGCACAGCTCTTTTTCAGTAGACAAAATTGTATATATTTATATTATACTATGTATATATTTATTGTTGCATACCTAATTCTATATATTTAACATATTCATTACTTTAAATCATTTAATATTTTATTAGTGAAAACATTTAAAACCTACTCTCTGACGACAACTAGGCTAGGCACTGATCTATGAGTACAGCAGAATATCATTAGGACAAGTTCAGTTCAGGCACCCACTCCTCTGCTGCCCAAGTACCTAGCTGGGACCTCCCTATGAATGCCTGGGATCCCCTCAAGAGACAA
>JAQHUG010000515.1:355177-380233 GCA_028555095.1 Dicrostonyx torquatus | reverse complement strand
AAACAAAAACAAACAAACATACCAAAAATAAAATAAAAGGGAAGGCCCAGCATGACACTATGAAGTAAGGAATCTGCAAAGATTTTCTTGAGTTTGTTTTCTGTTGACCACCCTTAAGAGTAGTTTGCTTCCCCAGTAAGACTCCCTTGGAAAAAACAAAACTTTCATTTGCAAGTTATTGTCAATTGGATATAGTGTGTGGGTTAGGGATGAGAGCATGTGTCCACTTCTTCTTTCTACTCTAGAATGTTTTCTTGTGCAGACATATGCAGGTTTGCGCATGCTGTTTCAGTCTCTGTGAGCTCAATTGTGCATCAGTCCTGTTGTGTTTAGAAGACCCTTTTTCCTTGGTGTCATCCAAGTTTTCTGGCTCTTACAATCTTTCTGTCCTCTCTTCTGCAATATTCCCTTAGCCATGAATCAGGGGATTTTATGGAGATACCATGTTTAGGTCTAAGTGTTCCAAGGTCTCTTACTAAGCAAGGCACTGATCTATAAATATAAACTACTTTTAGAAAGTCATTATGTTGTCACATATCTTTAGGACAACAGTAGTATTTGATTTTACTCTAGGTTTCTGAGCTATCTAGTCTCAGGTTATTGGTCATTCAAGCAGTATTGGATCCATCTCCAGAGTGCATCTCCAGAGTGCATTTAAGTCAGATCAGTTATTGGTTGTTTAATCCCACAAGTTTTGTGCCAACATTGCTCTAGTATACCTTGCAATCAGGACAACATTAAAGATAAAAGGGTTTGTGGCTGGGATGTTGTTTCAGTTTCTCCTTTGGTAGCATGTGTTGTATCTTTTGATGCCAAGAACATAAGCCTTAAAGGATAAACGCTCTTAGTAGGTACCAGCTCAACTTTTCCATTTCAATGAGTTATATAGGTATTGTCTTTAGGGCATTTCCATGGGACCCCTTTGGCCAATAATTCAATTTGATGTAGTAATGTACCCTTCCTAGTAATGTAAGCTCCATTTGATGACAAGAGATGTCTAGTTGGGGCTCAATCTCCCTCATTAATTGGTGATTTAATTTCAATCACAGTAAAAATTAAGCATGCTACCACTGATTTTTGCATTACTCCACGAGAAGTAAAGTTTTAAACACCTAGTTTTGGTCAAGACTTCACCAGACAGAAGGATGTTTATGTTAGAGTGATACAAAGAAAGGACAACTGAGAGTCACTGTGATTTTCAGAATAATAAAATTCCTGTGATAAGAAGGTCAAAATTCTAATGATAGCATACATCATCCAGTATCTTGACTTCTGTCTGATTATAAGCATTACTTAGTGTGGAATAGTTCCAAGACAGATTCTTTTCATACTTCTGGTCAAACCATAAAATATGTGATTATCATATTAAATCTATTCTCCCTGTAAATAATCTATAAGTGTTTCTTGTTTGAGGGAGGTCATTTGTTGGTTCCCAGCCACCCGACTAAATTAGACTCAAAATAGTCACACAGAAACTGTATTAACTAAATCACTGCTTGGACCATTACCTCTAGCTTCTTATTGGCTAACTATCATATTTTTAACCTATTTCCATTAATCTGTGTATTGTCACGTGGCTGTGGCTCACCTGCTAAACATTTGGAATGTCTGACTCTGGCAGCTGTTCCATGCCGTCTCTTTAACTCTGTCTTCTTCCTGGCAGCACACAGCCTAGCTTTCCCCACCTAGTTCTTTTCTTCCCTGCCACAGCTTCAAAGCAGTTCTTTATTCATTGAACAATAAAAGCAACACAGAAGGACCTCCCACACCATTTCCCACTGTCTCCAAGTAATAATCAAACATATTACTCATATAAACTAATTCGAAAAAACTGATTTTGCAGGAACAAGATCTAGGGTTGTACCTTGTGTGAGTTCTTTGACTTTGTTAGTTACTTGTAAATGGAAAGACAATTTTATAAAGCTATTGCAATGATTACATAATACCTCAAAATACTACTAGTAGACTATAGAACCCTTCTCTGAGAGTAGTTTCAGAGTAACAGTGTGAAGAGGAATAAGTAAATTGTCATGAGACATACCAGCATATTTTCAGCATGTCTGTCTCTGGTGGCAGCTCCATGGCTTCTCTCTGACTCTGCCTCCTTCTTGTAGCATTCAGTTTAGCTTTCCCTGCCTACCTAAGTTCTGCCCTATCAACAGGCCATGGCAGTTTCTTTATTCATTAACCAATAAAAGCAACACACAGACAGAAGGACCTCCCACATCAGTGAATTTAAATTTCTTCATAGATTAACAAATCCTAACTGCTTAATGACTAAAAAATATGTATTAGATGCCCTGATCAAGGTTTATACCTAAAACATATTTATTGCTGAAAATAGATGATTTTAATTTGAGAAAACACAAAAATATGCATTTAAAGTATAAACATGAAATAACAAGTAAAAAATTTTCTAGAGACTAACACCTAAGAAAGGAAAGTCTTCAAGTAGACTATAGAACCCTTCTCTGAGAGTAGGTTCTGTAGAGCTTTAGAAACAAAACCAGCATGGTATTGGCATAAAAATAGACAAGCAAATCAATGGAATCAAATCAAAAACTGTGATATAAACCCACACACATATGACTAACTGATTTTGACAAATAAGCCAAAATTATACAATAGAAAAAGAAAGAATCTTCAATAAATGGATGTTGACATGTAGAAGAATGCATTATATCCATATCTATCACCCTGCATAAAACTCAAGCCAAGTGGATCAAACACATCAACACAAATCCAGTTACACTGAATGTGGTAGAAAGTGGGAAGTAGCCTTGAATGGATTAGCACAGGAGACAACTTCCTGAATAGAACAACACTAGCACAGACAGTGAGATCAACAATTAATAAATGGGACCTCCTGAAACTGAAAAGCTTCTGGATGGCAAAGGACACTGTCAGTAATACAAAAGAGCAGCCTACAGAATGGGGAAAGATGTTTACCACCCCATATCTGACAGAGTGCTGACCTCCAAAACATAAAAAGAACTCAAGAAACTAGACATCAAAATACCAAATAATACAATTAAAAATGTGGTACAGATCAAAACAGAAAATTCTCAACAGAAAAATTTCAAATGGCAGAGATATACTTAAAGAATAGTTCAACATCCTTAGCCATCAAGGAAACACAAATAAAAATGACTCAGATATCATCTTACACCTGTCAGAATGGCTAAGATCAAAAACACTAATGACAGCTAATGTTGGAGAAGATATGGAGCAAGGGGAACACTCCTCCACTGCTGGTGGGAGTGCAAACTTGTACAGGCACTATGGAAATAGATATGGTGTTTCCTCAAAAAATTGGGGATCAGTGGGTGAACCCTTCATGGTCTTGACCTATTTGCTTATATTTTCATTCCTCACACTTTTCAAATGGACTTTGGCAGCTCAGTCCAGTGCTCCGATATGGGTCTCTGCCTCTGTTTCCATCAGTTGCTGGATGAAGGTTCTATGGTGATATTTAAGATATTCATCAGTCTGATTACAGGGAAAATCAAGATCGGCCCCCCTCTCCTCTATTGCTTAGGGTCTTAGCTGGGATCATCCTTGTGGATTCCTGGGAATTCCTCTAGAGCCAGGTTTCTGCAAACCCTATAATGGCTCCCTCAATCAAGATACCTCTTTCCTTGCTCTCATCTCTGTTGTTCCTCCATCTCAACAATTCCATTCCCTCAAATTCTCCTCAACCCTCCCCTTCTTCCCCTCTTCCCCTTTCACCCTTCCTTCTCCCTCCACATCCATGCTCCCAATTTTGTCAGGTGATCTTGTCTGTTTCCAATTCCCAGGTGGGTGCTTTACCTTGCCTTCACTTTATTACTTAGCTTCTCTATGGTCATTAAGTACAGGCTCAATATCCTTTCTTTACAGCCAGTATCCACTTATGGGTGAGGACATCACATATTCATCTTTTTGTGTCTAGGTTACCCCACTTAGGATAGTGTTTTCTAACTCCATGCAAAATTCAAGATGTCATTGTTATTTTACTGCTGAGTAGTACTCTAATATGTAGATGTGCCACACTTTCTTTATCCATTCCTCCATTGAGGGGCATCCAGGTTGTTTCCAGGTTCTGGCTATTACAAATAATTCTGCTATGAACATAGTTGAACAAATGCCTTTGTAGTATGATTGAGCATCTTTTGGGTATATGCCCAAGGGTGATATTGCTGGATCCTGAGGTAGGTTGATTGTCAGTTTTCAGAGAAACCGCCATACTGATTTCCAAAGTGGTTGTACAAGCTTGCATTCCCACCAGCAATGGATGAGTGTTCCACTTACACCACATCCTCTCCAGCATAGGTTATCATTGGTGTTTTTGATCTTAGCCCTTCTGACAGGTGTAAGATGGTATCTCAGAGTTGTTTTGATTTGCATTTCCCTTTTGGCTAAGGATGCTGAACTTAAGGATGCTAGGTTTAACTATCTTTTGGCCATTTGAGATTCTTCTGTTGAGAATTCTCTGTTTAGTTCTGTACCTTCCCCCCCATCCCATTTTTAATTGTGAGCTCACTAACCCCAGCTGGACTGGGAAGGAACAAGCATAGGACCAAACTAGTCTCTCTGAATGCAACTGACAGTTGCATAGCTGGGGCAGACTGAGGGGCCACTGGCAGTGGCACCAGGATTTATCCCTACTGCATGTACTGGATTTTTGGGAACCTATTCTCTTTGGATGTATACCTTGTTTAGCCTAGATATAGTAGTGAGAGCCTTAGACTTTCCACAAAGCAATGTGTCTTACCCTCTCTGAGGATTTGAGGGGGTCAGTAGGAGGGTGTGTGGAGGGAATGTGAGTAGGGGAGGGAGTGAAAAATTGGATTGGTTTTTTTAAAAAAATTCTAATAAATTAAAAGAAGAATTCTAGAAACAAGCTTTTCAGAATAAGTATATGAAAAAATTACCAATATTAATTGAAAACAATGAGATGATATGGGTAAATAATCAGACCTTATATTATATAGATTATATTATATTAAGTATATATACATACATATTGGTCTTTGTTACACTAGATATCTCAGATATATGACATCAGACAAAAAAATCCACATATTAAATAAATGCCAAGTTGACTGCACTTTTGAAATTTTATTTCCATATATCCTAATATATCTTTATTCAGATACTGGTTGAGCATCATCTTTTGTGGCCTAATTCTATATATCTGTATTAGCTAGTTTTTTAGTCACCTTGACACAACCTAGAATCATGGTAAACAGAAACCTCAATTTAGATAAAATTCCTTCAGTCTGTGGGCAAGACTGTGGGATTTTCTTGATTTTAATTCATGCAAAAGGGGCCTGCTCACTGGGCATGATGCAATCCCAGAGCAGAAAGCTTGATTTGTTTAAGAAAATGGTATGCATAATCTATGACAATTAAACCAGCAAACAGTATACCTACGAGGCCTTTCCTCAGTTCCTGTTTCCAAGTTCCTGCCTTGAGTTCCTTCAAGAGGGACTGTTAGTTGTAAGATAAAATAAATCCTCTTCTTCCCCCTAAAAAAATGGGGATCAATCTACCTCAAGAGCCAGTTATACCAGTCTAAGACACATACCTAAAGGATGCTCAATCATACCATGAAGACACTTGCTCAACTATGTTCATAGCAGCATTATTTGTGATAGCCAGAACCAAGGAATAACTTAGATGCCTCTCAACCAAAGAATAGATAAACGAAAAAATGTGGTGAGCTGGATAAATGGCTCTGCATTTAAGAGCACTGACTGCTCTTCCAGAGGCCCTGAGTTTAATTCCCAGCAATCATTTGGTGGCTCACAGCAAACCATAATGAGATCTGTGTCCCTCTTCTCTTCTGGCCTACAGACATGCATGCATACAGAGCACTGTATACGTAATATATAAATAAATCTTTTTTTTAAATGGTTGAAGTATTGCTCAGCTGTAAAACAACAGTGACATCATGAAATTTGAAGGCAGAGAGATGGAACTACAAAAAAAATCATCCTGAGTAAGGTAACCCAGACCCAGAAAGACAAACATGGTATGTACTATCTCCTGTGGATATTAGGTAAAAAGTAGAGGATAACAAGGCTACAATCCACAGCCCCAGAGAGGCTAGATAACAAAGAAGACCCAATGAGGAATGCATGGATTTCCCTGTGAAGGGAAAATAGATGCAAACTCATGGGTAAACGGCGGGGGGGGGGAGGAAACATGTAGGATCTGGTTGGGATGGTTAGGGCAGGATGGGTGGGGAGAATAATGAAGAAGGCATATTGATAGGGAACATTGGGGGTTTGGGAGAAACCCGGTGTCAGGGAAACTCTCAGAAATCCGCAAGGATGATCCCAGAAAAGACTCCTAGCAATAGTAGAGAGGGTGCTTAAACTAGCCATCTCCTGTAATCAGATTGGTGACTACCATAATTGTCACCAGAGAGCCTTCATCTAGTAACTAATGAAAGTAGGTACAGAGATCCACAGTCAAGCACTGGGTCGAACTCCAGGAGTCCTGTTGAAGAGAGGAGGGATTGTACCAGCCAGGGAGATCAAAGTCATGATGGAGGAACTCACAGAGACTCCTGACTGGAGCTCTGGGACCAATGGTTAGGGAGATTGCATACGACCAACCTAGACCCTCTGAATGTGTGTGATGATTGTGTAGCTTGGTCTGTTTGTGGGGACTCTAGCAGTGGGATCAGGACCTGTCCTTGGCACTCGAGCTGGATGGCTTTTGGGAACCTATTTCCCATGCTGGACTGCCTCTCACCCAGCCTTGATGCAGGGGGAAGAGCTTAATCCTGCCTTAAGTTGATGTACCATGCTTTGTTATTGACCTTGGGAAGCCTGCACCTTTCTGAACTGAGATGGAGGAGTAGTAAATGGGGGACAGAGGGAAGGTATAGTGGGGAACCAGAGGAGAGGAGGGAGGGGAAACTTTGATCTGGATGCAAAATAAATGAAAAAAATAATTAATTATGAAAAGGGAAAGTCTATATAAAATTCAATCCCTGGGCAATTTTTATTCACTGTCATTATCTAACCAACACAAATGTCACAAACCCACAAAAAAAATAAGATACTCTTTACTGGTCATATTGGTAAAATATTGTAACCTTATCTTTCTTTCAAATTCAACTTCTAATTTATGTATGTATTTATTTTACATCCCAACTACAGTTTCATCTCCCTCTTTTCTCAGTCTTCCATGACCTCCTATCTGCCTCTAACCCCAATATCCTCCTTTTCTGTTTCTATTCAGAAAATATCAGCCCTCCCATGGATATCAACATGACATGGCATCTCAATTTGCAGTAATAATAATCAGTTTGCCTTGTATTAAGATGGTCAAGGTGACCAAATATGAGGAGTATGGTCCCAAAAGCCTGCAAAGGAGTTAGAGATAGCCCCTTTCTCAGAAATTTGGAAATTGATCTGATCTGCCTCAAGACCAAATCTTTCAAGAATGCAAATGAAATTTCCACTAGTAAAGATTTGGTATGGTATCTAGGTTTGTTTTATGTTTAATAATTACTATTATCTTAATTAATTATTAGTAATTATTAAACAAAACACAAACCTGGATGCAACCTTATCTTTAACCCTTAATATCACTCAAATGTTTAAGGACCAAATACAATGGAAATTAATTTACACATTTCACCAAGAATAAATACAGCTATGTTTATAAACATGATGGAACATATTTACAACAGTGGTTCCATAAGATTATTTTACCTGATAGTGTCGCTTCTGTCTTAGTTTGTATATGCAAATTCTTTGATAATGTTTTCACAACAGTGACCTTGTCAAATGGTATACTTTCAGAACCTATCCCTATTATTAAGCGTAGCATTACTGAATAGTCATTAATCATCAACTAAGTAATCAGTGAATGAATACCCTACAATAATCCAGTGGAAAAGATTGATGAAGCACACCTTTTTATAATGAAGCAAGTCTTCCTTTTCATTATGCTTACATTATGGAAAAGAATGCCTTTTAATTACCTTTACATTAAACGTAGAACATACAAACTAGTTGAAATAAATGAAATATGAATAAGAATGGCTTTTGTTACCTCTAGACTCAGGCACTAAAAAGCACTTACATGATTACCTAGGTTTTGCCTCTGACAGCATCTCATTATATTGGATATGTATCTGAAATGGCAGAATCAGATAATGGACAGTGTGATTACTAAATCCCCTTGTGGTATACATGTGCACAGAAGATACCTCCAATTTGCAGTAGATTTCAGACCTAATTCATCACTGCAGCATAGCTGAGCACTTCAACAGATTCCATCCCATAAAATCTAAAATATATACTAGTTCTTAATCATCATAAAAGCAATGTTAATAATAGAAACAGAAACAAGAGTTGCAACTAATTTACATTGAATCACTAGTTTTTTTCCAGGCACGGTGCTATATATTTTGCTTACTTTAATGCTTCTGTATCTACCCCAACTCTATGAAGGAAGTTTTATTAGTCCCCCCTTTTATCTTGAAAGAAACAAAACTGTTAAAAAATTTAATTAATTTCTACAAGGTCAACAAACATGTCAGTTATACAGGGTGACAGCAAATACAACATCTTTCCATTTTTCGTTATAGTCTCTAACATTCGTTTTATTTCACAAATGTTTATTCAGGTCGTAAGAAGTTCTAGAGATTTAACCACTGCATCAAAAGATAAAGAATTGCTCACTTTTCCCTACAGAGACTATTGTCAAATTTTATATAGAGTATTAAATCACACTAAATTTGTTCATACATACAATCACAATTTGACACATCACACATAAATTATTTACTGGACTAGGTTACATATTCAAAACCTAAGATGCAATTTTTCTTTTGTGATATAAAAAAAAAGATTGCCAAATACTACCAACATCAGGAAGTATATTAGGAAGCATTGTCCAAATTCTTCAATAAATTTCCTTTTTAAGGACAGAAATCAATCAAATAATCTTTCTTCTGGAAGAATGTTTAAAGGGAGGCAGGAAAAAATTCATTAAAGTAAGTTTAATCTTTATTATATTGTAACATTTTTCTCTAATTTTGTTAACCTATTATTTTAGAAGTCACACAGTCTCTGTAAAGTTGTTTGGGCTCTGGAATATGTTAATAAATACTAATATATACATACTGGAAGCTATATGTCTCTTAGAATGGAGGTTTTCTCATCCATAAAGTGTTCAGTATTTAATAATTTCATACAAAGACAGAATAACATTATGACTGCTAAGAATAAAGGTATTGTACTATATGCCTATATTTTAATCTCATCTGATATACAAAAATAAAATCATATAATTTTAAATGTGTTTGATAATATGATGCATGGTGATATTTTGTTTGTGGAGTAACAAATATAGCTTGCCTGAAGATTAGAGTGTGGAACTAGCCACACTAGTTGGCCATAGAGGCCAGGCAGTAGTGGCATCCACCTTTAATCCCAACATTCAGGAAACAGAAGCCGATGGATGTCTGTGAGTTCAGGGCCACCCTGAGCTCCAAGAGATTGAATCAGTCTAAAAAAGAAACGGAGCCAAGTGTTGGTGGCTCATACCTTTAATCCCAGTACTTGGGAAGTGGAGACAGGAAATGATAGGACTGGGAAGTGATAGGACTTGGAATAGACAGGAATATAAGGAGGGAGAAGAGAGGAGCTCAGGATGCAGTCTGAAGTTTTGTAGAGATGGCATTCAGTCTGAGGATTTGTAGATACAGGATACCCCATTCTGTCTGAGGATTTCATAGAGGTAAGAACTAGTGACAGACTGCTCTGCTTCTCTGATACTTTTTAGCTTTCACCCCAATATCTGACTCCAGGTTTTATTATTAAGACCAATTAGAATTCGTGTTACAGTGCTATACAGTACAGCAGATATTCAGAAATTGGTTCTTATTGCATAGTTGATTCATATGCCAATTGGGCAATAATTCACTATCCTCCAGTTCCTATAAATAAACATTCATTTTTTTCTACATCTATGCCTTTGACAATTTTGAAACTTACTACAAATGTAGCAGGGAATACAGAATCCAGTTTTGTGGGTTCTTGGTCTCATAAGGAAAGAAATTTATAAAGAGACTCTTGGGGCAACCCAAGAACAGTTTTGCTAGAGCTTGACTGAAAAAAACACGGCAGGCAAACTGGAGATCTTGACAACTATCAGCAGGAGGGAGACGTCTGAGGAAAATCAACTGAGGTTTTTCAATGGAAATCTGAGAGCAAATATATTAGAAAGAGGGAATCCCCATAAAAGGATTAAGAGTGCACAGAGTAGAACACAGAGAGAAGTTTAGTAGTTTAGCCAGTATGTGAAAGGGGGAAATAGAAAGAGAAAAAAGAAGCAGCTGTTTTTCCTGGGTTAGAAAGTGGGAAGTGTTGGTAGAGGGAAAGAACTGTAAGCAACTATATGAAGGCATCGGTTTTTGTGCCTTTATCATTAAAGGCATACATAGTCCTCTCATGCCCTTAACTGGTCTTCACGTGTATCATGATTCTTTCAGTTATAGCTCTTTGAGTGGTGTTTTCCTGCACAGATGATTGATAAGACCATTTGGATCAATTCTTAAGGGAATAGGCAATGGTATGTTTTTCTGGCATTCTAATCTTTTGGGAAGTTTAGAATGTCCTGTTGTTACCCAGGGACAGAAATATAGCACAAATTCCACCATTTTGGCCAAAAATCAAGTAACAGAGTAGATTTTTTAATTAAATAAAAATAAATATATCATTTTTTCTTGCTCTCCAGGAATAGTTTTGCCTTAAAATAGGCTTGAAGAAAGACCAGCTATGTCTAACTTCTTCCCTACCATTTAATATTTCAAATAGTAAAGAGGGACACATTATAAGATTTTTCCATTGCTTAAAATTAATGTGTTAAGAGGGAAACAGGAGTTGAAGTCCAAGCCTAATTATAAGAAGAAGGTCCATCCTCTCAGTCGCTATCTCCATCCTCCAGGCCCAAAAGGAAATTAAAAATGCCAATGATACATGTGGTACATGAAATTGTTTACATAATTAAATGTGAGGCTATTTGAGAAATCCAAGGCTATGAAAATGACCCAAAATTTTTTTGTGCATCTGCCACTGACAACTAAACTATTTCTCTGTTCCAGCTTTGATTCTCATTTGTAAGTGTATATTCTTCTAATTAATTGTTTCTGTTCCTACTACTATTTGTATGTCTTCATTTATCTTTGTTCCAGGACTCAGGAAACTGGAACCATTCTGGGGATGTTTACCAAATTCTGAGATCTGCTGATATCAGTGGATGGATTTGTTTAAGTACTTTGATTGTGGTAATGGTATTATTGGTGTATATACATGTCCAACATGACAGAAAAATAGAGTTTGAAGAAAGAAGCATCAACATTTTAAAATGTGAAAGAAGCCAGTAATGAAAGGAAGACTAGAATTCCTTACCACATCTGTTACTGACCACTGCTGGTTATGTGTAACTAATCTGAGAATGCAGGATTTACAAATACCAAAGAAGGAGCATGCTATCTATAAAAGAACTCATATGTTGTAAGAGGCACAGGGGGGCGTGTCTCGCTGTGGCTAGCTTATACCTGAAATAATTACACACAAACTGTATTCATTTAAACTCTGCCTGGCCCATTAGTTTTAGGCTCTTGTTGGCTAACTCTTACGTCTTATAATAGTCTATAAGTCACCACAAGGTAGTGGTCTTAACGGTAAAGATTCAGCATGTTTGACTCTGGCGATTTCATGGCAGCTCTCCCTGAACCTTCCCTATCCCAGAATTCCATTCTGTCCTCCCTGCCTATCTAAGATTTTGCCCTATCAAAAGGCCAAGGCAGTTTTTTTATTAACCAATGAAAGCAACCCAAATACAGAAGGACCCTCCTACACCACTTGTAGAGGTTCTCCACCAGGACTGGAGACCATAGAGCATCTTATCTTCCTCCAATCTTTTGCCACTCCTATTCTTTGGAGTGCTTTGCTCTTTCTTATAATCTCTATTTCTGCAGTTATCTATGTGACTCTGGAAAATTCTATGTTATAACCTGGAGATTTTAATAGATGCCCTCTGGACTCAGATCCATGTTTATAATAGAAATTCATCAAAACAGATACATTAAGTTTAAAATTTTCTATATCAATTATATCTCAAAAAGCTTTAGAAAAACACCCAATTCTCAAACGTCTTGGCTCCTTTGTTTTGTTTTGTGGTATACAGCATATCTGCTCCTATTACATTTAAGAATTAGTCAATTATCAGAATAGGAAATGAGAGGGTCTAGGAAATAGACCACTGAGCCATCACCCAGAAGTACTTGAGAGTACACAAATTGTGTTATCCAGTGTGGTATGAGTCTACAAAAAATGGATCCAAATGAAACATAACTCCTTGTATCTATGCCTTTAAGGCACTCTTTATCATACTGAATCTGCTTGACCCTATCTGACTTTAATAAATATTATACAGAAGAAGTCATGCCATGACTGGTCTGAAAGAAAACCTTTGTTTCCAGTGATGTTTAATATGCTGACCTAACATGTAAGGGATCTAAGTATTATGGTGATATAACTATATTTAAAAGGCTACATGTTAGAGTGGCCTAATTTTACCATCATTACAGTTAACCTGTCCCCAGCCATTTCTACTAAGGTGCCAGACTACTGAATTATAGACATTATGCATCAACCTGATTGCAGCTACATGAGCAGCAATCTCACACCAAGAACTTATAGTAGAAGAATAAGAAGCCTACAGTAACTTAGCATACAGAATGAAGATGAGTAACAACAATGCTAACCTGCTACATTTGGGGTGTATTTTGTTCTGCAAAAACAGATAAATAAAACGCGAATCTACCCATCTTTATGACAGCTTCCAAATTGATGATATTTCTTTATAGATTTTCAGGACAAAAATCACAGAATTTTACTTTTTTCAGATAATAAGAAAGACAATCTTTATTTACCTTTTTTTAGTAAAGGTAGGACACCAGCTCTTCCCTCCCTCCCTCCCTTCCTCCCTCTATTCCTTCCTTTTTAGTTTTTATTTTTGGTTCTCTCTCTCTCTTTCTCTCTCTCTCTCTCTCTCTCTCTCTCTCTCTTTGTGTGTGTGTGTGTATGTGTGTGTGTGTGTGTTGTTTATGTCTGTGTGTCTCTCTGTGTGCATGGTCTTATTATGCATCCCAGGCTTACCTTAAGTTCACTATAAAACCCATAATAGTCTTCAATTTACAGCAGTTCTATTGAAATATTGAAATTATAGACATATGCCATCATGGTTACCTAACATTTTTTTCTAATAGCAATTCGTAGCTTGCTCTTTAGACTGCTAGCTAGTAAGCTAACCACAGAATAAATGCATCAGGCATGTGAAATAAAAGATAAATCTGGGAAAGAAGGAAAGGAGAGGAAGTTAGCAAGAAAATCATATAAAGAAGGAAAGTAAATGAGAAAATGATTGAAGAAAGGAACTACCTTTCTAGTCAAGAAAACCAAAGACAACTAGGCAACTAACAGCTTATAACTCCATTAGAAGTAGGATACTGAAGGAAATATGTTCTAGAGGATGCTCCATCTTATATAAAATATAATACACAATGACACACTGATGTTTATCCCATGGTATATTCCAAAAAAATATTTCAATTTGAATTGAATGATGGTGGAATGGACAAGTCAACTATGACTTTAAATGAGAAATAATACAAAATCTCTGAGGCAAAAGTCAATCATGTTGAAAGAATTGAAAGGCAGCTTGCCTGAGTGAAGGTAAATGGGCATGGGGAAGAGAAAGAGGAGATAAAATGGCAACATGTTACCTATTTAGACTTTTGGAAGAACTCTGGTTTCTACAAACACTGAGTAAGTTCAGAAGCCATCTCAGAGTTTTGAGAGAGGAACACAATTCCTCAAAGGAAGGTGTTAAGGGATACCCTGACTAGCAGTAGTAGAATACCCTGCAGAAGAACCCTGGAGAAACAAAATGTACAGTGAGAGCTGTTGCAATAACCACACATGAATGACAAAGAAAAGGCTGACAGAAGGTTGAGATGGGGAAAAGATTTGAGAGACATTTAAGAAAGAGAACCTGAGAGTTACTATCAAATTGCTGCTAAAGAGGAAATATCTTCTCAGTTTTATTATCTAGCATTCCATATACCTAGATCCTTGCAACTGGCTTTGGAGAAATTTATTGAATATAATATCTTACACTTAAGAGCACTGGACACTAGAATGTGCCTATGCATCACCTTCAGATGGTGAGTAAAAGTAGTAGCAAGTCTTCCTCACAGATTTGAGCTTTGTATGGTTGTTTTCAATAGTGAAAAATGGTGGACAGAGGAGGCAGGATTTCTCCCCCATCTTTTAGTTAGGTTCTGAATTGATTAGCAAGGCTGGTGCAAAAACCTGTGTGTTTATGTTCATCCAATTGAATGCTCTTATTTTGGTAGAAGAAAGGAATTTAATACCTTAACACTACCTATTTTTCAAAGAGCAAGGCGATGAAGGCCCCCATGATCCAGCTGTTGCAACCATGATATCACAGCAGCTTTAGTTGCTTGCACCGGGCCTGTAAATAACTAACATCAGAGCCAGGTGGTGTTCGCACAGGCCTTTAATCCCAGCACTCAACTCGGGAGGCAGAGGCAGGTGGATCTCTGTGAGTTCAAGGCCAGCCTGGTCTACAAGAGCTAGTTTCAGGCTCCAAGGCTACAGAGTAAACCTTGCCTCAAAAACCAAAAAAGTAAATAAATAACCATATAAAAACCAACCTCAGATGGTAAAGGGGGCCATGGGGCTCTACTGCAGATGGCTGAACTATTGACAACTTATGGATTCTAAAAGAGAGATAATTATTGATTCAAGTTATTTTTGTTGGTTGTTTTTACTCTATTCTTTAGGGGGCCTGCCACCCAGGTCCCAAATAAATATACAGAGTCTTATTCTTTCTTGTGACTGCCAAGGTATAGCTTGGCTTGTTTCTAGCCAGCTTTCCTTAATTATCCCATCTATCTTTTGCCTTTGGACTTTTACCTTCCTCTATTTCTGTGTATCTTTTCTTTCCTAGTTATTCTGAGTCTGGCTGTATGACTGGGTGACTAGCCTCATCTTTTCTTTCTCCTTTCCTTGCTCTTAGATCTCTCTTCCCAGATACCTTGTATTTATTCCCTCTGCCTGTCAGCCCCACCTATCCTTTCTCTTTCCTTGCTGTTGACTGTTCAGCTCTTTATTACACCAATCAAGTGTTTTATACAAGCACAGTAACGTGGCTTTACAGAATTAAGCAAATGCAACGTAAAACAATGCAACACATCTTTGCATAATTAAACAAATGTTCCACAGCATAAACAAATGTAACACATCTTAAATTAATATTTCACAACAAATTATATACTCAACAGGCTCCAAAGGACAGTTCTAAACCAGTGTCCACATAGATGATCATGGTTAAAATCAGTATGTCACAAAACAGAAAGGCATAACTGTGGGAAGGAGATCTTTGGGGAGGGGACAGAAAACAGAAAGGGAGGAGAGAGTAAGTAGTCAAAAAATAAAATACATAAAAAGAGTGCATTTTTAAAAGAAAGATACAGATCATCATTCATATTTCTCAGGGCAAAAGACATCATCCTCAATAGAACCTAAAACAATGGAGGTACCTTATTTGAGATGTCAGACCACAGTCAAGTCTTAACCAGTCTTTGAAATTTTGGAGTGCTTAAACTATTTGATTCTAATTAACATTTCTTTGAAGGGCCTTTGAACATTTAATGACCTCTAAACAAACACCCGAAAAAAGAGAAACTGGACATATCCCTATTTTAAAGGAAACCCTGGTGAGGACCCTGTTTTGTAAGGAAGAAAATTCTTTGGTCTGGCTTCTGGCCAGTACTTCTGTTTTCAAGCAGCAATAATCAAGACATCCACCCCCTACTGCTATTTTTGTTTATCCCATAGATCCCACATAAAGAACTAATCTAATTAGCGAGCCCAAAGAAAGTAAATTACTGGAGTAAAACCTGTCTGAGCCCAGATGATTCTTTTAATGTTCATAATTCATACTTTCTCTTAAGCTAATCAAATTTCAGTATTTATATTTTACAATTTGTTTATACCTTTACAAGTTTTCCTTTCAGTTTCTCAAAAAATATCTCCACAGAGTAGTTGTGAAAAGCAAGTAACCGTTACCCTTCCCTATAAATTAGATAACACAATTAATGTGGCAAATCCAAAACAGCACTGAACTAATGTATGTGGATAATGATGGTGGTGGTAGTGACAACAGCATGGTCTTGATAAACATCTCAATGGTATTAGATATATTAAATTCAAGCTGTTCCTAATCACACAACAAATTTTATATTCTGTCTGCTGTATCCAAATGTGAGAATTAAGGATGCTTGCTTCTTGCAACTGACCTGGATGAGTTCCACACTCTTAGAGACAAACTTCTGATTTAAATCATAACCAATGACCAGAATTAGCAAGAACAACAACTAGTTTTACATTACATCATACCAAAATTAGAGGGCATTTATTTGTTTCATAATTCAGCATAGAAGCATTCTGCCAGCCTTGTTAGGGATCTTATCAAAGTGGAAGCTCTTCTTCCACTATTGGAAGCCTAGTCCTGTAGTTCTTAGTAAGTGGAGAACATGCAAATCATATGTTCTCCTGCCCCTTTTTCCTTGTAGGAGGATTTGTGTAAAGCAAAGCTTCTCTTTTTGAAGATGAACTACAAATTATTTTCTATTTTCTATCAGATAATTTGAATGAGTAAAGAATTGGAATCAAGTTTGTTCTTCATGGCTGAGAACATTTTCTTTATTGTTTCACTGAATAAGATGGCAATTTTGACTGAAGATGGACCTATGGAAGATAGTGAGATGTCTTATCACATAAAGGCACTTGATCTGAATTTGATACTGGGTCACACATGGTAGAAGGAGAAGACAGACTCCCAAATGTTGTCTGTCTCTGACCCTCCACACCACACATATTGTCACACACACACACATACACATGCAATAATTCTAAAAAAAATATCTGTGAGTATTGTTTTGATAAATGTCTTGCAATAATGTAGGGAAATCCCACAGAAACTTACTTATATACCCTTCTCTGGGTATGAAAACTTGTGAAGAATTAACAATATAAGAGGTTATATGCTGAGATGGAGCCATAATTTTTTATTCAATTTGCAGAGCACTGGGAAAAATAAAGTGTGGGGACTATACTAGTTGGCTTCAGCTGTCAACTTGACACAGTCTAGAGTCATCTGAAGGAGTTTCAGTTGAGGGGTTACCAAAATCAGATTGGCCTTTGACCATGTCTGTGAGAGATTGGCTTGATAAATAGGTAATGTGGGAGGTCCCAACCCTCTGTGAGTCTCAATTTCTGAGCACATGGGCCTGGGCTGTATGAAAAGCTAACTTGAGTATACGTCAAGGAACAAACATGTAAGCAGCTTTCCTCCAGAATTCATGCCTCTGCTCCTGTTTCAGACCTTGCCCTGAGGTCCCTCAAATACAGATTGTGACTTAGAAGCTTAAGACAAAATAAGCCCTTTGCTCCCTGAATTACTGGTGATTGTGGTGTTTACCAGAGCAGCTGAAAGAAAACTAGAGAAGGGCTCCTTACCCCAAAACAATTACGTGCCTTTCAACTGTGACAGCAGAGCATTAAAGCATGTGAGGTGTCCTTCAAAGGGTAGAGCTCTGTGAAAGGCACAGATTAAGTGTCCTGCTAAACAGAGCTCTTTAGTAGTACAGATAGGAAATGACAGTAACTAACTTGCCTCTGCCTTGGGATATCCAGGAAAGTCATATAATAGAAGTGATGGTAGAGCAGGATCTTGTGAAAAAGACATTCTCTAGAAAGTGAAAGGAAAAGGATCCTGAGAGCAGAATATCATTCTCCAAAAAGAGAATGCTATTTATTTAGCATGATAAAAATATTAAGCCAGGCTCTGTGATAGACAAGGGCCCCTCAAAAGAAAAAAAGCCACCGTACTCCGTTGATTCGTAATCTAGGAGAGAAGGCAAATATAAAGCAGACATTCATTTAATAGATATTTATTGTCCATCTACCATGTACAAGTATTGACTAGGAACTAAGTATATGGCTGTAAAGATTTTTATTTGTTCATATAGCCAATGGAGAAGATAGACAATTAGGCAAGCAACTGTAATGAAGTTATGAATGAAGAATCATGGAAAAAAATAATCTAACTTAGTTTAGGCTATACTCATAGATCACTGCCTTGTTCAGTCATAATCAGGGTAGCTTCCTCCTGCAGCAGATGAGAACAAATACAAAAACCCACAGCCAGACATTATTCAGAGAGTGAGAGACCTTGGGACACTCAGACTTAAATGGGGTATCTCAATCAAATCCCTCCCCTCACGACTCAGGGAACCCCATGGAAGAGAAAGTAGAAAGTATATAAGAGCCAGAAGAGATGAAGGACACCAAGGAAAGAAGACCCTCTCAATCAACATGATCAAAGCTTACGTGTACAGACATTGAGACAGCATGCACAGGGCTTGCAAGGGTCTGCTGCATGTACATATTACAGCTTACATTTTAGTGTTTTTATGGTATTCTTGAGTGTGCAGACAAGTGGGCCTCTGTTTTACCTTCTCTTGGTCTCTTCTTGTTTGTTTCATGCAACTGCAATATATTAGTTTTTCTCTGTTTTATTTTGTTACTTTCTCTTACAAACTTCTTTGTTTTCTAATGAGAGACAGAAAGGGAATGAATCTAGATGGGAGGAGAAGTAGAGAAGAACTAGGTGGAATGGGGTGGAAGCTGTAATCAGGATATATTATGTGAGAAAAATAATAACAGGGGAAAGCTGAGTAAACTATTGATTATACCAGCTGCTTTTTATGAAGACAACTATGTGCAAGACACTCTGAGCTTGTTCTTTCTAAACAACAACTCTGCCAGATATACCAGCTGCCTGTTGTGAGCATGATAAACTGTCTTAATGAACCTTCTTTAGATAAATGGGAACACTCATCCAGTGAATAACTCAACAGCACTTACTGATTCAGCTGCCATGTGTCATAAAGTATACCCTTTTGCCTAAACAACTTTATTTGCAAAAGTTCATTGCAAAGAGTCATTGGTCTAGTTCAAGGCCTCTGGCTTCTGTTACACCATCAATATTGAACCCTCATCAAGATTCAAGTATCCTGCTGCTGCCCAGAGTCATGGAGTTCCTGGAACTATGGTTCTGCAGGACTAGCCTTTTCACATGCTACAGCATGATGTGGAATTCCCCTCTGTATGCTGTGATTACCAATGATTAATAAAGAACTGCTTTGAGCCTATAGAAGAGCAGGGCAGAACAGAAGTAAGCAGGGAAACCTAAACTTAATGTTGGGAAAAGGATGGTGGAGTCAGAGAGACGCCATGTAGCCCCACTGGAGACAGACTCTGGGACTTTGTCTGATGAGCCACAGCCATGTGACGATACACAGATTACTAAAGATGGGTCAAATTAAGAAATAACAGTTAACCAATAAGAAGCTAGTTCTAATGGTTCACACAGTGATTTAATTAATATGGTTTCTGTGTGATTATTTCAAGGCTGAGCAATAGGGAACCAACAAGTAGCCTTACTCCAACACCAGAAGCTCATAGATGGGGAAGATGTTGGGATAGGCCAACTCCAAGCCCTGAATCTGGGCCCAGTACGCCCATGCCCATGCCATTTGTGCCAGCTCTTGTGCTGTGCCCAGGCAAGGAACAGGGCCAACTCAGCTTGACCATCGGACATCAACATGACTTCAGGTAGCAGCCCAGACCACAGACATTTGCACGACCTTTGGTGGTAACACGGGCCACAGCCATCAACACAGATGCCTGGCTGCAGTAGGACAACAAACCCAGACATGGCCCTCAATGGTGGCAAGGACATAGACATCAACATGGTCTCAGTTGCTAACATAGGCCACTAGCATCAGATTGTTCCTCACTTCCAATGCATTCCCAGTTCTGTCTCTCTTCATAGTGCACTAACCACTTTGCTTTTCTTTACTCCCCTCTCTCCACCACATACTTGCTCATCATAATGGTGCCCAGTCATCCAGACCTCGAGGTGGTGGTTAGGCTTTTTAAATGTCAAGAATTCCTTTTTAAGAATAATGATGACAGTAATAATTGTAATAATAATAATTGTTTACCTTCCCTCTTCTCTACCCAGTAACACTTCTTGCCTCCCCTCTAGTACCTCCCAGTCTCTCCTCCTTTTCTAGTCTTAAAAGGGAAGGCTCTCCATGGATATCAACAAAACATAGTATATCAAGTTGCAGTAAGACTAGGCACTTCCCTTCATATTAAGGCTGAACAAGGCAACCCAGTTTGACAAATGGGGCCTGAAATGTAAGCAAGAGTCAGAGACAGCTCCTGATCCCACTATTAGGAATCCCATAAGAATACTAAGCTGCATAACAGTAACACATATGCAAAGGATATAGATCGGACCCATGTAGGCTCCTTGCTTGTTGGTTCAGTCTCTGGGAGCTCCTACCAGACCAGATGAGATGGTTCTGTGGGTTTTCTTGTGATGTTCTTGATCCTTCTGGCTCCTCCCTATCTTCAGCAAGATTCTCTGAGCTCAGAATAATGTTTGGCCAGGTCTCTGCATCTATTTCCTTCAGTCACGTGATAAAGACTCTCTGATGACTATCAGGTTAGGTAATAATCTATGCCTGTAGCAGAATATCTTGCCATCATCACATTGACTGGTTTTTTGGTTTGATTTTGCCAATCACGTTTGGTTCTATCCTATGTCTCTGGGATATCCTGCCTCTGACTCCAGGCAGTGGGCTTCCTCTTATGGAATGGGACTCAAGCTAGACTGTATGACAAGAATTTCAAGTCATTGAAAAAAGTGTTTTTAGAATCAAGACTTTGGACTCACGTGATTTTTTTGTGCCTGTAAATGCTGTACACAAATTTGTAGCTATTGCATTTTTCAAAAGTCAGTTGGGCAGATTCCTAAAGAGGTCCATTAATGATGCCAATAAGTGTAAGAATCACTGGTATAATTATACACACATAAAAAATCTAAACAGAATAGCCTTCAAGAAATGGAATTAGGATAAATGTAAGACTGAGGTAAGCTTAGGCTCCATTTTAAATTCTCGGCCAGTCCAGGCTACTGTGGAGCCTTCTCCCTGAATTTCACCCAAAACTGTAAATTGGAATTGAAAATAATTGGTAGAGTTTAAGCAAGACAATTTTTTATTTGTATGAATGTTTTGCCAGCATGTATGTCTGTGCAACAAGCCTGTGCCTGATACACTTGGAGGCCAGAAGATGGCATCAAATCCTTTGAAACTGGAGGTACAGACAGCTATGAGCCTCCGTATGAGTGCTGGGAATCAAACTTAGGACTTCTGGAAAAGCAGTCAATACTCTTAACCATGGAGCAATCTCTCCAGCCTCACAATACAATATTTTTTATTAACTTCTCTATAATATGAGGGCCTGCTTGTTGTGGTTTTTGTCCTGCCTGGTTTCCCAGTTCAGGGTTCTTGTTTCATGAAAGAGTCTGCAAGACATTCTGCAGGATATAAAATAAAGTGACTAAACTGTCTTTGAATTTTCCTGCTTCATGGAAATGTCTGCTGGATACTATGGGCCTGAAGGCTGAATATGGTTGCCCCAACAGTACAGAGGAACTTTGGGTGATTGTACAGGCAGCAAGATGTCTCTGTCATTTCTAGAGTTTTGGAAGTTGTTTACTTAGGTAATATTTTATCCTTCTGGAATCTTTAATGGAGTTGAAGAATAGATAAATAGTTATAGTTTTCCTTTGTTATGCTAAAAGATAAAATAGATATAAATAATATAACTGTAATTCTTGCTTGAAAACTGTTTTATGTAATTTTACTATGTTAAAATGAAAGCCTTTCTCTTTTGTTTAAATGGAAAAAGGGGAATTGGTGTAGGAGGTCATTCTGTATTTGGGTTGCTTTCCTTGGTTAATAAAGAGACTGCTTCGGCCTTTTGATAGGGCAGCCCTTAGGTGAGCGTAGTAAACAGAACAGAATGCTGGGGAGAAGGGAAATGTGGCAGATGCCATGTTTCTTTGGCCTGAGACAGACGTAGGTTAGAATCTTTCCAGTAAGCCACGACCCCATGATGATACACAGATTACTAGATATGGGTTAAAGCAAGATGTAAGAGTTAGCCGATAGGAGGCTAGAGCTAATGTCCCAGGCAGTAGTTTAATTAATACAATTTTCCATATAGTTATTTTGGGTATAAGTTAGCCAGTGGCTTGGAGCTGGGCTGCGGGACACAGCCCGCTCCCCCTCATTACTACACCTCTCCTTATTCTTCTTTCATTTTTAACAACACACCAGCAGCTAGAGCTGCACAATTTGATTTACAGAAAAGATAATGCACTAGAATGGAGAAGCCAGTTCTTGGATTTGTCTTTCAAATACTAGGCTTAGGGACTGAAGAAATGACACAACAGTCAGTTAAGAGAGCATTCTGCTCTTCCAAAGGACCAAATTTGGATTTCCAGCACCCTTATTGGGTGGTACCATACTTGCAACTATAGATCTAAGGTGTCTGATACATTCTTCTGGCCTCTATGGACACGCACACACAAACACACACACACACACACACAAGTAGAATTAAAAAAATTTTAAAAGCTTTACCATGAAAGAATTAGAAGATGGAAAAGATGAGAAAGAAGGAGTAGAGCTGTAATGTTAACACAACATTGATGAGTGGTGCTTTAAGTATAGATGAGAACATATTTTTGGTGGTATTCATGATAAGTGACCGTGTGCCTGCTTTATTTGATTGTGCCACAAAGTCAAAGGACCAAAATTACAGTTTAAGTGTTATTAGGGGAATGTTAGAATAGAGGATACCCCATAAAATACCTACTAACATGATAATTGTAAGATAAAAATACAAGAATGGTGAGGTCTGTATACAGTCTTATGAAAAATTCACAGAGCATCCTGAAGTTCAAAGTAGACTGTTTCTTGTGTTTCTGACAGCTATATAGATACAATGTAGAAAAATAAGAAGAATGGCAATAATTTTTGATCAGCAGTAATCAAAATCTATGGCAGTGATTTTTACGGTCACTGATGATCGGTGACTAGATGAGAATGAGAATCTAGAGGTTGCTGTAAAATAACATGTAAACCAGGTCAGGGCTCTGAATATATCACAAAAATTTATTCTCACCAACCTAATCACTCTGGGAAAGGAAGCAGATTGGCAAAATAATATGGCATTTTAGCTGTGCCAAAATAAAGAGAATTACTTTTTTACAGTACTTCAGAGTTTATAGAAAGGGATTCAAACTTATTACCCTACCTGAAACAGAACACAGAATATGCTAAATCTTCAGAATTGCATATTCTTTTATAATAATCTGTGACTTGTAACTGTGGCTGTAAGAGTTGCTTTGACACCCAAAGCCCAGCCTTTTTCCCACATCAATTTAGCCACAATACTTGAGTAAGACCTAGACATCTGTATTTTCTCTGCTCTCAAAATTGATTCCCTGACGTGCTAGAAGCTGATCCCCAGGAGGCAAAACCAGAATCAGACAGACACAAAGCAAGAGTAGACCCCAAATTTGGTGAAAGCATTATATGAATGAAGTACATAATGTTTCAAATTATTGTGGTTTAGCCAATCCATCTCCATTGAGAAAATGGCTCTGATAACAGGCTTAGAAACCTTCATCTGATGACAGGGTTTGGATGATTCTTCTAACAGTTGTCTCTGATGCTATTAAATACCTCCTGCTTGTGTAGCTAAACACTTCTTGACTGGTAGATATGTTACTTTTTAAAAAAATGTTAATGATTTTGGTCTGGTTATTATTCAATGTTCCAGGTTTGGAATACTGTCTATATTTTAGCAATAATGATTGCATATCCCTATTCTTGGTCAGTCATTTTGTTGAAATACATATATAAATTCCCTACTTTTAATACTTTTCCCTTTTTTGAAAATATAGTTTTTCTTATAAAATATATTCTGATTACAGTTTTCTCTCCCTATACTCCTCCCAGGTTCTTTCTACATAACCTTTCATCCAGACCCACTCCTTTTCTGTCTCATGTTAGAAAATAAACAGAAAAATTTTAAGAGATAATAATAAAATAAA
The DNA here is from genome assembly GCA_028555095.1 of Dicrostonyx torquatus. Taxonomy (NCBI): domain Eukaryota; kingdom Metazoa; phylum Chordata; class Mammalia; order Rodentia; family Cricetidae; genus Dicrostonyx; species Dicrostonyx torquatus. The sequence goes on along the minus strand of JAQHUG010000515.1, from coordinate 356,083 downwards.
ATAAGATGTCATGAAAATAAAATATTTTCTGTGCATCTCTGTATTTGTTCTCATCTGCTATGGTAAGAAGCTTCTCTTATGGTGGCTAAGCAAGGCACTAGTCTACATGTCATTAGTGGTCATTTTATTGCTGCTATTATTTGGACCAAGATTATTTTGTTTTCCCCTAGGATCCTGACCCATCTAGTCTCAGGTTCTTAGCTAACCAAGAAGTATCAGGTATGGGTTCCATTTCGTGGAGTGGTTCTTAAGTTAAATCAGATACTGGTTGATTGCTTGAACAAATGTTGAGCCACAATTGCCATACCATATCTTATAGGCAGGATACCACTATAGATTAAAGGTTTTCTGAATGTGTTGGTGGTTTGGGAAGGCCTTCTGCATGTGTATTGCTTTTATTGGTTAAATAATAAAGCTGTCCTGGCCAATGGCTTAGCAGAATAAAGCAAGGTGGGAATTCCAAGGAGATAGAAGAGGAAAGAAGGTGGAGTCAGGGAGAAGCCATGTAGCTGCCAGTGGAGACAGAGACCCATGCACAGCTATCAGTAAACCATGAGCCTCATTGTAAAATATAAAATAATAGAAATTAGTTAATTTAAGATGCAAGAGCTGCTAGAAATATGGGTATGCAATTAGCCAAACACTATTGTGATTAATATAGTTTCTGTGTGGTTATTTCAGGACTGTGTGGCCGAGAAACAAATGAGCAGTCTCTGCCAACTAAATGGCATGCCAACATGTGCTGACTGCATAAATATAAAACCTGAGAGGTTATTTTTCTTTTTTAATGTTAAAAGAAAAATTTACATTTACTCCCCTTGTTCCAGGCCCTCCCGCTCCCCCACTACCCCACAGCCCTCCCCCTGCTTCCTTAAGATGGGGCAGGATACCCTGCCCTATGGGAAG
>JAQHUG010000515.1:320918-332702 GCA_028555095.1 Dicrostonyx torquatus | reverse complement strand
GCAGGGGGAGGGTGGTGGGGTAGTGGGGGAGCGGGAGGGCTGGGAACAAGGGGAGTAAATGTAAATTTTTCTTTTAACAATAATTTAAAAAAAAAGAAGCGAATTTCAATACAAAAAGCATTCAAATGCCAACACGTGTTTTTCTAAATTTGATGGCCATCATAGACCACACTTTATATAATTTTAACTGTTTAGAAAACTCACTTTAAAACCTACCTAGGAATTATACAAAGCTGAAATCTCTTATGAATTAGTCATCAGAGTTCAGGTGTTTTTGTTTAAAGTAAACTGAAATCTTAATCTGAGTCTTAAATAGAGGAATATACAAAACTTCACCTTGTAAACATTTTAGTGATTTCTATACAAAATTAAGCTTTCAAAAGACACTAATATATATGTTTTAAGGGATGCTTTATGGATCTTAGAAACATATTATGAGCTTTAATAGTATGCTGTCAAGAAGCCCTATCATTTTCCACTGCTTAAAATTGACAAAGTTGAGCTAAAGAGATGGTTCAGCAGTTATGAGTACTTGCTACTTTTGCAAGGAACTCAGGTTTTCTAGCATCTATATTGGGAGACATAACTGCCAGGTCCAAGGGAATCCAATATTCTCTTCTGACGTACATGCATACATGGAGGCACTCACACGTACACATATTGTAAACATTTTTAAAGAACAAAGCCAAATGTTATAAATACAACTGGAAAATAAAAGATCACCAAAAGCACTGTATAACAGGACCCTTCTACTCTCTACCTCTGGCCTTCCTAGCTCCCACACTTCAGTTGTGTCTTATTCCAAAACCTACTTCTTCTTTTGTTTTTTACTTTGTTTATATTGACTTTATTTTTTTTTACTTTTTTGTAATTGTTAAAAGAAAAATTTACATTTACTCCCCTTGTTCCAGGCCCTCCCGCTCCCCCACTACCCCACCACCCTCCCCCTACTTCCTTAAGATGGGGCAGGATACCCTGCCCTGTGGGAAGCCCAAGGCCCTCCCTCCTCCATCTCAGTCTAAGAAGGTGTGCATCCATATAGAATAAGTTCCCTACTTCTTTATCTGACAAACAACCTAAAAACCAATGTTTCTAACTTCAGCTATTACATTATCCTCTGAGTTAAAAAATAAATGTCCAGAGAATGGATGAATCAGTGTTTATCTCCCTAGTTACAGAGGACAACTGAAGATGCTATTATGCAGCCAAATGGAAGAGCTGAGAGAGATGTGGCTCCTAGACTAATCTAAACAAATCACTCTTCTATGTCCACTGAACTGTCAAATATGGAGCCAGTCAGAAAGTGCAAGTGGTCTGGGGCTGATGGTAAAACTTTGAACTTTCTTGTTCAATTACTCATTATTAAAATTTTTAAATATTAAGAAAATTACATAATAACACGATGAGAAATCAATTTATCGAACTAAATTGATTTTCAATATTTTGTTTTATCTGCTTTGTCTTTGTGCATATAGGCATTGTTATGTTCATTTTTATAAACTTATAAAAAGTGAGCTACAGGCATGATGACACTTTCTCCCTTAATACTTCCACATGTATCTTTTAAGCAAAAAACTATTTTTCTTATAAATCTATACCAATATACTTAAAATAATTTACAGCTGACATTTCTAGAGTGCTTAGTCAGTGACTGTCAGGCTGTGTAGTATTATGCTTCTCTATCTATTTTCCTCTGGTAACAGCCTACACTCTGACTACAAAAATGATGAAAAAACTACTTCCTATAATGTGTGGGGTTCAAAACCAATGTCACCCAGGAAGAAAATAAAAATGGCTCATAGGAAGCTGGCATTGACATACTATCCTGGTAAGAATTCAAATGAGGGAATAAAGTTTAAACAGACTTCTTAAACTGATCACTTTCTATCTGCTTCTAAAGCAAAGGAATGGTGACATCTTAGGGGAACAGGAATTGCAAGAGGGTGGAGCAGGTGGTGCTCTTGGTTTCCTGATAGATATCTTTGATATGTTCTTTGGAGGAGAAGGAAAGGTTCTGAGAGAAAAGGTGGGTAAAAGGGTAAAAACGGTGTGTGTAGACTCTCAGCAACGACGGAAGACTTAAATAATAGCACAACGAGAAAGCTTTTTTGGTAAAAGAATGTAATTTGTAACAAACATGAAGGTGAAAGTGGTTAAGAATGGAGCAGTAGAAAGCTGTCACAAATACAGAGGTACTGACAAGCAAATAAGAACTCGTCAAATAGTACCAGAAGTTCTTCAATAAATTTGGTCTATGTGCATGGAGTGGTAGAATCATGGAGAACAGATCAATCTTAAAGACACATATAAAAACTGTCATGAAAAAGATAGTCTGGGAAAAGAAAATTTTAGAAATCCATATTGACAAAGACATGAAAGATGTCCAGAAGATAACATTCTGTAGTGAAGGAGACCAAGAACCAAGATTAAAGATAGGAGATATTATCATTTTGTTAGATCTGAGCCATGCTGTTTTTAACTTGAAGATGAGAAAACCTTTTTATGTGTAGGGACATACAGCTGGTTGAAGTATTCTGTAGCTCCTGTGGCTTTCAGGAACCAATATCTACTGTTGAGAAGAAAACCATAATCCTCACATCTATTCCAGGTCATAATGCTAAACACAGGGATAGAAAATGTGTGCTCAATGAAAGTTTGCCAATATATTGTCAACCCTGTGAAAAAAGAATGCCTAAACATTACATCCAAGTTAAATTTTCTGAAAATTACTTTCTCTGTCTCCTAAAAAAAATTCCTTCCAGAAAAGAATGAAAGGAGAAGAGAATAAAGAAATGGGTAAGGTAGAAATAGTGAACTTTGATCCAAATCTGAATGGATGGTACCACTATAAAAGAGAAACATATGAAGATGATAACCATCACCCAAGAGGCATGCTCAATGTCATACTTTTAATGGGGTCAGTGACTGGCACTTTTAAGAAATAGTAAACGTTGAAGAACTTAAAAAATAGTATGCTCACTACTTGTCTATTGTTTCTGTTTTAAAAGTTAAATGAAGAATACACACCAACATAAAAGTTCAAAAAATAATTTATAGTAATCTTTGAATAGCATATTTAGCCCAAATTCTATTTTATCTAATAATATTCTTTATAGCTGAGTTTTAAACAAAGATCCAATAAAATATGCTTTCATTTTTAGATACAGATTTTAAAATAACGTCTGTTTGCATGTTCAGGAAACAGAAAATGCAAGCCTGTATCTAAAAAAATAGTGTAGTTAGAAAACAGTGATATTAGAGGATAAGAGAGTCAAAATGGAAGGCTACTTAATGAAATGTCACTGAAGCAATAGAAGAGAGGTTCATTGCCTGATGAGCAAAAAAAAAAGTTTGAAGAAATCATTTTCTGACAAACTAAATCCTTTGCAGAGGAATTTTGTTAAGAGACATCCAACAATAAGGGATTTAGCACAAGGAAGGTGTGGAGGACAATCTTTCCAGAAGTTTCTCTTTGAAATGGAGTAAGCTGGTTAGATGGAGCAAAGGTTCTCAACCTTTTATCATCATTTCCCCCTCCACTCACTAGCACCAGTACTGTAAGACAATGTTTTCAAATGTAGTTTTCTAAATGTTTTTAACAATAACAGAACACAGAGTTTTCTGAATCCAGGTTATCTGCTCATTAGTACATCTCAAAATTACAAACAGGGACTCTGTCAAGGAGAACAGGTGGTAGACATTGAAGTAAACCTTAGCAAAAGAGAGTAGACATCCATTTCTCTAGAGCACAGGGGAATAAAGGGAGAGATAAAGTGGACACTTACAGAAACAAATACTGGTTTCCATATACGAGAGAAAGGAAGTTGAAAGAACACTCACCCTAATACTGTGATAAGAGCTAGGAAGGCAGATAAACTTTGGAAGTCTGAAACACAGAAAGAATAACTCAGAATAGCAAGGTTGTCTGATTCAATTTGACCTTTTTTATTAGCACCTAATAAACTCAGGAACTCTGCCAGATACTCAGTTACAAAGACATAGCAGGCTACAATTATTTTAGGATATATATATATATATATATATATATATATATACACCTTTCCTAGGTTGATACCTTAAGACTGTAGCTTAAATACTAATGTATACCAGGTTCTATCCTAGACCATCTTCTCTTCTTTCTGTGTAATCATGTCCTCTTAGCACATCTAGCAAAAGCTTTCTGTTAGTGAATAGCAAAGCTCTACCTTAAAGCTTCTCTCAAGGGATAACATGCTGTGTGACAAAGGGAAACAAATGGATATTTAAAATCAGAGTTGTTCCCATTTGCCTCCTAGGTTGTATTTGTCATGTCATCACTAAAAAGATGTCTGTAATTCTCCCAGAATATATTTCTATGTACCAAGACGATACGTGTCATTAGGAGCAGAGCACATCATCAAATTTTTGGATATATGAACATGTCTTGAAGACCAAAGTTACAATAAAACTAATTACATAACACTGTGGGAGGTTTGATTTTATTTTGCATCAGTGTTTTTTGTTTGTCTCTCTGTGTTGCTAGGAAGCACTCTGAAAGACAAAAGGGAAAGGATAAAGCCATTTAAAAAGATGCTGGAACTCAGGTTGGCAGAAATGGCTAATGGCTTAAGAACAAGGATACCAGCTATTGTTTTATAAATTATAGTGCATTGCTGCTGCCGAAGTCCTTTTAATCTCCACAACATCATGACTCAAGCTTACTACCTATACAATGGCCTTGCTTGAGTGGGTTTGGGATTGAGAGTTTTATGAAAATTAAGAAGGGGGACTTAGTTCAACAGCTGGAATGATGAGGCCTGTAATCAAATCAGGAATATGATCCATGTAGCACAAATAATAAAAACCCAGAGACATATATTGGGGTTCAACCTGAAGATCAGAAAAGCAGAGCAGCTAGAGAGAGCTTACCTCTAAGAAATCCTCAGACGGAAAAAGAGTGAGTTCTTGTCTAATCCTGCCTTATCTTTCTTTCTAGGGCTGGGATTAAAGGCATGCACCACTACTGCCTTGCATCCATGGCAAGCTAGCGTGGGTACTGAGATTAAAGCTGTGTGCTACCACTGCCTGGTCTAGAAGACTGATCACTGGGGCAGTTTTACTCTCTGATCTTCAGGTAAGCTTTATTTATTAAAATACAAATGAAATATCACTACAGATACATCTGAAAACGTAATTCTGCAGGGGTAGAATTGAGGTCTAGAGGCATGAGACAAAACAATCTCCTAAAAATCCATATAGACATATGTAAGATTCTCTCTCACTGAATGTAGGATGTAATTTGAACCACTTCCATTTAAATTTCAAATGTAATGCATCTCAGTTGATGTTGTTTATACATTTACTCAACTAACTGAAATATCTCTGCTTAGAGACTGTTATGGGGTACCAGCTACAGTATGGCCACACTTGACTGCAAGTTCGCTCTTCTTTAAAGCACTAATCTGCTTCACTTGAAGTTTTCTCTATTTTAGTAATTGATATTTCCACCATTTATCCAGCTGCCCAAATTTTTCTTCCTTACTGTTGTCCCACCATGTCCTGTCAATCACTATGGCTTACTGTTTCTCTACTCAAGATATTGAATTTTGCCTCCTTCTGTTGACTGCCTTGGTGCATGCTGCGAATTCTCCCAGCCAAAGTCTCACTAATCTCATGGCTTCCACTCCTACTCTCCAACAGCCCTTACTGTACACAACAGACAAAGCAACAGAGTCATATCATGACACTCCCCTATACCACATATTTGTAAGATAAAATAAGTCCAAATTCCTTATGTCCTTTATGACCTAGCTCCTGTTGGCCTTCATCGTGGTTTCATCTCTCATTTGAATTTTCCATTTCAGTCTCATAAAACTAGATTTTTTCCCAGATTACTTCAAACTCTCCCTTTCATATCTTGAAATGATATGAAAGCTGCCACTTCTTCCAGAAAGGTTTCACTGGCCAGTTCCTCTAGCTCTCGGAGTTATGTGGCTATCCTGTAGGTTTTCTTGTGGCTATTCCTCTGCCATATTGCTTCCTGTGCTTAAACTATTCATTTCGCAGCTATATGGCCCTACCATCTAGCAAAATGTCTACTTTGCTAGTGGTGTTAAATATTTCCTGTGTTAACCAATATACATGAAACATTTTTGGTTTATGATGTGTCTTATTTTTATTCTGTTACTTAGGTTTTTAATTGTTTTTATTGAGCTATATATTTTTTTCTGCTCCCCTCCCTTCTCCTCCCCTCCTGATACCCTCTCCCACGGTCCCTATGCTCCCAGTTTACTCAGGATATCTTGTCTTTTTCTACTTTCAATGTACATTAGATCGATGTATGTCTCTCCTAGGGTCCTCATTGTTGCCTAGGTTCTCTGGGACTGTGAATTGTAGGCTGGTTTTCTTTGCTTTATGTCTACAAGAATTATTCCTGACTTCTCATTGGAAACAGTGAAAGCCAGAAGGTCCTGGTCAAGTGTTATGCAGACATTAAGAGGCCACAGAAGCCAGCTCTGACTAATATACCCAGAAATACTTTCAATCACCATAGAAGGAAAAAACAAGATATTCCATGACAAAGCTAGATTTCACCAATACCTAGTCACAAACCCAGCCCTACACAAAATACTAGAAGGAAAACTCTAACCCAAGGAATCTCATAGGAGCAAATCCCAAAGAAGGGGAAAACGCACAAATTAACATCACCAACAATGAAAACTAAATTAACAGGAGATAGCTAGCAATCACTGGTCATTAATATCCCTTCATGTAAATGAACTTAACTCACCTATTAAAAGGCACAGGCTAACAGATCAGATATGAAAACAGAATCCATCCTTCTTTTGCATACAAGAAACACATCTCAACCTCAAAGACAGACATTGTCTCAGAGTAAAGCGTTGGGAAAAAAGATTCCAATCAAATGGACCTAAGAAACAAGCAGATGTAGCTATCCTAATATCTAACAAAAAAGACTTCAAGCTAAAATCAATCCAAAGAGACAAAGATTATTTCATACTAGTCAAAGGAAAATTCCATCAATAGGAAATGTCAATACTGAACATCTATGACTTATGTCTAAAAGCCACTTATGGGTGAGTACATATTATATTTATCTTTCTGGGTCTATATCACCTCATTAAATATGACATTTTCTAGCTCCACCAATTTTCCTGCAAAATTCAAGATGTCAATATTTTTTTCTGCTGTGTAGTACTCCACTGTGTAAATGTACCACATTTTCCTTATCCATACTTCAGTCAAGGGGCATTTAGGTTGTTTCCAGGTTCTGGCTATGACAAATAATGCTGCTATGAACATAGTTGAGTACATGTCCTTGTGGTATGATTGAGCATCCTTTGGGTATATACCCAAAAGTGGAATTGCTGGGTCTTGAGGAAGGTTGTTTCCTACTTTTCTGAGAAATCTTCATACTGAAATCCAAAGTGACTGTACCAGTTTGCACTTCCACCAGCAATTCAGGAGTCTTCCCTTACACCACATCCTCTCCAGCATAAGCTGTCATCAGTGTTTTTGATCTTGGCCACATCTCTGTTACTTTGTAAGCAATACATTATTACCTTGAATAAAAACTCCACAATACATTCACATTTAAATTCAACATAGAACATGTTCAGCATGTCAAGTTTTATTTAATTTAAGTAAGACCTATATAAAATATTTTAAAAGCCAAGTTTTTGACACCCATGGAAGAAATTCAACATACAAATCTCTTTAAAGGCAGTATAATAATAATTGTCTTAGTAAAGGTCACTTTATTAGTTGTCCTTTAATGAATAGAGGACATTCTGCTGTGCACAGCAGAATATTTTTACATTCATAAATGTTGTGCTAAAGTTCCAGAAATACTTAATACTCTTAAGTGGATTAAACATGCCTCCTACAATTTGATTTATTTGGCAAATGTGCCAAGCAAAACCTTTCTCCACAGAGAGATCAGATTGTAAACTTCAGTTGAACTCTGATAAAATTATCATATATGCATACCTAGTGAATTATGAATTAATAAGAATTTGTTTTAAGCTCCTCTTTTGATATTACCAGCCAATTTTTGTAGATAGGTTAAATGTATCAGATATGTCCTGAAATCATTTAGTTTTCTAAAGGACTCACTGGACATTTTTGTTAGGAATATTAAGTATAAATGAGGAGTTGATTTTGTAAGGCATGTAAAAACATCTTAAATTTTAGAACAGAGTCATTTTATATTAATTAGATGCTAAATGAAGTTTGTCTACAGTGATTTATCAAAAATAGTATTACAAATGGCTTATTTTTGTCTTTTTACTCTTTAAATTTAGGAACAAGGTTTTTTCACATGGCTCACAGGGAATTTCATTCCTCAAACCATACTCTGAAGTTCAACTCATAAAACAATGTATAATATATGCAAAATGTTACTTGTGGTTAATTTTATAGTGCTATATTTTTCTATCCCTGGTAGTGAGTTAAACCCTTTGCACTAGATCAGTCTCTAACACATTAAAAATATTAAATGACTCCCCAACTCTTGCTATTACTAGTTTTAGTCCAGTATTTTATTCCAAGGGAAAAAACGTATTTCGAGCTGTGGAAAGAAATGGAGCCCAGGAATCGAGAACTAGAATGACTGATCTTCTTTAGCATGATCCTACCATGATATAACATACTTGGTAGTCTCGGGTTTGTCTTCCATCTCCTGGCGCCCTGTGAAGATAAATGTTGTGCTCAACAATTCTCTAGAAGTTCACCTTTAATATCAAAAGAAATGAAAAGAAAACAGAAATAAAAAGAACCCCCAACACTAACACATATCAAGTCCCTACTAAATTTGTTTATTCCATTTCCTCTCTGCAAAATAAACTTTTAACGTGTCTGGTTATAATTTTATAATATATAACCATCAATTAGTAATCTAAAAGATGGTTTGCAGAGTATGTGGAAAGGAAGTATATGGATATTATGCAGACGAAAAATGAAACAGTAAGAGATTAGTCTAATTAATAAGAACAGTAGTTTTTCTAAATAAGTAAAACAGGACAGAGAAAGAATTTCCAAGGCAGTACCAGAATGCCCAGAGTGATAGTCTTTGGGTATGAGTTGGCCCTTGACCCTCTCAATATAGAACACTATATCAATAAAAAAAATCACTGATGGTCTTTTTCACCCTTAAATGTTGAAGAAAGGGTCAATATGGCCTTCCCTGGTAAGTGTAGAAAGACATAGTCCAGTAACACTGTGTCATGTAAGTGATAGTCACATGTGTAATAGTTTATTTCCAACCAGTATTTGACATACTAAGTACTATGAAGAAAGGAAGTGAGTTCTGTGTATTATGATATACTACTGAAGCTAGAAATAAGCAACACATTCTATGCTTATGGACCATAATCTTGGAGACTGGAAAGAAAGTTAGTTCCTGTAGATCATTCATCTCATGAAGGTGTAAACAGAGTCTCTGTTCTGACAAGTTTCTCCTAAATCAAAGTATTTATCTGGGGGTTAGATCCAAATTGTTGTATTACTATGGACTCATGTAATAAAACAGACACTTTACAAGGCTTTGCTAGTAGAAAGGGAAAGAAAGGAGGGAACTCATTGGAGACCATTTTCTTAGGTTTATCTAAAGTAACAAAACATATATACATGTATATATGTATATATAAATTCTCAACCTTCCTAAGGCTGTGAACCTTTAATATAGTTTAGTTCCTCATGTCGTGGTGATCCCAATCATAAAATTATTTTTGTTGCTACTTCATAACTGTATTCTTGCTATTGTTATGAATTGCAATGTAATATTTTTGGAGACAGGTTTGCCAAAGGGGTCATGACCCACAGGTTGAGGACTGCTGACATGCAAGCTGTAGTCTACCTAGTCCAACAATGGCTGGCTATGTATGGAAAGTTCAAGAATTCAATAGTTGCCCAGTCCATGAGGCTGGCTATCTCAGCTGGTCTTCAGTATACACTGTATTCCAAAAGTAGTAGGTTCTAATGCCAATAAAGGAATGGACTTGCTAGCAAGAATGAGGGCAAATAAGTAAAGAGTAAAAGCTTCCTTCTCCCATGTCCTTTAATAGACTTCTAGCAGAAGTGTGACCCAGATTGGAGGTGTGTCTCAAGATTTGGATTAGAAGTAGATTTTCATATTTCAAATTAAGCAAAAATCCCTCACAAGTATGCCTTCCATTTTTGGATTTCACTTAATTTCAAATGTAGTTAGATTGACAACAAGAATAGACATTGCAATTACACAGACTGCGAAGACTATTTGATAATGTGAAAGTCATATTGAGAAATCAATAGTAGCTTCAGTAGCAAGGAAAAATTGTTGTGGGGCCCTATGCCCACCAGATAGCACCCATTTACATAGAAATAATTTACTTAAGAAACCAAGTATGTACCAAAATATTTACTGTTAGCTGGTATTTTACATTAGAAATGTGCTGAATATGCAGATGGTGTTGTATAACCTCTAATACCCCAATTACAAGTAGTTAGTAAGAGGCCATTGTATTTGGCTTTTGTGAAACAGTTATCATAAGTGGTATGATAAAAATGAGAATACTTTTAGTATTAATATTGTCATAGAATGAGACAGGTCAGCTCACCTTGCCAATAAGGCTGTTGTTTTAATTTTTTTGTTTTCTGCTTTTTGGTGATGATTACCACACCAACCTAAGGAATGTATTTTTGTGGCCATGGTGGTCATAGTGATTTTTCTTTTTACATGCAGTTCAAATGACATATGATATGTATTGAGTCAAAGTGAACCATCTTCTATAGTAGGGAAAGTCATCATGCAAAGAACCAAATTACTTCTTCATTTTTAGACAAATTAGTTTCTTGGTGTAATACATCTCAGTATAATAAATCACATAATGAGAAAAATTCAATACTAGCACATCTAAGTAAATCCCATTTGGCTGCTAATAAATATTACAGTATGTTGGAAATAAACTTTCATGAGTAGCTGTTAAGTATATCTGTTAAACTTTGCTTTCCATGCATATTCTATCATTTTGCCTACACTCTTAGGTGTTAACACTTCCATAATTGCATGTTGTTGCTTTGGGGTATCTAGGACAAAATGTCCTTTGTGACAGATGGCAATAGGCTTGCTAGATGTCTAGATGGGGTTGGTAAAATGCCAACGTTTAATGGACTGTCCAAATATTCTGATGATTTTTGTGAAATGATTAAGAGTATCTTGTTTTATGTTGCATGCCACATTCCCTTTCCCAGGACATCCTTTAGTTACCTCATTTAGGGGTCAGTCTTACTTCTCTTAGTGACTCACATCTCAAATGTATTTCAGAAAGGGTGAGGACAAACTATAGCAACTAATTTTTGGTCTCCATTATCAGTTCATTCTCAAAGGATCACCACTCATATACAGAGACCTCCTTTTGTATTTCATACACTTCAACTCTTTTCCCTTCCCAAAAGAAACAAATCTCTTATATGATATCAAAGCATAATAAATAGATCATGAGATGCTTATTTCATTAAAACTTTAAACAGCACCAATTTGAATAAACACTTGTTTCCAAGTTTATTTTAATGAAAAACTTGGAAAAAGTCCTTCTTGAGTCCTCCCCAAGTTGATCAGCATTAACAATTTGCCAAATATTTGGTGGTGCTAAAGAGAGCCAATCCCTGATGCAAAAATTTTGATCACTGATATATGCATTTTATATTTGTTTTTCAATTCCAGATATAAATATCTGTGTATTCTTGATTATATCCTTGTATCCTAGTATCCTTCATACAATAGATATGCATAACACAGTTGAACAT
>JAQHUG010000515.1:304794-318123 GCA_028555095.1 Dicrostonyx torquatus | reverse complement strand
AGTAAATCCCATTTGGCTGCTAATAAATATTACAGTATGTTGGAAATAAACTTTCATGAGTAGCTGTTAAGTATATCTGTTAAACTTTGCTTTCCATGCATATTCTATCATTTTGCCTACACTCTTAGGTGTTAACACTTCCATAATTGCATGTTGTTGCTTTGGGGTATCTAGGACAAAATGTCCTTTGTGACAGATGGCAATAGGCTTGCTAGATGTCTAGATGGGGTTGGTAAAATGCCAACGTTTAATGGACTGTCCAAATATTCTGATGATTTTTGTGAAATGATTAAGAGTATCTTGTTTTATGTTGCATGCCACATTCCCTTTCCCAGGACATCCTTTAGTTACCTCATTTAGGGGTCAGTCTTACTTCTCTTAGTGACTCACATCTCAAATGTATTTCAGAAAGGGTGAGGACAAACTATAGCAACTAATTTTTGGTCTCCATTATCAGTTCATTCTCAAAGGATCACCACTCATATACAGAGACCTCCTTTTGTATTTCATACACTTCAACTCTTTTCCCTTCCCAAAAGAAACAAATCTCTTATATGATATCAAAGCATAATAAATAGATCATGAGATGCTTATTTCATTAAAACTTTAAACAGCACCAATTTGAATAAACACTTGTTTCCAAGTTTATTTTAATGAAAAACTTGGAAAAAGTCCTTCTTGAGTCCTCCCCAAGTTGATCAGCATTAACAATTTGCCAAATATTTGGTGGTGCTAAAGAGAGCCAATCCCTGATGCAAAAATTTTGATCACTGATATATGCATTTTATATTTGTTTTTCAATTCCAGATATAAATATCTGTGTATTCTTGATTATATCCTTGTATCCTAGTATCCTTCATACAATAGATATGCATAACACAGTTGAACATAGTTTATGTCTTATCTCCTTTTATTACACTTAGTTTGCAGTTTATGAATAATAAATATAAATTCAATTCATTACTATTAAAACATGCATCACAAAGTTTCTGAGTTTACCAAACATTATTTTACAAATAAGGAAGCAGACTTACCAAGAAGTAGTAAACTATTCCTTTTATTAGTGTTCACTATATCTTGTCCCTGAAAAAATGTTTCATGGTACCATCAATAACTCAAAAACTCATAGCATAAAGTGATATCATTCCTTTTTAGATGTTCCTTTTATTTGTATATTATTATAAATTCTCACATCATTAAAAGTTCTAACATTTCCACATTTACATGGGATCTAGGGTTGAAACTCAGGTTACCAGGATTCCATAGCAAATACTTTCACCCAGTGAGCAATCTTGCCATTACTATTTTTTTTAATTTTGCTCAGATATAAGTCGAAGAAAAGAGGTTTTCTTCCATGGTCAACTAATAAAAGCTACTTAAATATAGCTCTCAGTCAAGCTACTTTATCCTATAGTTTCTATCCCCAAACAATACACCATGATCGTTATCAGTCCTCAACACTTATGAGATGGACAAATCTCCCCAGGACTTTCTAAAGAAAATTCTTTTAGCTCAGGAAATAATAGAGAGAATTGACATATGGAACTGTATGAAAATAAAATGTTTCTCTCCAACAAATGAAAAATGACTAAAATGAAAAAGAACCTACACAATAGTAGCAAATATTTTCTGAGCTCAGGTTTAACACAGAAGTATCTAGAAAACATGGAGAACTCAAAATGCTAGACACCAAAACTACAGAAATCTTTCAGACAATAAATAGGCAAATGAACTGACAAGTTATCAAAAGAAGTAATAAAAACAATCAATAAATATCTGACAAAGTATACACCATCCTAGAAATAAAGGAAATATAAATAAAAACAGTGTTGAGATTCCATCACATCCAAGTCTGGGAGATCGGAGTTTTCTAGATGATAACCATGCAGACTTGGATATCTCAACATTGATTTGGAGGTAGGAGAAGAACTTGAAGAACTTGAGGAAACAAGATGGCCAAAATGGGGGAGGACAGAGAGGGAGAGAAAGGAAAGTGATATCTTGATTGAGGGAGCCATTATAGGGCTAGCAAGAAACTGGGCACTAGAGAAATTCCTAGGAATCCACACGGATGTCCCAGCTAAGAACCTAGGCAACTGTGGAGAGGGTACCTGAATTGGCCTTGCCCTGTAGTCAGACTGATGGATATCTTAAATGTTATAGAACCTTCATCCAGCAACTGATGGAAACAGAGGCAAAGATCTACAGAGGAGCACTGGACTGAGTTCCCAAAGTACAGTATGAGAGAGGGAAAAGAGAGAGAATATGACCTAAGGGGTCAAAACCATGATGGGGATGATGGGGATAACCACAGAAACAACTTACCTGAGACTATCAACTCTGGCCTGACAGAGAGAGAACCAGGATAGGACCAAATTAGACCCTCTGAATGTGGTTGACAGTTGTATGACTGGGGCAGACTGTGGGGCTACTGCTGTACTGTTTTTTTGGAATCTATTTTCTTTGGAGGGATAGCTTGCTCAGGTTAGATATAGCGGGGAGGGCCTTGGTCCTGCCTCAAAGCAATGTGTTAGACTTTGTTGATTCCCAGTGAGAAGCCCTACCCTCTCTGTAAAGTGGACGGGCAGGGAAGTTGGAGGGAGTGGGAACTGGGATTGGTATATAAAATGAGAAAAGATAATTTTTAAAATAAATAAATCATAAAAATATTTTCTGTTTTTAAAGCAGGTTCTCCTTATTATGGAATTCATGTATTTATGTATAAAATTGGCCACTAATGGTTTACATTTCCAACTCACCCTTACTACCATTATATTTTAGATGAACTATTACCATTATGTAATATTTACCTTTTTGTTTCTTTGTCTATTATTTATTTGTGAAAAACTAAATTGGAAGCTAGAAATGAAAGGTCAGTTCTATCCATGACAAATTCAATCTTCATCAAATTCTTAATTATTTAGAAGTCATGTGTAGTTATGTTGATTAAAATGTATAAATATATTTATTTGATCTTAAGAGATAAATATGCGAAATGATAAGAACCAATCAATTATCCAAAAGTCAATTATATGATGATCGCAAAGTTACTGTTCATGATCATAAGTATTTACTGGAAAATATATATTCCTGCAAAGTAAGACAAACTTCACGAGTCTTTGAAATAGGAAAATGTCTCATATCATCTCCTCAGATCCATGTCTGGTGCTAAATATAATATTAACATAAATATTTTCAAAGAAACTTTAGACAGTCAAGAATTCTTCAATAGTTAACAACAGTTACTATTGGCCTTCTCAATATTCATTTCCCCCTTGATCCTTACTATAAGGCAGTTTTTTAAGCTGGACACATTGCCACATTGCTAAGAAAACTACATTTCTAAGACCCCATTGTAGCTTGGAATGCAAATATGAGTAAATTCAGGGTAAGATGTAGGTAGAAGATGTAATTCTAACATAATATGATTCTTTCAGGAAAAATGAAGATGAAAGTCTCTTTCCTTCTTTTTTGCTGCATAGAATTTGGATACAATGTAGAACTATCTTAGTCGCTGAGAGGATCTGAGGAATGCACACCAATAATATTTAAACTGCTTCTTTCCAGACCGTAATAAATTTTCAACCTGTTAAGAGCAGTGGTTTTCATACCTGTTAACATCCAAACAATTCTAGTAGATTCAAAAGATATAATTGATCACACATTTCATGTAACAAATTGTCAATCTGTTAAAAACGGTCATTTTCATATATGTTAACATCCAAACAATCCTGGCTGATTCAAAATATATCTTTGATCACACATTTCATTTCATTTAATCTAAGAAGAGAAATGGAACTTTCTATCTAAATACAGTCTGGTACATTCTGAAACCAGAAGACAAATGTCTAGTTGTCTTTGAGCCATTAGACAATTTTCATTAGGTTTTGCACTGTATTAATATAGCAACATTAATGATAAAACCAAATTAATACAAATGTTTGTATGAAAGATTTTTCTATTCTTTTCTTAAATAATGTTCAAATGTAAAGATAAATATAAAAATTAATAAAATATCTTATGTTTCTTTATAGAGTCTTTTTATTATTGAATAGTGCAAACTCATTTTGTATGAGTCATCTCTGAACTGCTAACTCTATGAGACAAATTTATCATTTTTTTCTGTCAGTGCTTATACATTTTATGTTAATGTTGGATGAGCCTTTCATAGAAGTATTATGTTCTTATTTTTATTATGCTAGAAACCCTGCCAAGGAGGTAATAGAGCTTGCACCAATGCCAGTGGATGAATGCAAAAGCTGTGGTTTGGAATTTTTAATTATTTAAAAAGGGTTATACTGCTGAGACTGTGACCAAGATAATTCCAAAAAAGCATTTTTCTTCCTTTATAAAATATGAAAATGCACAATGGAAGAAATAGCATAAATTCTTCAGCACCAAAGATTATTTTAACTACCTACATGTCACATATAAATAAATGTGATAAAGCAATGAATTGACTTTTTATGTCAGGGACTCATTCATTTAACCACACGTATGGTGTACATTGAGTTCTTATATGACAACAAAATAAAACACTAAAAGAAAAGAGAAAAGATATGTAATACAGGAGAAAAGACAAGTGATCAAGAATGAATGCAGAAAATTCTACTTAAGTAGGAGATTTTCTAATTCATTAGTTCAGCCTATTTCTACTCATTTGGAGATAATTGAATACTTCCTGTGTACCTAGACAGGCAATATTGATATGGAATTATATCAAAGCTTGAGTTTGTCCAAGAACATAATTGACTAAGAGGCTTACTATTGCTCCACAGTTGTTCAAAGGAGTTGGGACTCAAGTCACTGTAGAATAATTTTTTCAGGAATTTTCTCTCTGAAGTTTCCTTCTGAAAAGTGAAGTGAATAGGAGGAGGAGAGGGAGGTGAAACTAGGATTGGTATGTAAAATGAGAAAATATGGGGTTTTTTTTAATAAATAAATTTTAAAAAGTGTATGTGCATGTCTGTGTATTACAGCCATTTCAACATGCAGAAGTGGGCTAAGTCAAGAAATATATAATTGAATTTATTTGGGAAAACTAGACTACTCATCACTGTACCTGAGAAGATTCAAGAGATCCCCACCATATCATGGCAACAAGGGAAAGTGTAGAGGCTAGACACCTTGCGAGAGTCAAGTTGATCTACAAGAAGAAGTTTCTATCCCTTAATACTAATCCTACCTGCATAGATCTTCTTATATTCCTTTGCAATAGCAGCAATAATCAAACACTTTTATCTGATTTTCCTTCTGAGTAGCTTAAGACAGAAACAGATTTCAACTTCTTTAGCTTCTCAGGATTTCCTAAAGGCCAAATGAATCATTAACCATCTCAGACATGCTTGTTACGTGCTTGGGGACTGAGAGTGACAATTGTTCTTATATTCCTCCTGGGTTCTTGATAGCCCAAAATTATAAGTAGTAAAGAAACTAAGAACAACTCATTTCTGGTTAGAACACACGTAAAACTAGTTAATATACTATATTTTCTTTCCAATGCCACAGATGTGTGGAAATCCATAACACAGAATAATCAAACTACAAGAGAGTAAAGAAAGCAACAAACAATATAAAAGATGTTTTATTTTCCTCCCCTGGGTTTGTTACTGGTCCTCAAAATGACCCCATTTCGATGTCAAATGATAGGATTGCCAGGAAGGCAAACAACATTTTTTCTCTTAATAGAAAAATGTCATAATTTAGATATTGTTTTATATACACTACAAGAAGCAAAAAAATAAAGCAGGAGAAGCCAAACTTTAAAAAGAGTGCATTGAATATCTAGATTAATCCATATATCATAGGCATTTTAATAACATTAATTGTCCTGTTGCAGTATCATATGATGGTTTTCTACTTACTTGTGACTTTAACTTCTTTCATCATTTTTATCATTTATTTTAGATATTATGATTACATCATTTCCCTTGTCCCTTTCCTCCCTTCAAACCTTTCCATATACGATCCCTTGCTCTCTTACAAATCCATGGCTTTTTTTATATTAATTGTTATCACATACATATATTCTCAAATACACATTATAACCTGTTCAGTCTGTGTATTGTTAATTGTGTGTATGTTTTCCAGGCTGACTATTTGGTATTAGATAACTGACTTATGTGCTTTTCTCTGGGGGAGACTATTTCTCCCTCTCCCAGTTTTCCTCAATTGCCTGTAGATCTTTGTATAGGTTTTAAGCTTACGGGCTTTCCCTCTGTCCACATTATCATATTTATTGTCATCCTTGTTCAGCTCATGTTTAGGCAGTCATGTTGATGAGACTTTATGGATGTATCTTCTGAAATTCCTCTCACAACAGACTCCCTGATCTGGTTCTTGCAATCCCGCAGCCCCTTTCTTCCACTATAACCCCTGAGCTTTAGGAGCAGCAGTTGTGCTGTAGATGTCTCAGTTGGGAATGGGCTTCACCACTCTCCATTTTGATTGCTTCTTGTTTTCTGTGATGGCCTCCATTTGTTGCCAAAAGAAATTTCCTTGATGAGGGCTTAGGACTGCACTTATCTGTGGGTATAAGGACAAATATTTAGAATGTAGTTACAGATTATGCTGGTTTAGTAATGTATCAGTTGTAAGTTCTCCTATAAGATCCTGGGTAGTCAGCTAGGGTTTCTGGTACCAGGCATGGTTTCCCTCTTGCTGAGTGGATCTTAAGACCAATGGTTCCTGCCAAGATATGGGTGCCAGCACTACAGTCTTCAGGTGATGTATGTATTATAGCTTAGTTTTGGGAGTTCTAATGTGTATCTTCCCTTGCCTTGTTTATGTTTATTTCTAAGTATTTTATTGCCTTTGATGATATTATGTAAGTAGGATTTTAAAGCTTTTCTTTTTCATAATTTATTATATGCATATACTCAATGAAATTTTATATGTTAATTTTGTATTTGTAACAGTATTGAACTTATTAGTTATATTAATAGCGGTTGTTTAGTGGTATCTTTTGGGTTTTATATCTTGTGACCAATATAAGATCATGATATAATATTACATCTATAAGTTCTTGTCACCTACAAACAAAATATGCAGCTTCCTTCTTTTTTGGTATGGACATTTTAAATTTTCTTCACATAAGTGCATCCTATCTAGA
The DNA here is from genome assembly GCA_028555095.1 of Dicrostonyx torquatus. NCBI lineage: Eukaryota > Metazoa > Chordata > Mammalia > Rodentia > Cricetidae > Dicrostonyx > Dicrostonyx torquatus. The sequence goes on along the minus strand of JAQHUG010000515.1, from coordinate 311,012 downwards.
AGACACCATTTCGCAGTACTCCTCTCTATCCTCCATCCCTTACACTGTTTTTTATCCCCTCCAAAAATATTCAAAAATATTCTCTGAGCCTTGGTTGTAAAGGGGTTCGTATAGATGTCTCATTTAGGGTTATACACTCAATCTCCTATTTTTGCACGTTGCAGACTGCAAAAAAAATCGTTCTAACCAAGGTTGAGAGAAATTCAGATCTGTGAATATAAACATAAATACTTCAAAATATTTTTACACCATGGCTATGCAAAATAACAGTAGCTGTGGTTACCTGTACAAAATAAGCCAGGCAAAGTCTTGTCATAGAGAAAGTAAAATTCTGGCATAAACGTAGTAAAATCCTGGTATACATAGAATAGGTGATATCCTTGTCGTACCCCTTACTGAGAAGCTATTAGCAGTGGATATTTACTAGGAAAAAGAGATCTATTTTTTTCTGAGCATGGGACCACTAATAGTTTCTATACTCCAACTCCTGTCAATATCCATGCACATATGGACAGCACTAATTTTTTTTTGGGCTATCAAAAAAAATAGACATAAAATTGGGAGGGCAATGTTAGGAATAATATGGAGGAGGGAGGAGAATTAGAACTACATATACATACACACACACACATATATATATATAAAACACACACACACGAGCATAGAGAAGTCAGGTACTGAATAGAACTGTAAACTTGGAGCTGTTGCTAGGCCACATCCCAAATATCCTTAACTCCTATCTAATGGAGACAGATAGAGGAGACATGTTATGATTTCTTCAGACTGGGGGAATCTGTCTTCTTGAGTTACTAGCATCTTAAAGGGATTATGCTAGGATCTAACAGACACATATGAATTTGTGATAAATAAGTAAAAAGATATCCTATAATAAATATAAATATTTATAAATATAATTTTTAATATTTAAAGAATATTTTTTAAAAAATTTAATAAAAGGTGTTCTATATATACTTTGCCCAAAGTTACTTTTACATCCATACTGATTAAAAATGTGGCCCATTATTTAGATCTCTCCAACGTTACTTATTCTCCTATAGTTTAGAATTGGAGCTTCTTTGTAACTTCATGCATCGATTATCACAGTGATCAGCCAGCAAGATAACACTTGGAACAATTTATAAAGTAGAAAAACGTAGAGCATATCCTAATTAATTCAGAAGAGCAGTTTTAGGCTTACAGATAAAAGATAGCCTTCTTGACTACAGTAAATGGAGACTAATTCCAGCCCAGAAGTTGACAAGACAGTCATCTTACTACAGCATCCTGTAGAGAAGAGCATCTCCACTATCCCATCATAATTAGCAGAGGAGCAGATTCTATGATCTGGATTCTGTTTTTACCTGAAGGACTCGTTTATACAAGCCCTCACCTGAGTTAGACTATTTGGAGATGGAGTTTTATTGTTGTTTTGAGACAAGTCCACGTTGCATTTAAATTCATTATGTAGCCAAGGATTACCATGAACTGCTGATCCTTCTGCCACCATATTCCAAGTGTTAGGATGTTGGATGCATGTCATCATGCCCAGTTTCATGTGGAACTGAAGCCACAACCTAGAGCTTCATATGTGCTCAGCACACATTCTACCACCTAAACTTCATCCCTACTTCACAGCTTTCAAGAGGTGATTAAGTTAAAAGTAGGTGACTGTAATACCAAAATACCAAACACAAAAGTAGTAATTTTATTTATTTACTTACTTTTCTTTAGATAGGATCTCACTATTTAGCTCTGGCTAGCCTGGAATTCACTATGTAGAGCAGACTGACCACAAACTCACAAAGATCTGAATGTTTCTGCCTCCTATATACTGGGAGGGGCTTCTGCCACCACACCTGGCTTAAAATGGGCCCTTTTAATAAGCAAAGTGTCAGCAATATATGTACTAATAAGATAAAAAATTCATATGAAGAAACAATGAATGGATGAACATTTGTAAGCCAAGGGCAAAGACTTCAGAAGTCAATATTGTGGGCACCTTAATTTTGGATGTCTAGCCTCCAACACAGAAAGAAATAAACTTTTTATTTAAATCCCATGAGGTTGTCATTATGGTCCTATTTATACAAAACTAACAGAAGAAGCTACTGTCCTAGCCTCCTTTAGGTGTTGCTGTTTCTATTGTCTAGGTTACTCCATTGTGTTGAAAGATTATGGGTTCAAAAATGCTAGATATGTGTAGCAGCTGCTGTGATGGTGCTGGCCAGTGATATATACTGAAGAGGGGTAGACTGGAAGATCATGAATTTGAGGCCAGCTGGGGCTAGATACAGGTTGCCTTCTGCTATGAGGTGGAAAATAATTAATACACTGAAGTCCCAAACCAGTTTATCTTCTTACTAGTTTTTTCCACTTCCTGAGCTCTCATTAGTTGCCTCTTGAAATTATTACTGGTGATTATATTTGTATTTAACAGAGAACATCAGAGAGACATCTAAACACATTCCTTTACTTAGGAAAGAAATGTGCTTACAGAAATTAAACAACAGCAGATTCAGTAAATTACCTTTGCTTTTGAAAGGTACTACATCTTAATAAGTGATTCTTGTGCCTTTCTGCAGCCCAAGCCCCAAAACCACAACAGCTCATTTACCTCTGAAGCTCTGGTACTTCTTAACATTAAGGGACTGGAATCGTGCAATTAACACTCTCTTTTGATCACAAAGCATACAGAGCCCAATGCCAAGAAATAGTTATGAATTTTTTCACTTGTTTTGATCTTATAATCTGGCTTTAGTATGCTGAGATTTTATCATTTACTTCAATTGCAGCAATTAGGCTTTGTCTAATTAATGCCTATGTCCTGTGCACTGCTCCAAATTTTCTCACATTGGGATCCTGTTTGGTTTTCAGACCCGGGGACAATATCTTTATCCCTGCAATACTGTGACCATGCCTACCTGCCAATTCCCCTCACTCACTGCAACCATCTAATGCCTATTTCCACACTCTCTACCAACCATAACTTTCCCATCTGATAACAAAATGCTCATTTGGTTCCAATTACCTGCCAATGATTTTTGATTAGACTTGTACTGGCATCTAACATGTGAGACCAGCAAAGAAGGGAAAAATTTACCAGATAAAATATAAGGTGGCTAATTTAATTTTAATATCAGATAAAGAACATTTTAGCATAAATACATCAAAGTACTATATTGATATGATTATAATAAACTGTTTCTTTGAAAGAAAATTATCTGCTTATCTAGAAAGTTTAGCTTGGGTTATATAAACTGCTGCTCCACTAGGAAACTACTCTGTGCTTATTGATGTTGCTCTTTAATAGAAGTTAGTGTCTTCAGATTTTTACATTGGACATTTAATTACTCCAACTGACAAGAAATAAGGATGCAATTATTTGTCTATTTTTATAATTTTCTTGAGTTTAATTTTTTAATTTTTATTGAAAATAGATTCTTCTCTCATACAACACATCCTGACTACAGTTTCTCCTACCTCCACACCTCTCAACTCTCCCCTTCTCCTCCATCTCACTTTAGAAAAGAGCATGTCTCCAAGAGACACAACCAAACAGGAAAAAACAAAATAGAATAAGAAAGAGTGGCAGAAGAATTTATAGGCTGTGGAGAGAGGCAGATCTGAAGAGGTGAGGATGGTGAGGAACAGGCTGACATAAATGGCCAGCTAGCCATTTGAGTCCAAGGTGATGTTCAGGCCAGGTCTTTATTGAGGATCTGGAACAATGGAGGGAGGGGATCTATGATGGTGCTTGTGGTTTCTGTAGCCATTGAGGACCCTGTAAAGTATTGTAGTCTTGGTGTCACCTGGGGCCATGTTGGTATCCAAGGGCCACCACTGCTGCAGGGGCCATGCAAATCTAAGTGGCCTGTGCCTGTGCTGTTACCTGGCATCATGGTGACATTTTGGCCCAGCCAGCTGCCAAAGTTTATGTTGATGTCCCTGGCCCATGTTGCCACCAAATGTCACACAGATGCCAGGGTGCAGGCCATAACCCTTGACTATGTTGATGTACAAAGGATGTAGCTGGCTGGAGCAGGGTCATGGACCCAGAAATGGCCCTTGGCAGTAGCCCTGGTCCAGAACATTCCATGGCCCCAGGTGACAGTACCTTGAACCATGGTGTCATCTGGGTCAGGGTTGCTGAGGAGGTTCATGCCTGGGTCCATGGCCCCATAGCAGCCTGGGTCTGAGTTGATGTCTGTGACTCCTGTTACCACCATGGCCTGTGAGGTGACAGAGGTCAGGCACCTAAGACCATGTCTGTGTCCGACGATCATGCTTCTATCAGGGTCATATTGAACCGGGTGGCCAGTGCTACCATCTGTGGCCATGGAGACTCTGGCCCAGCCACTGCCTCAGGACTATTTCTGGGTCTGTAGCGTTGCAGTGTCCAGTGTCTGAGGTGATGTATGTGTATCCTGTTACCACTGAGGGCTGTGCAGATGCTCAGGGTCTGGTCAGTCACCTGGTCAGCCACCTGAGACCATGTACTGGTACCTGAGGCCCATGTTGCTACTAGGGCCATACTGATCTAGGTAGCCTGTGCTGGTCATCACCTGGGCTATGGTGACATCAGGGCCCAAGCTGCAGCTGAGGGTCATCTCTGGGTCTGTGGTCTTGCTGCAACTGGGGTCTGTGATGATGGCCATGGCCTGTTTCACCATAGGGGATCATTGGAATCCTCAGCCAGCCCTGGGTTTCACTAGCCCTGAGCTAGCTGGTCCTGCCCCTGGCTGGATACTGCAGCAGAAGCACTGGTTCTGCCCTTCCGGGAAGAGCTCGACACCACACTCAGGAAAGATGGCCTCATCCCTCACAACAGATGTGCACCTCACCTGGGCAGCACGCTAGAGCTGACTATATGGTTGGGAACTTGGAACTAAATGATTGTTATAGGTACCTTACTTTTCTAGAAGTATAATAGTGCTGTACTCATGACCTTCCACTTGCATTTTCTTACCTAGAAGTTTCTTTTAGACAATATTCTGGCTAAAATGGTATTCTAAGCTTGTTTTTGCCAAATAATGGTGATTTCTATGTTCAAAAGGATATATATTTAGAGTCAGTTTGACTTATAAAACAGATACAAATATTTTCAGACTCTTTCTATGGAAAGACTGAAGAGGAACAGATCTACAGTATAAAAGCACAATATAAAATAAAACCAGAATGGTTCAACCATCTAATACTAGACTTAATGGAAAGCACTACTCTCTTCACTATGACATAGTTTTAGAAAGAATACCAATTAGTCGCATTTCACCAAAGAATGAATCGCTGTCTTTTGTCAGTTGCAGTTGACAACATAGCTCTGTTTTAAGAATCCCTAAGGGGGCTGGAGAGATAGTTCAGAGTTTAGGAGCATTGGCTGCACTTCCAGAGGATCCAGGTTCAATTCCAACCACCTACATGGCAGCTTATAACTGTCTAAAACTCCAGTTCCAGGAGATCTGGCATTCTCACACAGACATACATGTAGGCAAAACACCAGTACACATAAAATAAAAATAAATAAATTTAAATGGGGGCTGGAGAGATGGTTCAGTGCTTTGAAGCACATGTTCTTGCAGAAGACCTGCATTCAGATCCTAGCACCCAAAATTGGCTTACAACCACCAGTATCTGGTCCCAGTGGCTCCAACTCCTTTGTCTGACCTCTAAGAGCACTCTTCTGACATCCAAAGACACATGATGTACATACATATGTGTAAGAAACTCTCAAACACATAAAAAACACATTTTTAAAAGGGGTCCATCAATTTGTTGATACTCTCCAGACTTAGAAAGAAGATAATAGTTTATTGTTGTTGGATTTATTTACTCTTTACTCTTTGCTCTTTGGGGTTCTGCCACGCAGCTCCCAAATAAATAATACACAGAGTCTTATTCTTATAAATTCCAGGTCTTAGCTTGGCCTATTTCTTTCCAGCTTTTCTTAAATTATTTTATCTACCGTTTGTCTCTAGACATTTATCTTTCTCTATGCTATATACCTTTCTTATGTCTTACTCTGTGACTTGCTACATAGCAGGGTGGCTGGCCCCTGGAGTCCTCCTCCTCTTTCTCTTGCTTCTCTCTCCCTTCTTCCTTTATTTCCCCTCCTATTTATTCTCTCTGCCTGCCAGTCCCACCTATCACTTCTCTTGCCTTGATATTGGTCTCTCAGCTCTTTATTACGCTAATCAGATGTTTTGAGCTGTAAAAGTAACACA
>JAQHUG010000515.1:265808-292409 GCA_028555095.1 Dicrostonyx torquatus | reverse complement strand
TGTTAGACTCAGTTGTACAAATTTTTCCCAAAGAGATTTTGTCCCTTGTTTTATTGATTGAACAGATATTGACAACCCATTTACTTCCTTATCCAAAGTGGTGAAATGATTCTTAAGGGAATCTTTTTCTAGAGTAAGATCGAAACCCTGTCCCTCCAGAATAGTGAATTTAATCTCATGGGAATTGAGTTTTGATCTTACCTCAGTCCCGCTCACCTCCATAGCTGTTTTCTTGGCCAGGAGTTGAAGCCGGAGCTGGGCGGGGCAGGCGCGAGCTCTGCACAGGAGCGCAGCATTGACCCACGGCGGTGCGCGAGAATCCGGGGGTAAAGGGCGGGAGTGCACAGCCCGGGTGGGGCCGCCGCAGGGGCCGGCTCAGCCCGAAAGCTGAGTAGGGCAGGTGCGGAAGTGCAGGCAGGTGTGCGAGCCGCGGGCAGGGAAGGGCCAGAAAGGACTCAGAACCAGCTCTAAATTTCAGAAAATCCCAAACACAACGGATAAACGCAAGAAAAGTGGAATGGAACGAGAGAAAACTGGCTTATGGAGGGGAGGGGAGGCTCTGGGAAAGACAGGGTCTCACCTTGGGGAGAAGTACAGCCCCACCCGGCTGGGGGGCTCCCAAAAGGCCCCACGTTGGCGAGCGCCAAGTATGACAATTCTATTTAAGACACACAAGTTTATTAAAGGCCAAAATACACACAGATTACAATACCAGATAGAGCTCCTCTGAGAAAGTAGGCAGGTCGGTGATCCGTGCAGAGAGAACACTTTCCACGTGGGCCTCCCATTTTATACCTCTCTTGGAACCTGGTGGTCCAGCCCCATTAATTAATTGAACCACTCATAAGTGGTCCCCACCATGAGAGACTGCTCAGAGCAACCTCTAGCCTCTGGCTTCTGATTCACCCAGACCAGAGCCAGTCAGGCTTCATTAATAACCCATGTATAGAAAGAAGACCTTCTTCTACAGGCCTTGTGGTATTTGTTCACTGTTTTCATAGGTTTTCACATTTTCAGCTATGGAATATAAACCCTCAGACTATCAGCCACCGCCCTGTGAAAGCTCTGCCAGTTTCCTGCTGGCTCTGCTTTTCTCTTCACTGAGCAGCCCCTTTCCCTGTCTAAAAGTGCGCTTTTCCTCTCACTCTCATTACTTCTATTCTATCCCTGCCATGGCTACCCTTGGTCCCATAAAAATGAACAAGATTAGTCAGATTCACAAGGCAGCTGTTTTTAATTCCAGTCTTTGCTCAAGCCACAGCAACTTGACAACAGGATGGATCATTCCTCTAGATCTATCTTGTCATTATGTTTAAAAGTCTTGTGGCTCAAAAACATGGCTTCTCCATACAATACGTGGCAGTTGCCATTTTACTGAGGTCAGGCGACCTTACCACCATCTTAACTGAGGTCAGTTGACTTCACTACCATCTTAACTGAAAGCCGGGTCAGGCAACCAAGTCCTGTCATCTTTACTGAGGTATTTCACTACCTGGTTCCCCAGTTCAAACTCTGTTACATATGTGTTTTGCACAGTGGCATACCTTTCATAGGGCCCACCAAGAGCATTCACTTCATCCAATTCCTGTTTACTGTATGCATGTGTGTGTTCATACATGTTACTTAAATGCACCTGTGTTTACTGTTAAATGTTATGTCTGTTCATTGTATCTCATTCCAGATAACAAAGCAATAAGTCTCATGTTTTAAATTGGTATGTACATTTAAGTCTCTTAATCCAACTCTGCTTTACCTGTTACATTGAAAGCCAGTACAGTCAAGCTCAGACCAAACTCTCCAGGCAGATTCTATACTGTAGTTATAAGTCATCTATACCTAGTAAACAGTCCTCAACTGCTCAGAGATCTGAGAAATATGGCATTTAAATATTTAATTATTAAAAAACTTTTCATAACAAAAAAAGACAGGTTGGCTCCTAGCAGTAGTGCTCTACTTCCTCCAAAGAAAAGAGAAGATAAATGGGCACACAACAATGTCCGTCTGCAATTCACTTCAACTGCCAAGCGCTGACCACTGGGCGAAAATGCCTTTCGTCTAAACTGAAGATCTACAGACAGTGGACAGAATCAACGGAATTGACAGTCTAGCTGCTCAGGTCAAGGTAGGTTTGTCTTCCTCGGATTTTTTAGCCCACAGGTTCTTCTGGAGCCTAGGAGGCACTGCACTAGACAGCAGAAGGCAAATACGACTCTCAGCAATCATGAAGGGCCCTGAAGAGTAGCCCCAGGTGCCAACCAAATAAGTTCTCTTTCGTTTTTTAATCAACGACTCAAGTAAAATTTTATTCTTCTCAAAGATCTGTGATGTAGTTTGACAGCTGAGAGGTTTGTCAGTTTAAAAGGAAAACCTCACCAAACAAATTTCATCAAAATATAAATACAAGTTATTAAGGCATGTATCTGCAAGTTATGAAGGTGTGAGGACAAGTGTACACTATCAAATTTCTCTCTTATGCTGCCTTTCATACTCTTAAAAATACTTTTCATTGTGCAAAAACATGTCACAGTCATTCTGACATGAATGTGCTAAAACTTATGTTTTCACAAACCCAAAAAATTCTTGTGAGTTCCAGGGAGCTGAGTTGAAGGATCCACCTTAAACAGGTCATATACACCCCTCTCAGTTCCCTGGTCCTAATTTTTTTTCCTAAATTTAACTTTGTCCTCTGTTCTGCCAATACCTTAAATAAGTGTAAGACACACCAGACATTTCCATACCACAAACCCCAGACAGGAGCAAAGAGACCAGCTACCCCAGGATGTGACCAGCACCCAGCTTTCTCAGGCCCCTTCCCCAAAACAATGACCACAAATAAGCAGGAAACAGTTTTGAGAATATGTTGTCCTAATTCCTTTAACCTGTTGTGCTTAACCTCCCACCATATTATTATAAAAAAAAATGATCGGAATGTAGTAGTCTGTCCTGTCCCTTTAAGAGACAAGCCTGTTCACTACCTCCCCCAAGGCAAACAAATCTCCCTTCAGCTTCCAGCCTGAGCTCCTTCTTTTCTGTTTCTATTCTGAAGAGGTAGCTTCTGCTGTCCTCTCCCAACTCCTCTCTTTGTCTCTCTCTCTCTCTCTCTCTCTCTCTCTCTCTCTCTCTCTCTCTCTCTGCTCTTTTCCCTTCTCCTACCTCATTTTACTTTCTCCTTCATAATCCCCACTAAATAAATACCCACTTTCTCTTCATGGCATGCCTATCCTTCTCTGTCTCTCACCAGCCACAGCTCCTCATAGGACTGGCTGACCTGCCAAGGTCTCTCATCCACTGCCCCTCATAGCCTGTGGGCCCTTCAGGGAACAGCATCATTTTATTTTTACCATACAGTCCTTGTACCATTCATTATCATCTCTGAGCCTGAGATTTTCTCATTCATGTATGAGATCTAATACTCATTCCTTGTAATTAGTCCTTCACTATAAGTTATTCCCTTTGCTTTGTGTCTCCCTTGATGAGGAATTCCATGCCACTAGGTTTCAGCATGAATAGATTTGCTCTCTTTTTCTGCCAATTAATGTCATCACTGCAAAAAGAGAAAAATCAGAGCAGAATTATTTTAACAATGTGTGAAAAGGTGCAGTAACTCAATATTTTATCTTTTAAATATTTGCTGCTTCCCAACTCTTCCTTACATTACTTACCACTGAAACATTTTATATTTTTGGATAGTCACCAATAGACAAACATATGCAGGTACTCGAAATATAGCACAATATAGAGGATTCCTCCAAGATGCTGGCAGGACCCTCTTTATTGGAGACTCTAAAGGAGAATCAGCTTCTGTGTTCACAGTGTTGGCAGGATTGTGCCTCTTGTAGTTGTGAGTCTAAAAGTCCATTTCCTTGCTGGCTATCATTCAGGAGATGCTCTCAGCTTGATCATCTTTCCAAGCTTGCAACAGCCCATGTAATCCTTCATGATTTAAATTTCTCCCATGTCTTCCTCTGCATTGTACTGACTAAAGCTGGAGAAAATCTCTTTTAAAAGGCTTATTTAATTAAATTTGATCTACCTGGATAATCTTAGCTGCTTTCTTCAACACAATCTCCACAGCCTTAGTTACATATATGAAGTTAACTCTGTCATAGAAGAGAATATATGTAATTTCTAGGGATTAGGACTTGTGCAGATTTGAGGGGAAACAATATTTTGCCTAGCACATTACCCAACATAACATATTTATAAAGTAACAGAGACAAATGTAAATCAAGTCATTTGGGGCAATAAGACCCATATCCTTCCCACAAGTTCACATTTCCTTTCTAATATGTTTAATTAGTTATAACATATCATGAATGGAGAAAAAGGGCATAAAATGTCTCATGTAAGGCACAAATATTTGTAAACAAAATCTGTTTCCAATTTTCAATTTAATTTATTCCTTTCAATAAAGTTAAACTTTAAAAAAAAAAATCAATGTCATTTTGCTCCACATTCTGAAGGAATGGTGAGAGTGTATATTAAATATACATATCCTTTTCCCAATTATAACAGATGAAAATTGCCAGAATCATTTTGCTAATTTATCCAACACTGAGTGGGCGTATTCTTAGCAAAAATGAAAGCACTTAAGGCACAAAACATTCTCCTCTAAGATTCATTAACACAAGAAATGCCCAGAGTTTCAATACCCAGACACACACTGCCACCAATTGTCCAGAATAGCACATTCCTCAGAGTATTTTCCAGAAGGGGGCAGGTTGATTCACAGCAAGGGCTTGTTCTCCTTTAACAGTGTGTTTTAATGGAGTTCCACGTTTCTTTACCTCCAGACATGAGCAGAGCCCTTGTCAGAGTTACACCAAGCAGAGTAAACAATAAACCCATTAGAGATCACTTTTTAAAGTTGAATCTGTCAATCATTAAGGTCTTACACAGACACCGGTCACACTTAAATTAGATGCTTAACAACTCCTTGCTTAGTTTGTCACCACTAAATTCCATGCCCAGTGATTCATATATCTATTTAGCCAACACTGAACAAGGCATGTGAGATAGGGTAACACATGCCTTATTCTTTGATCTCCAAGAACTCATAATCTAATTGGGAAATTCTGGACCATATATAAGTATTAGGAATGTGTATCTAAAGTAGAAAGCAGTATCAAGTGAATAAATAATTAAAATCTAGTTGATAATATTTTAATAAAGACAACATCATAAGTCATAGGAAAATGCAAATCAAAATGAGATACCAGTACACACTCACCAGATGGTTGAAGAACCAAAGTTCCTCCATTTTGTCTTCTGTCTCCATCCTGTGTCTTATGTAAGCCATTTCCCAGAAAACAGTCCAGTCCTCAGAAATTAGGGGCAAAAGTAACAGGGTAGTCATATGGAAACTACAGATAACTGCAGAATGTCCCCACCCAAAGGTCAGCTGATAAGAAAACGTGGCAATCCATAGACAAGGTTTGAAAATAAAATTTCTAAAAAGTCCCTAGACATGAGCCAGTCAGGATTGAACCCATCACCCCACACCCTGCTAATGTAACTTTTCTGGGTTTTGTCTTTAAATAATGCCTTCTAGAAGGGTGAGATACCTCCTCTTGCTGCTGCTGTGCCAGTTGTCTTGACGAGGTCCCTACCAGCTTGTATTGTGAACACAAAAACCTTGCTTTTGCTTTTCCGTTAGTCAGTCTCCCTGGTGGTCTTTTGGGATTCCCATGGACTGGACATAACAATGGTCATAACTTTTTAAGTGGAAAATAACAGAAAATCAAAGAATTGGAACTTTTATGCATTATTGGTGGTATTTAAAGTAGCATAAACACTTTGGAACATAGACTGACATAATGTTTATCTGTGGTTGCAGATACCCATGAATGCAGAACCCATAAATGCAGACATCTGACTGTAAATATATGACCAGACATACATGCCCAAAAGGAATGAAAACAAGTGTTCAAGTACATACTCACCAACGTAACTTCTACGCGAATGAATGCTCATAGTAGCGTAATCATGAAAACCAAATGTAAGATAAAACTCCAATATTCCTTTGCTAATTAATAAAATTACTTTAATATAACCAACCATACAACAAAATATTATCCTGTAATATAAAAAATTAAAAACTGATACATGCAACAACTCGAGTGAATCTTTTAGTCATTATGCTAAATGATATAAGATTAACACAGAAAGTAACATATTACATGATTCTCAAAAACTAAAATGAGAAAATATACAAATGGTTTCAGTCTTGATCTAAGTAGGTGTACATAAATATAAAAAAAGCAACATGCATATTTGTTGTTTTATGTATGGCAAATCTCAGTGAAAAGTAAATATATATACATTAGCTATTATTTATACTTATTCTACACTTTGCTGATAATTTTCAAGGATATCAATCAGATTACCAAGACAAGTTTATTTTTAAAGAGTTAGATTAAGAATGTAGTTAGTTACTTTCTTCTCACGACTTGGCCAATTTATTGATTGCATAAGAATTAAGTTAGTTGACTGAGATGGAGGGGGGAGGGCCTTGGGCTTCCCATAGGACAGGGTATCCTGCACCATCATAAGGAAGCAGGGGGAGGGCAGTGGGGTGGTGGGGGAGCGGGAGGGCCGGGAACAAGGGGAGTAAATGTAAATTTTTCTTTTAACAATAAAAATTAAAAAAAAAGAGTAGAGTTACAATGAAAAAGCTGTTTTATTTTGACTTTCAATATCTTGATATATTAGTTTGATTTGTTCAAAATGGACATATATTTTTAATAATTTTTAAAATAATAATCTCTAAAAATAGCCATGATCTAAGTTTTGAATTCAATGTGAGCTCAATTCAGATAGAAATTACTCTTAGAAATGTTTCCCAAAGGATCATTCCCCTGGCTGATGGAAAATATGCTCATGTTTGAGATAGGGAGAGGTTTGCCCTCCCTGAACGCTGCAAAGGTTTAGATTTGAGGCATACACACTAGCAATCTCTCTTCTCATAGTCTCTGTCCTCAACAGTCACTTTCCTGCCATTCCTAAGGATTCAAAAAAGTATTTTCTTATGATTAGAGGATTTTACAGCTAGAAGTCAGGAATCCATCAGGCTTATAAAATATGTAAGAGACCAGAGCTTTTTGAAGTTGGTGGCAAAAAAACGCCATAAACTATATGTTTCACCTTGACTGAAGACTAGAAAGTCATCTGATTCCCTTCTATACATTTGAAACAACAAATGAGGAAACTCTATAGAGGTCAAGCTTAAATTTCCTTTCAAGACAGCACTCAGCACATAATCTACACAGAAGACTACTGTCTTCTGATAAAATTTATAGTTTAGTAAATATCGACATCTGCTGAAATGCTGAAGATAAACAATACTTGAAAAGTCCTTTTCTTTTTTCCCACAACATAAATTACTTATGTAACAAAACCAAGTTTGCACTACAATCAAACTTTGGTTGAACTTAACCTCCAGTACATTCTAAGCCTATATTCAGGGGAAATCCTTTATCTAACTGAGCTTCCACTTCCTATGGGTTGTACTATGGAGAAGATATTGTATGGAACTTCTGGTGAAGGGTCATACCAGGGTGTGAAGGCTTGAAAAGAAGGACACAATTAGCATATGACTTTGAATAAGTCACTTAACTTCAGTGACCCTCAGTTTTATTGTGCATATATTAGTGATAAGAATCCTTTAATAAAGTTCATTTCTATTACAACCACAAAGGCTTTATGATGGTGAATGCATGTGGAAGCATCTAATTCAAACTTTGACCCATAGTAATTGCTCAGTGAGTTCATTCCATGTACTTGGAAGGAAAGTAGGAATCAGAAAAGGAAAGAAAGAAAAAAGCAATTTAGGCCCATAAATCTACCCCATCTAACCTAGTATAAGTACTTTTTAATTAATAGAGAGAGCTCTAATTGAGAAAGTGTAAAGCATTCTAAATCTCTTAGATAAACCACATGCCATCTATTTCTTGTCTCTAGATAAAGTAAAATCAATATTTGAATTAATGGAAGAAATTAAATGGTTGCTGAAACCATTTTAGAATTTAATAAGTTTCAACAAGAAGTATTTGGTAAATGATGATACAAAATACTTGCCCTTAAAACATTCTTCACAAAACTTTGAGGGGGGGGGGGAAATCAATCAGTCTGTTGGTCAGTAGGTACACTGGCAGATTAGCAAAGCTAATAGACCTAGGGTAAACCTAAGCACCATCACTCACCTCAAAGTCAAGCCATCCAAAGAAATGTGATCTTTAAAAGATAGATGAGCAGACTGTTTCCATGGCTGCTCCAGTACTGTCATCAGTGAAACAGACCACCAAGACAGCAGCAGCAAGCAACCTTTCTTTATTTAGATGAGGGACTAAGGCTGCAGAAGGGGAAGTGGCATGCTCAACAGTCCTTGAGCTAGTTATAATGCTTGGGACTTGTGCCCAGAACAGTCAATTTGTGGTCCTTTCTCCTTAACCCTCCTATTTGGAGTTTACTATCCATCCAACTCAAAAGAATGGAGAGAACATGTGTTTGCAATTATTCTTAAAGTCGTTAGCAGGAAGATGATTTCAACACTGCTTTCCATCCCACTTTTGTCCCATTTATTTCTTGGAAGTCTCTCTGCCCAAGTATCACCTACGCAAGTTCTGCCACAGACTTATCCTTGTCTCTCAACAGCACTCTCTAACACTTATTCAATGAACACATGTTTCTAGAGCACTTCTTTTTTTCTTTTTTAAGCAAGTATTTTGTACGTACAATAAAATTTGATCACATTTTTCTTACTATAGCCATGCATCAGCCTCCTGAGAGAAGCTTCATCTTGTAATCAATGGTAATTTACACCCACAACTGGACTAGACAATATGCAAAGAATGAGAGACTTCAGGGCATCCAGCACCTTCTTTTAAGAGACTGCCTTATTGAACTTTTCCTTCTCCAAGCCCAGAAACAAAGCAATGGAAGAATTGAGAAAGCAAATTGTTAGGTAATTAGCCAAGAAGATCAGAAACAGGAAGAAATCCAGTAGGCTAAAGAAAGTTCAGGGTTAAATGTGAGATAGAATGTGGTCTTAAATTATCTGCACAAACTATGGCTAGCTGAAAGAGGCAAGAAAGCAGACATAATACCCCTCTCCTGAGCAGCTGGAGACAAATGCACTCACAGGAATATGGATATAAAGGTAAGCTTGAACAAAGTGAAGGTTACAACCTTATTTATTGCTTGGTTTACAATGCCCTAGCCAAAGACCATCTCCTTTGTATAATTTAGGTCAGTTTCTCTGCGCAAAACATTGTCACTGGGCCAACAAAAGCTGAATGTTGGCTTCTCTGAAAAAGTCCTGGGTGTAAATAGACCAATAAAAGATAGGTCCCTGTCTCCCACTTAACTATCCTAGGGATATAGACCAGGCAAACAGGTATAGGAGTGTGAATTCTGTCACAGTAAAAGTCAGTTCACCCTAAAAGCAAAAGATGGTAAGCAGACTAAAGAATAAAGATCCTCTAGGGCTGCCCTGGCAGCTCCCATTCTGATAAAACCACATCATTACATCACTGGGAAGCTTCTTAGAAAAAGCAAAATGTCCTCCAGACTTACTGAACCTAAATCTGCCTTATCAAGATCCCCTGGTGATTTATATATATGTTAAAGTTTGTTACTTAAATAAGAAGGATAATAGCAACCAACATGTGCTTAGTGTTTCTGGGTGTTGAGCTGAGTAATTCACATACATTTTCCTACAAAGAATTAAACTATAAACACCAGAGAGAAAGAAACTGCCCAGGGATCCTGAGGCATGATTCTCCATTGTAAGACAGGTTTGCCTGGTTCTGGCCTGGAGACCAGGAAAGACCAGTTGTTTAAAGTTTAGGTGGGTAAATGTAACATGCTGAATGTCTGCATCCATTTTTCAGAAATAGTGGCAAATTTGCAAATATAGAGTCAATTTAGTATAATGGTACAAACTCTAGGTCGTGCAACAAGAAAAAAAGAAAAATATAAAATAGCTGGAACGGAGGTCTTAACAAAATAAAAACTTAAATCTCTTGTTTGCAAATGTCAATGCTTTCCACAGTGGTGCTACAAATAGTTCTAAACTGAGATACAGCTCCAATCCATGAGAATATTATCATCATAAAAAATCCCAAAGAAACTACAAAAATGTAAAAAAGGTCAAAAGAAGTAGGTTTAGGTTAGCATTTCAGGTATAGCACCCTGTCCACTATTGCTAGGAATCTTAGCAAAGGACCAGAGTGTGACACTTGAAATCTGACTGGACTTTATCTTGAAGGAGACATTGTCCTGAGCAGCTAAGCTTGCAAATCAATCCTCCAACCTTTTTCTATCTCTACTCCTGAACTTCCTTTACCTTCCTTTAAGATTTAAAAGACTTTAGAAAGCAGATAGTGAAACTCTCCTAATTTTATCTTGAATAAAATTGGTATTTTTTTTATTCATTTACATACCAATCACAGTTCCCCCTCCTACCAATCCTCCTACTCCCACCAGCACCACCCCAGCCGGGACCCTCCCCTTCCAACCCCCCATCCACTCCTCCAGAAGGGTAAGGCCTCCCACAGGGAGTCAACAAAGCAAGGCATATAAAGTGGAGGTAGGGCCAAGCCCCTCCCCGCTGCTTCAAGGCTAAACAAGGCATCCCACCATAGGAAATGGGGTCCCAACAGCCAGCTTTGTGGTTACTGGTCCCACTGCCAGGGGCCCCTCAAACAACCCAAGCTACACAACTGTCTTCCACATGCAGAGGGTCTAGTTTGGTCCTATGCAGGCTCCATGGCTCTTAGTCTAGAGTTCTTGAGTTCTCAGGAACTTGGTTCAGCTGTCTCTGTAGATTTCCCCCTCAGGATCTTGATCGCCCCACCCACCCTTGCTCGTATAATCCCTCCTTCCTCTCTTCAATGGGACTCTTCAAGCTCCAACGGGAGCTTGGCCTGGTGACTGGCTGAGGATCTCTGCATCTGCTTCCATCAGTTACTACATGAAGGCTCTAGGACGCCAGGTGGTGTATTCACCAATCTGCTTACAGGCAAAGGCCAGTTCAGGCACCCTCTCTTAGCTGGGGTCATCCTTTTAGATTCCTGGGAATTTCCCTAGCACCAGGTTTCTCCCTAACCCCATAATGGATCTCTCTATCAAGATACCTCTTTTTTTTTTATTGTTGAAAGAAAAATTTACATTTACTCCCCTTGTTCTCGGCCCTCCCGCTCCCCCACTACCCCACCGCCCTCCCCCTGCTTCCTTAAGATGGGGCAGGATACCCTGCCCTATGGGAAGCCCAAGGCCCTCCCCCCTCCATCTCGGTCTAAGAAGATGTGCATCCATATAGAATAAGTTCCCAAAAAGCCAATACATGCAGAAGAGCTAGGTCCCGGTGCCATTATCATTGGCTTCTCAGTCAGTCCCCACTGGCAGACACATTTATAGGGTCCAGTTAAGTCATATGCTCATTCAGTCTTGGTCCAGCTGGATTTGATGAGCTCCCAATAGATCCAGCACACTGTCTCTGTTGGTGGCCCAGTCCCTCATGGTCCTGACTTCCATGCTCATCTTCTCCCTCCACTCTTCCACTGGACCTTGGTAGCTCAGTCCCTTGTTCTGATGTGAATGTGGGTCTCTGGCTCTATCTCCATCGATCTTGCAAATTTCTATTGTGACGATTAAGATATTCAACAAAGTAACTATGGAACAAGATCAGTTCAGGCACCCATCAAGATACCTCTTTCATTGCTCTCCCACTCAGTCCCTCCCCCAACTCGGCCATCCTGTTCCCTCATGTTCTCATCTCTTATCCCCTCCCCTTTATTGCCCCTGCCCCCCCCTCCATTTACCCAAGAGATCTCATCTATTTCCCCTTCCCAGGGCAGTCCCCTTTTCCCTCTTAGGATCCTAACAAAGGTAATTCATACGTTTATTTTTTCCCACCCCTCGCCAAAGTCATCCCCAAAAATAAATAAAGGAAACAAAAATAATGCTTGGTCTTGTTTGGTTCTTCCAAAACTCTGACATGTAGGGATGGTTATCATCTCAAATACTCCTATAAATAAACTGCGGCTTTTTAGAAGTGAGCAGGTTGTTCAAGGTAATAGAGCTATAGGAGTGGGACAGTATTCTCACCCAGAAGTTTTCTTCCCTTCATCTTTCCCGAAAAAAGAAAAGGAAGTATACATTATTCTATACTATATCAAATTCCTTGTTTTTAAAAGCTTTAATGACAGAGTTACAGAAAGATCTCCCTCATAAAAGTTCCTCTTCAGAAGAAAAAAGGTTGATATATCAGAATCCAGCTGCGGTGCTTTCCCTCCCAACAAGCATTATACTACTACTGTGTTTTGCCAACAAAATTAAATCATCAGTTATAAGAGCTGGAGGGCCTTCCAGAGTCATTTAAAATAATGTCTTCAAATTACAAACAGGGAAATGGGCTCAGAGAAAGGTGGATAGCCCTGTTTCATTAATAACCCTGACTTCCAGCACCATGCTCTTCTTGTGCCTGGCTGTCCACGGGTACACCAAAGCTTAAGTCACCATTAGCTTTCCAATTAGTATGCTTAAGTAATTCCTGGAATAGTGTGCTCTAGAAGCCTAAACGCTCTTCCATATGGTGAACCGAAATTCTGCTTCCCTCTAACTCCCCCACCTTCCCGCCCCATCAGTCCCCTTTTGACTCTCTGGAGAAATATTCAGACAGTCTTCAGACATTCCAATTTTAAAGCCAGGAAAATATCTGAGTTTGGGATATAAATTCAGCTGTCTTATGCCTCCCATGTGATTATTCCCTCATAACTTCTGCAATTTTAATTTATGCTGCATAATGACAATTTATGCTGTCTGCTTTTCTGTGGCCCAACGGATTTTTTCTTGTTCTTAAGTCACCAGCACAATACAATCTGACCCAATTGGCCTTTGAACAAGAAAGATTAGAAAATCAGCTAATTCCATCAGATGCAATAAGCATGTGAAGGCCCCAAGTGACATTGCACAAAATTGCAAAATGAGCACAGTTCTAGATCCCTGAAATGGAAGAGTTTCTTGGAAGAGGGCTGCTTGTCAGGCCCAGCCTTCTTATGCACAAGTTCAAGTTTTGTTGCTTTCTGCGGCACTTCTGTGTATGCCAGAGTTGCATGAGGCACTTATTGATAAGAGGAGGTCTCTTTCAACTTGAGTACACTTATGGAGCTTTAGAAGTCTGCCATCAATCCATTCTCTAAAAGTCTATGAATTAAGCAAAATCCAAAGTTAGTATCTCATTCCTCATGTTCCCACACATTTCTAAAGCTTCTCTGTTGGCACAGCTTCTTTTAGCCTCCAGAACATTTTCTATTATTGTGTTTTCTTTAAACTCTTGGGAGATTTTGATTTATTTTCATTGTTTCCTTTTTATTATATTTCAAATGTGGTTACACTATAATATTCCCTTCTTAGAATATTGATATTTTTCCTTTGGCTTCAAGAGTCTCTCATATGTATTTATCTCAGTATCATTTTCATTCCTTGGGATCTGGGGTATAATTTGAAAACAGGTACTGTGTTGTCTCTAGCATTGTTATTTGTGTCTAGGATTGTTTAGTTCTAGATTCTTTGGGTTTCTTAGGATCTTTGGTGCCTCTGTATAAATTCTAGGATTTTTTTCTATTTCAATAAAGAAAGCCATTGAAACATCAGTGAAGACTGCATAGAATCTAGATAAATCTTTATAATGCACCCACTACCACAATATTAATTCTGCCAATCCGTGAACATAGAAGAGCTTTTCAACTTCTACTGTCTTCTTATTTATTTCTTTCTTATTTTATAGGTTTCACTGCAGAGGTCTTTGACTTGGTTATGCTTATTCCAAATTTTTGTATGTTTTTAAGGCTATAGTTAATGGGGTTGCTTTCCTGGTATTTTTTTCTTTGTATGATTTTAATTACTGTGCAGTAAAGCTGGTGTTTTCTTGTATTGTTCCTGTATTCTGATACCTCACTAAAAGTACTAAGGTCTCAGACTGTTTTGTGGACTCTTTGGGGGTCTTCTTTGCATAGGATTATATTATTTGCAAATAGGGATAATTTTAAGCCCTTTTCCTGCATATATGCTGTGGTTTAAAATTCATGTATTATATTGAATAAAAGTAAAAATAGACACCACTGTCTAATTCCTGAATTTGGAGAAATGCTTTCAATTTGTACACATTTAGAATGATGTTGACTGTAGATTTCTCAAACATAGTCCTTTTTTGCACTATGGTATGCTGTGGCATAATGCTCTTGCACACTGGCTGATTGGCCAGTAGCCAGGCAGGAAGTATAGGTAGGATTACCATACCTATAAGAAAATTCTGGGAAGAGAAAAGGAGGAGATGTAATCACCAGACAGACACAGAGGAAACAAGATGAGAATGCCTTACTGATAAAAGGTATCAAGCCATGCGACTAAACATAGACAAGAATTATGAGTTAATTTAAGATGTAAAAGCTATTTAATAATAAGCTTGAGCTAATAGATTAAACAGTTTATAAACAGATTAATCAGTAATATAAGCCTCTGTGTATTTCTTTGGGACTGAATGGCTGTGGGACTAAGTGGGACAGAAACTTCTGTCTACAAAGGTATGACAAAAGATTAATATCTTGAATAGCATCAAAAGAACAATCAGTAAATGGACAAATGAATTAAAAGTATACCTCTCCCAACAAAGATGTATAAATAATTAATAAATTTATTTTTTAAAAAAATCTAACTTCTTTGGTTATTAGTGAAATATAAATGAAAACTATACTGAGATATTTCACACTAAATAAAATGGCTAATATCAAGAGAAAAAACATGTTGGTGAGAACAAGTGGGAAAAGAAACTTGTACACTATTGGTGGAAATGAAAAAAAAATTGGTTCATCTGCTATGAAAATTAGAATGGATATCCTTTTAAAAACTAAGTATAGAACTGCTATTGGATACAGAAATGTCATTTTGAGAATATAATTAGGAAATCAAAGTGAACTATACGATAGAGATAATGGCATGCCTGTAATTATTGTTGTACTATATACAGTAGCCAATTAATGAAATCAGCTTAGGTGCCAATCACAAAGGAATTTTCAGGATAATAAAAGAGTAATATTCATCCATTTAATAGAACAAAATTATATCATTTATGGGATATATATGGAATTAGATGTCATTACATTAAATAAAGTAACTAGAGTCAAAAAGAGAATTATTAAAAGTTTGTGTTCATTTGTAGAATCTAGAGGAAATAAGAAAAAGATGTAGTAGGGAATCTATTAGAAAATAGAATAACTTGAAGAAAGGAGAGTGAAGAATAATATATATATATGTGTGTAATATAATAGCAACTAAAGTAACTAAATTGGTTATATGTATGTATGAAGTTGTCACAATGACACCCATTAATTTATATAATTAATATGTGCTGACACAAACAGATTTCTTACATATTGATAACATTCATTTCCTAGTATCTGATCCTCCTCTTTTTAATGAGCCCCAGACTCATGCACATCAGACATTTCTACATTGATACTTTATTGTCATAACAAAGTCAACACCTTAAGTGGCATGCTCAACTTTCTTCTTAAGTCTGATAGTTTCACTATGTCCCCTATTTTACTTCACAGCAATGAACAGCTAGTAAATAAAACCCCAATGGTCTAACTCTCTTTTTTTAACTCTTTCACATGACAAATAATGTCAAGTTGAGTTGATTCTACCTATACAATGCCTTGTATATGTAATTCCATGTTCCATTGTTTTTGCTTCAAGGTCTAAAATCCAGATCTACTCAAAACTTTCCCAATCATTCAGTCTTAAATTTTCTATCTGTAACTTTTATAATAATTGTCATCAATTATCATATTATCCTGGTCACACCTCTTCTCATATATTTTCAGCTTCCCATTTCAGAACATTTTCTGTAAATTGTCATGTTGCTAATATTGTGAGCTTTACTGGCAATATACCCTATACCATAATTGCTCACATCTGTTCTTTTTACCATTAAAAAAGATATAGTCTTTATGCAAATTTATGAGATTCATTATATTAAACAATTTTATTTGCAAAAATAACTATCCAGCTCAAATTAACTCAGGAACCATAGTTTGACTACCCCATATCAGGATAGAATTAATTTATTTTCCAGAATGAAACAAAAATTTCTCACCAAATTTATAGAAGATTATTTCCTAATTTAATCCTACTTTCTAGACAAATTGTAAGTGCATCATTATTATCTTAATACACTTATCCAATTCTGTCTTTTTTCATATTGTTTCCTCAACCTACAATTCACACTTCTGTGATTTTTTTTTCTGTGATAACATTTTATCTCAAGAAACTTTAGATACTCGGCATAATGTGTGCTCTTTATTTGATTTTTTAGAATGTCATTAATGAGTACTGTATTTATATCATTTCTACTCCATCCTTTATACCTTCAACTCTTTCCATGTCCCACTACTCTCTCTAAAATTTATAAACTTTTCCTTCATTATTGATTTACATTTATAAATAAATATATTATATATAATTTATATATTTATGTATAAATCAATAATGAACAAAAATATATATGTACATATATATATATATAAATTCAACTTGCTGAGCTCATTTAGTGTTGCTCATATATACATGTGTTCAGTGATGACTGTTTTCGATTGAATAACCTATTCAAAGAAATAAAGAAGCAAAAAAAGGGGAGGAAGAACAAGAGATACATGCCAAAGTCCACTTAAAAGTGGACTTTCCTAATTTTAACTAATCTTGATATTAAAGGAAATATATTCTCTGTGAAATTGATGCAAAGTATTATATAAAATCCAGGAATTCATCAGTGAGACTCTGTTCCTTAGGATGACAAAACCAAGGTAGGAAGAACTTTGATATGGTGCATATAGCCAAATGTGTTATGAACAAACTTAGAGAATCTGGCACCCTGGTAACACTGTTACTTGGAAGGTTCTGTCTGATTCATTTTTTCCAATTAAAATTCTAAGTCGAAACTTTAGGGAAGTAATAGAATTTCCTGGCCTTGATATCATGGCAGGATATTTGTGAGACCATTCTCCAGAATCAACATATGAAAAGAAATGGAGTTTCTTAAAGTAATTTGTAGAAAACAGATGCAAAGTCTTAAAAACTCAAAGGTATGGCCCACCATACCGCTCTTGGCAGTGAAGTTCTTTTGTCTTGCAGCCAGCTTAATTTTCTATCCAACACCTAACTGTGTATCATACTTCAGTGGCTAAGAGATTTTGTGTATAGTGAAATGCTTTCATTGACAAACACTGGTATATCTCTTGGTCAGGCCTTGGTTGACAGTGAGAGGAACTAATTTATGGAGCTAATACAATTAATTTGCTTCAGCCTCATTAAGGCAATCAATTGTAATAATACATACTTCTTTATGATTAAAGCAGATATTCCACTGGATGATTCCATTTTCTCTGGAGTGTTTATCTTTATTCAATGGCTTTAAGTAGCACTCCGTATGTGTTTAATGGTAAAATGAATTTTGAAAAGAGGGTTTTTTTTCAAATTACTTATTTTACTTCCTTAGAGAAATGTGTAAGTGAAGCAACTCTACATTTCCCACAGATAAGATGAAAATCAACCCTTACTTCAAAATTTTGACTTGTAATCTCTCTATTTGGTGGTTCGAAAACTATGAGTAAACCCTGGTGAGGCCAGATTTACCTGGAAGAATTTGAAGTTCATCCCATTCCAGATTCTTGTGGGAGCTATCAAATGGCTACCACTAGGGAATGCTAGTGCTTGAGACTAGGTAAAACTTTGAGTCCCGCTCCTGATACAAAGCACCCAGACATGTCAAGCCCTTTATGTCATCAGAGGGCTTCAAGAACTTTGTAATTCCATGGGGCCTTTTGCAGGGAAGACTTAAGCAAAGACTTACTTAAAGCTAAAAGGAGGAAGTAGTGAGGACTTGTCTCTCTTTAATTCCTGAACTTTGTCAGGAAGGCACTACGTTCTAGAAGCATGTTTAATTTAAGGAAGTTAAGAGAGGACAACACAAATCCAAGAGAAAATGCTGCAGAGATGGATTCACTGGACTGGCAGTCTTTGTCTTTTTGTTTGTTGTTGTTGTTGGTTTTTTTGTTTTTTGTTTTGTTTTTTTGTTTGTTTTTTAGACAGGGTTTCTCTGTAGCTTTGGAGCCTGTCCTGGAACTAGCTCTTGTAGATCGGGCTGGTCTTGAACTCACAGAGATCCTCCTGCCTCTGCCTCCTGAGTGCTGGGATTAAAGGCATGCACCACCACCGCCTGGCTAGTCTTTGTCATTTTTATAGTTAATTGCTAGTCCTAAGAACCTAACTCTGTGCCTTCTCTTCTCCACGCTGAGTGCTGTTCTCTCTTAGCTCCCTGGGATGAAATGGAAATGAGACAAAGGAAGAAGAGAAGCATGTTTTCCTTCCAGGATTTCCCAATTCAACTTATAAAAGAGGAAAAGTAAATACAGTTTCAATGAAAAAAAAAAAAACAAAAAACCTCAGTTTGGCTTAGCTGGACTACTTTCTGCATTTTCTAGGAGCCTAAGCCACACAAGTTACACAGGAATTGCCGTAAGTAGAAAATAGGACTCCTCCCCCAATGTCTGTACCTTCACTGTGGAAACCTTTACTCTAAACTGTTACATCCTTATGGCCTAAATAGTTAGTTCACAACGTGGGCCCCAACCCACTAAGGAATCAATGCCTAGGAGGTCCAGAGTGCACTCATTTTGCTCCAAAGATACAGCCACAACAGTGATTCAGCAACCCCTATACACAGCTAGGCTTTGAAAAAGTCCTGGGATGGCATTATTTTTAAATAACATTTAACTGACTTTCAAAATAGCTATTACTGTTACCAAACTGCTACTATTGCCCACACTCTGGAATCATCACACAGATTTGTCTGTAGAAAGTTTACATTGTGTCCATGTGTCTAAAGGCAAAGAGATTAGTGAAGAAATTCTTCAGCAGCTCCAACTGAGGACTTGACCAAGCTGTAGAATTTGTCTTTCAGTCTCACATTCTTAAGCAATATAAAAGAATGTAATTAAATTGAAGAGACACTAACATAAAGTGTTGTGGTAGATTCATATTAGGGCTCAAACGCATTGATAGCACACCCCATACTTTTATCTATTTTTATTCCCTGGTGCTTTTATCCAAATAGTCATAGATACAAGGTTACTGTGAATAATGTTTTTCCGTTGCCATAGTGTTTTCTATTTTAAAGGACTAAAAGCAACTATCTCCTTAACAGGGGTATTTTTTTTTATTAGAAATTGCCAGATACATGATGTATCATGCAATCTAGTATAGTGTTTTTGTTGGGGTAATTCAGGATAGACCATAGAGAAAATAGGTTCAAAATGGAATTGCTGTTCTCCTATCCCATCAGCTGTCATTTTCATATGAACTACGATTAACATCTCTGTTTATAAATTACATGAAGATCCTATTCTTAATTTTTCAAATAAAACACATGTATACGTAAAAGAGAATCTAAGATTTACATGCTTGCCTTTGATCTAGATTTTTATTTCTTACTCATTTTGGCTGAGGAAGGCAAGATGAATTTCTGGTCTGTCTTCCTGTCTAATTTTGTGACATGACTCTCATGGCCTCTCTGACTTAGGATCATTATTGAGATATACTACTCTACTAGGATGATGGGATCAAGGTAGCCTAGAGTATTCACACTTGAGTTTTCTGTTTAGTTTGCTGCCAGATTTATTAATGGCTCCTGAACTTCTAACTTCAAGTTTTCAGGGGACTGCGTGGAAAACTGGTCACTTTCTAATATGCTGAATTGGTACCTGAAATATTTAACCATCCTCTTCTTTTTACATTTTTTGCATCAAAAATGATTATTTATTTCCTACTTTTAGAGACAAGACAGCCTGGAAAGGTATCAATTAGTACATGATCTGCTTAGAGGAGGTTTCTCTCCTGAACTGAATGCTGAGAATTGCTTGGGCTACAAGGCTAGTGGATTCTGAAGACTTGAACTGAATTCCAACATCCTTCACTTGTTTACATTACCTATTCTACTTTTATAAATAAATTTTCAACAAACTGAAAAAAAAACGAGGAAAGAAGAAACTCAAGGGAGAAATTAAAGATCTCAATCATATTCAAAATGTCTCTATTACAAATGGAAGTTTGGAAGTCAAAAGTCTAATTATATGGCATAATTAATTATATGGCATAATTAAGACTAAAAACTGGAGATATGTTTTCTCATGACTCTCTTTGAAGGCTATGGCCACATCATATGTCTGGCTTCTAGAATAAGCATCTGCTATTCTGGTAAACACTTCTCCAGCTTTAAAGAAACTACAAGCTGTATAAGATTGAATAAAAGACACAAATAGTAAATAATCAAATGTAGAATGGCTTGTGGCAAGGATACTGAAAGAAAACAAAAACTATCACCCCTAATTTTTCATATTTGGTGCAGATTTATGTTATAAATGCTCTCTTGCATGTTTGTTATGAAATTTTAACTAAAGTAATCATCACACACTATCTCATTTATATAAGTATATCCATTGATCATAAAAAAAAGGAATTTAGTCCAATATCCAACTGTGTTCAGGAAAAAACAACAGAAACAGAAATGTGGAACAAAGTGAAAATTTCCTATTTTGGTTATACAGACCAAATAAGAATATGGGACACAGATCAGATGGAAGAACTCTCTACCTCATGATTTAATGTTGTAGATATGTAGGAATGCCTAAAGCAAGTTGAAACAGACATCTAAAGTATCTCCCCAGCAATGTGAGAGCAAAGTGCATTCTCTGTCTTTAGCAGGCAGACTAAGATCAACTTCATCAGGAAGAACTGAACCTTTACTGTATACCCAAAAAAGTTCGTGTCGCTTTTGTATGCAATCTGGGTCTTGTCTGTCAACACAACTTGTTTTGTCCTTTAGCTTCTCTGGAAGATGATTTTGTAAAGTCTCAATTGGCCGGATTGTGACAGTCTTTCTTTTAACCAAACATCTGGGTATTTCTAGATGTTCAACAAGCATTTCTGAAATTGTTCTTTGCTTTCAAAACTGTTTCTGAAACAAAATATGACTAGCAAAAATGTCATCTCAGTCCTCACTCTAACATTCTGCCTCTGATTCTTATTGGCCATTGTCCAGGTGCCTTTGCTACATAACTATTCTTTCAAGGACTGCAGGAGATCCTTTGACTTAGTCGAGGATCTATCTGTCCCTGGCTCCCTACTTTGCATCTTAAAATATAGATCTCAGACGGGCGGTGGTGGCGCACGCCTTTAATCCCAGCACTCGGGAGGCAGAGGCAAGTGGATCTCTGTGAGTTCGAGACCAGCCTGGTCTACAAGAGCTAGTTCCAGGACAGGCTCCAAAGCTCCAGAGAAATCCTGTCTCAAAAAACCAATATATATATATCATCAGAACTATACCTTTTGTAAATTATCTATGGTAAAAAGCATGTCACAGCCCCTGCCAAAGAAGTCTGTACCTCTGAATAGCCCCAAATTTGTGACTGTGTTGTATCACTTGACAAAAGGAGTCTCTGTAAATGTTACTAAGGACTTTTAAGATTCGAAGTGTTGTGCTCTGTATAATATGGGTATGACTAATGAAATAGCAAGAACATTTAGATGTGAAAGAGGAAAGTCCCAGTGTCAGAACCAGAGAATGAGAGATGAAATTAAGTGATATGGTTGGGAAACCATGACCCAGGTATGATGTGGGAGTCCTATCTGCGTGCTGTGATTACCATTAATGAATAAAGAAACTGCTTTGGACCTATAGCAAGGCAGAACTTATGTAGGCAGGGAAAGCTAGGCTGAATGCTGGGAGAAAGAAGGACGGAGTTGGAGAGAAGCTATGGATCTGCTGCCTGAGACAGATGCTGGTAAGCCACAACCACATGGCCATACACAGATTACTAGAAATGGGATAAATTAATATGTAAGAGTTAGTCAATAAGAAGCTAGAGCTAACGGGCCAAAAAGTGATTTCATTATTACAGTTTCTATGTAATCATTTCAGGCCTGAGCAGCCAGGAATGAACAAGCAGCCTCCTTACTATACAGATATGGTAAGTTTCCTCTAGAAGTTGTAGAAGAAAAGCCAAAAAAAGTCTCCTTAAAGCATCTTGGAAGAACCAGAGAATCAGTGGCACCTTGAATACAACCCACTGGGTCTCAATTTAGCTTTCTGACTCCAGAAACATAAGAGAATAAAGTTGAATCATGTAAAAGAAATTCAGTTTATTTACTTTGTTATAGCAGCTATAGGAAACTAAGATAGCATCTATGTAGCTCTTTGAACTTTGGAAACATATCCTTTATAAAAAAAATAACAAGAAACAAAAAAAGGCAGAAACACTCATGTCTTAGTTGCATACCTATTCACTGTCAGGAGTCTCTGATGTAGGATTCCCCTCTGTATGCTGTGAATGCATTGGCTAATAAATAAACTGTCTTGGCCTGTGATAGGGTTAAGAGGAGAGCTAGGCAGGGGGAGGAGGGGACTACACTGAATGCTGGGAGAAGGAAGGCAGAGTTTGGAGAAACCATGGAGTCGCCAGAGGAGAAAGATGCAAGCCTCCAGTTAGAACCTTGCCAGTAGGCCACGAGATTTATGGTAAAATATAAAATAATGGAAATGGGTTAAATTAAGATGTAAGAGCTAGCCAATAAGAAGTTAGAGCTAATAGGCTAAGCAGTTATTTAATTAATACAGTTTCTGTGTGGTTATTTTGGAGCTGAGCAGACAGGAACGAACAAGCAGTCTTGTACAACAGGTTTCCATATACATTATCTCACAGGCTTCTTATAACAACTCAGTGAATGTATTTGATTCATTAGATAAAGAATCTAAATTTTAAAATAAAGAACTTTGCTATAATTCTTTTAGATACCAAATAGTAGATTTTAAAAAAGAAATCATTACAGATTTGTGTGACTGCAAACCTTAGTTCTATACTATATAGTTTTGTTATTCTGAAAAGAAGATAATTGTACATTGGATGCTTATTCAGTGCTGACTATATGTAAAGCCTTGCATTAGACATTCCCATACTTTAACAAAATACAATATTCTTGATCTTAACAGAATTCATAATCTAGACAGAGGGAGGGATATATAATAAAATAGGATACAACATTATAATTGCAACTGTTCTATGGCAGAAAAAAAACAACTAGGTTGCTACAAATGTATGCACTAAGGGGTACTGACCTCTTGAGGAGATACCAGAAAAAAGAAAATTGGCCTTTAGGAAGTTCATGCTTATTCTGAGACTCTCTGGCTAAGATTACTTTCATCATTCCTCCCTCCAAAGCCACACCATGCCATTAGTGACATATAAGTTTAGAATACAAAGACATTATTCTATTTTATTAGAATCAGTGCTACAAAGTTTACAGTATTCCTCCAAAGCCAGCTAGGGACACACTGGGCTACAAGGCAAGTGACAACTCTAGTTTATGGTAGGGGTACACTTGGTGACATCCATCTCCTGAAAGCAGTACTTAAAATTTTGGCTTCTTAGCTTTGGACATGAAAGAGATTTGTGGGGAGAAGAGGTTGTTGAGAGAGGTGGTAGGAAAGTGGGTTAGTGTGGCCATTATGTAGCATATACATGCATGAAATTATCTAAAAACATATTTAATTTTAACAAGGTAACCTCTGGCTTCTCTGACCTTTATCATACATGTGCACAGATGATATTCATACCTATTAGTGTTCAGTTTTCATTCTCAAACCTCCCTAAATTGTGTCAAATTTGTCTATCTTGCATTTTTCCTGCCCTCAGCTCCATTTTCATCTTTCCCTTTCCATAACTCTTGTTGACACACTCATTTAAGAATAAGGTAGCCCAATACAATGTTTTCAGGGATAAATAGTATTATACTTAGAAGTATGTTCTTTTAATCTATAGATGTAGCACTTGATGGGATAAATGCAAATGGGGTAGAAAAGGGTAAAAATGATTCTTGGATAGCCAGATCTGACTACTTTCCCATACAACCTCAAATTTTCTTCTTATACAAGCAATATTAATATTAGATTAGGACCTTAACCTAGCACAGCTATTTTATTCACACATTGAAGGATCTTGTTTGAAAATACAGTTGGCTGTCCTTATTCATGCAGAACTCAACCAAATTTCAAGTATTAAAATTTTCTTTGTTTTATAATTGTACTTAATGTATACAGACATTTTTTCCAGCCATTATAAATGAAACAGTAAAATGACTGTATATATTACACTAACTTTATATTAGGTACTATAACTAACCTAGAAATGTCAAGAATCACACAGGAGAGTATGTGCAAGCATGGTGTGATTGTATATAAGCAATGTGAATATCTGTAGAATTTAGCATTAATCAGGATCCTGTAACAAATGTCCCATGGATGTTCAGGAATGACTGCTAGTTACACCTATCAGTAGTGGGGATTAAAATTTCAACATGTAAATTTGATAAGGGAATATATTGACATAATAGCACACAAGATGTCACCTATTTAGGAGCTGCCCTTTCGACTAAGGTCATATGTTGATTGTAATACCAGCAGAACAAACAGGATTACCTGAACAAATTATTGCTTCAAATATATACCACCATCCCGACAAGAGGCCCTGTATGAAAGTGCAATGAATAGAGGAAACCTTGGTTCTGTCTATTGATATTAGGCAGTAAAGGAGTACTATGTACAGTTCTTAGCCTAAGAGGCCACATGAGAAAGCAAATCCTTTGAGACTGAAGCCAGAGTACAAAGGAGCTCATGATAAGACATGAATAGAAACAGTTTGTTCACAGCCTTGGATATTGTGAAAGCATCAATCAGAAACTCAATATATCCCAGAGGAACTATAACTTAGACTGTGAAGATGTAATTTCCTCATTTGCAGGGTGACTAGACACTCTGAAGCAACTTTGTGGCAATGGGCCAGTGAGGCCAGCTTGAATTCAAACTAAGTTCTATATATTTGGAGTAGATCATGGCTCTACAGTCTTATCTGGACCCCGGAGTCATAGAAAATAGTAATTCTCTTGGTCCAACTAGCAACTGGTCATGACAGCTGAATAAACACCATCGAGTAGCCTTTGCTTTGAATCCATGCTCACTGTGTTACCATCTACTAAAAGTTTTATTTCTCTATGTATGGTTTCATAGTACACAAGCCATGATTTCGTCTGTCAGTTATATTTTTACACCATACTCTGCATTGTTAAGGTCATTTTAACAAGAATTAATGTTGTATTTTGAGCTCCACACCTAATTGCTAATTAATGCAGTCTAGTTTTTATTTATTCCCCCTTGTTCTGCTGGGCCATTACCTTTCTTCATCTAACGAACAGTTCTATCTGTATTCTAGCTCATCTACTTGAACACTGGAATTCTAAAATTCTGGGATTTGATTATTGATGTTATATACAGAGTAAGAGCCCATGTTAACCACCAAGGTGACTGATGTCTCTTTTATTTTCATTTAACTTCTGAAGACAGTAAGTTGGAAGGTGCTTGCTGTGAAGCCTGAGAATCTGAGTTCAACTCCTAGGATCCACATTGTGGAAAGAAGTGATAACCAACTCTTGAAATTTGTCTTCTATCACAGCACACACACATACACACACAAAAAAACAGAAGTTTAATATAATGTTTCAAATATAAAATTTCTTTTTCCCTTGGTGCCAGGGAAACTACCAAAAAAAATACCCCAGCTAAGACTCCTAGGAATAGTGGAGAGGGTGCTTCAACTGGCCTTCTCCTATAATCAGAATGATGACTACCCTAATTGTTATTATAGAACCTTTATCTAGTACCTGTTGGAAGCAGATGCAGAGATCCACAGCATAGCACTGGACCAAGCTCCTGAAGTCCAGTTGAAGAGAGGGAGGAGGGATTATATGAGCAAGGGGGGTGCGAGATCATGATGGGGAAACCACAGAGACAGCTGATCAAAGCTAGTGGGAGCTCACTGACGCTGGCATGGAATGGACCTCAACCCTTTGAATCCGGATGACAGTTGTATAGCTTGATAATTTGTGGGGCCCCTAACGTTGGGACCAGGACCTTTCCCTGATGCATGAACTGGCACTTTGGAACCTATTTTCTATGGTGGGATGCCTTGTTCAGCCTTGATGCAGTGGGGAGGAGCTTGGTCCTGCCTCAATTTGATATGTCAATTCCCAAGAAAGACCTTACCTTATTTGAATGGAGATGGAGAAGGAGTGGATGGGGGTAGATGGGAGGTGGGAGGAGGGAACAGGAAGAGAGAAAGGAGGGGAAACTGGTTGGTATGTAAAATAAAATAAAGAAAAAGATTCCTTTTCCTGGCATATGACAATTATATATACATTAATGGAGTGAAGGATGTAGTTTCAACACATACAGTGTGAACCTGACCCACGGGTCCAGTTATTCAGGGTCCGAAGAGGCTCCTACCTGAAAATCATGAGTGAGAGAAAAGAACGAGACCAAGCAAATCTGTCTTGTCAAGGTCTCACTTTATTAGGGATCAAAACCAGTATATATAGCCCCAAAATGTGGAGCTGGTGGAGGTCGAGGCAGAGAGCAGGAACTGGGGGTAATAAACA
>JAQHUG010000515.1:234393-263842 GCA_028555095.1 Dicrostonyx torquatus | reverse complement strand
TTCCTCAAACAGTTTTTCTTAACAGACATATACTCTTTGAAACAGAACTGAGCCAAATCACTCAATAAGGCTCACTCCCTGGTGACTCAGAATATATGTCCTTCGTGCTCCATAAACACAGTTGTCTAACTGGCTAACCCTGGAAAACTGCTTTCCCTTCCTGGATTTCAGTTTTTCCAATTAGAAATAGAGGATTACAAGTAGTCTGTGATATTATAAAAGCTCTATTCAAGCCAAGCAGTGGTGACACATGCCTTTAAACCCAGCACTCAGGAGACAGAGGCAGGTGGATCTCTGTGAGTTCGAGGTAAGCCTGATCTGAAAAGCCAGCTCCAGGCTCCAAAGCTACTCAGAGCAATCCAATCCCAAAACAAAAACAAAAGCAAAACAAAACAAAAGGTTCTATTTAAACAGGTAAGTTAAACAGAAAACATAGGTAGAACCAGAAAAGTGATATGCTTAAAGTTAAGGCTCAATTTAGGCCAAAATGTTTTTTCTGTGTAATTCAGTGGGTATGAGGCTTTTTGGTACTCTGGGTCATCCATAGGTACAGCAATCTCCACGGTCTTGTAGCTATACCAAAGTGTGGGTTCATAGAAATCTATAATTGATTGAATGCCAGATAAATCTGTTTTTGTAGAAGAAAGGTACACTAAACTAGCTTCTACTTGCTTTCCCCTGGAATCTCATTTTTAAAAAAGAAACCAACGAGATTTGTGTTTATAAATTAATTTGAAGGTTAGTCCACAAAATTCATTTTCATTTTCTGATCCTGGCAACATTTTAAGATTCTAAATCAGGTGTTTCTATCATAACAGAATTAGTGTATAATGAACTTTTTAAAAAGACATTACATGGAAAACCCATCTGTGGGTGGGGGAAAATACTTGGAATTATCTTTATTTCAATGTTAAGTAAAATCTTTACTGACAAACAACTTGCTTTTTATTCGGGAATTTTATTTTGCTAAAATAAAATGTAAACTTAAACTCTGGTTCCTTGAGGGAAACAAAATAAAGATACTTGCAGGAAAATAACAATTAGAAACCATTGTTTCTGAAGCGAAAGTCATGTTTCATTCCATTTTGTAAAGGTCAATCCTTGTTGGAGACGACAGCTCCGGCATATCTACAGTGAGTGAGCAGCTCCCCCATGAGGCGTCGTCTAGAACTGAAAGGAAGAAAATGGTGAAAAGAGTTTATCCCTTGAGTCTCAGGGTGGGTGTGAGTGAGAAAGGGTAGCAGCAAGCATTAAGCTAATGCTTCCTTGGAAACACTTGCTTTCTTTGAATTTGTGTCACTGCATGAAAATCTGTGCTTGGAAAGAAAACTGCACTCTGGTGGAAATATTAATATACATCAGAATCAAACACTTTAAAATTTAGACACTCTGGGTATTAACAATAGCAAGGAATTCTGGAGAACTAAAAGGAAAGAACGGGGAAGGAATGGGGCTGCGGGATGATGAATATCAATGTGATTGAAGGGAAATGAGAGGAAACACAAGTGGGACAAGAAAGGGAAGGAGAGCGATTTAGAGGAGAGGAGAGCAGAAAGCAGAAATAAATGGAAGGAGACAGAAGCATGGGGTGAGGTTTAAGAGAAAAGAAAAGAGATGTCAAAATCAAGAGACGACAGGGAAGAAACAAGGTTGGAACTCATATTTGTTCACTCAAAAAAACCCATTTTGTCAAAATGCTATGAAGATTGCTGATAACATTTTGTTTTAGCATACTTTTTAATTGTCTCAAAATTCTTGACTGAGTCAGTTAAAACTACATAGCAAGCTTCAGAGTGAGAGGCTCTTTTCTTTTTTTTTTTTAGTGTCCATTAAATTTCACAATTTTTCTATTCTCTTTGAATATCAGGATCTCATCTACCTATTATCCAACTCCTTCCAAAGTGTACGAATTTAAGTAGAGACCTTCCCATAGACTTTGCATGTTGAGTGTGATCAGGTATTTATGAGAACAAATGAGACCCTCACCTTTCAAATAAGTGCAGCTATGCCAGTAATTAACTTGTTACACAATCTCTTTTATTTCTTGGTTTTGATTATTTATTATTCACTCCTACATAAATGTCTCAGGATGCTTTTTTGATTGTATGCTGCTTAGCTACAGGTTTTAGGATTAAGTACTGTGTATGCTTCTTCATCCATACTACAGGGTAGTTTTACTATATCTTTTACCCGTATCTTTTATTTGTCCCCTCTTATTCTTACAACTTGTTTTCCCCTTCTGTTGTTATTTCTAAATTAAAACTTTCTATAGCTTTAATGATTTCCAAAATAAAAAAAAAATCCTAATAGATTCCCAACATTTCCCTTCCAGCTAACTATCTGATTCATCTTGATATTTTTCTTTAAAATGTCAATCTAATATATAATTCTTTTTCTCACACACACCCTTTTCCTCCCAGACGTAGTCTTATTAACTGAAATCCCAGTACACGCCATGCTGTCCTCAGCTGTTTATCCTCTAACAGTTATTGAAGTCAAAGGGGCCATTGTTGTTAACTGGCTAGTACACATTTGCATAATGGTAATATCCAACAGTTGGGTTGTTCTCACAGTTTATATTCTACTCTGGAATAATATGGAACTCTCACAAGGCACCTTTGACTCTTGGACTAAGGAACTAGTATCTGAACTAGCACCTCAACTGTACTACATGCAAGTCCCTCTTGAATACTGAAAATAATTCAACAAAAAGAATACAGCAGATACAAACAAATCCCAAAAAACAAAGTAACTCCTGACATATCAATTCCAACACAGTGGCATAAACACAGAAAACATAGCACCATAAATCCTCCTAAAACTACTCATCCTACAGTACTGGCATCTAGTAAGAGAACATTAGACAAAAGAGAGAACTCAAAATAAAGATAGTAAGTGGAAAGAAATCAACGAGGGAAATATTCCATATTAGGAACACAAACAGCTAAATGGAATAAGGAAGACAATTTAAAATCTGAAAGAGGAATTCAGCAGAGAGATAGAAATGCTGAAGAAACAATACTCTGAAATGCAGTCTCATTAGTAGAATGAACCAAAGACAGTACAGAAAATCTGGGCTTGAAGACACGGGTGAGAAACTAGAAAAATCTTACAAAGACAACTTAAAAGAATGAGAAGATGGAAGTAGGAATTCTAAGACATTCATGGCATTCTGATAATATTATTTCTACAGACAAGATAAGAACTGAGTTCGAAAGGCATAGAAAACATTTTTAAAAGAATCACAATAGAAAACCTTTCAGTTAGGAAAGAGATACCAATCGAGACCCAGGAGGCATTTCGAACTCCAAATAGATGGGATCAGAAAAGAACATCTCCTCGTCATACTGTAATTAAAACACCAAATACATAGAACAGGGACACTTTTACTGAAAGCAGCAAGGGAGCAGCCACATATAATGCAAACCTAACAAAATAACAGCAGTTGCTGGGAGGTGGTGGCGCACGCCTTTAATCCCAGCACTCGGGAGGCAGAGGCAGGCGGATCTCTGTGAGTTCGAGACCAGCCTGGTCTACAAGAGCTAGTTCCAGGACAGGCTCCAAAGCTACAGAGAAACCCTGTCTCGAAAAATCAAAAAAAAGCAGTTATTCAGCAGAAAATTTGAGATCTACTTCTTAGAATAATATATTTTAAGTTCTGAAATGATGCAGTATCCCCTCCCCCCCCCGCAAGCTGTGAATACCGTTGATTAATAAAGAATCTGTTTGGCCAGTGACTTAGGAGAACAGAGGTAGGTGAGGAAAACTAAACTGAATTCTGGAAGAAAGGAGGTGGAGTCAGGGAGAAGCCATGGAACTGCTGCCAGAGACAGACACTGCCTGTAGGCTACGAGCCTTGTGTTAAAATATAAAATAATGGAAATGGATTAATTCTAGATGTAAGAGCTACTTAGCAATATGCTTAAGTAATTGACCAAGCAGTAATTTAATTAATACAGTTTCTGTGTGGCTTTTTGGGGAGTCTGGGCAGCTGGGAAATGGACAAGCGAAGAGCGGCCAGGAACACACTAGTAGCCTCTTACTACACTGAAAGACAGAAACTGCCAACCTGGACTACTATACCCAGTAAAACTACCTTTCTTCCATTAGTGAAAGGAAAATTAAAACTTTCCATAATAAAAACAGACTAAAGGACCTAGGGACCAAACTACCTCTACAGAAGATACTTGAAGTGATCCTTCAGGCTTATACAACATAAATCAGTCCACAAAGTCATACTAGAATAATAGTAAAGCAAGAGAGGAAGAAAAAGAAAACCAAATGCTACAAAAATCAACAAATTACAGAAATCAATACACACATTTGAATAATGTCTCTCACTATCTGAATTCTCCAATCAAAAGACAGAGACTAGTAGGTTGGATCAAAACCCAGAAACCATCTATTTGCACCTTCAAGAAATTAAGGTAACAACCAATCAATAAGACATTATGATTCTAAACATAGCCATCCTGAACACAGGTATACCCAATTATATCAAATTATTGCTATTAGATATAAAGTCAAAGTTTAATCTTAGTATAATAGTAGCTCACCTACTGACAGGTTTTATCCACAGAATATAGACAGATATATAATAAATGATATCACAGATTAAATGGACTTTACAGACATCTACAGATCATTTTAGGATAACCTCTTTCTCAGCAGTCTACATAATTTTCACTAAATTCAGTCAGATAGTATAACACAAAGAAAGTCTTAACAAGTATAAGAAAATTAAAATAATTCCTTGTATTCTTTCTCACCCAATGGAATGAGACTACAAATTAAGATCAAAAGAAATCCTAGAGCATACAGAAACTCATGTATATTAAGCAAACTATTAAACAAATTATTAAATGATTAATAAGTTCTTGAAAAAAATCCAAAAGG
Source organism: Dicrostonyx torquatus (assembly GCA_028555095.1). Lineage (NCBI taxonomy): Eukaryota > Metazoa > Chordata > Mammalia > Rodentia > Cricetidae > Dicrostonyx > Dicrostonyx torquatus. Next base: position 258,946 of record JAQHUG010000515.1, on the reverse strand, counting down.
ATATCTTAAAATTTCTAGAAGCAATTGACAATTAAAATGCAGCATAACAAAACTTATGAGATGCAATAAAAAACAATCCTGAGAGAGAAGTTCATAAGGCTAAGAAGCTACACAGAGAAATGTCAATTTCATAACTTAATGGTATACCTCAAGGTCCTTCCAATAAAACTAAGCAAGGATGCATCATATCTCTACAGTTAAAATTTTGAAACACTGAAGGAAGAAATTGAGGGAGATACTAGAAAATGAAAAGACATCTCATGACTAGAAGACAGAAAGGCATCTCATACTAATGGATTTAAGTAACAAAGACTGTGAAAATGGCCATCCTATCAAAAACAATCTACTGGTTCAATTCATTTTCTTTCATATCTCCATTATTACAAAGCCATGGTAATAAAAACAGTACACTACTGGCACAAAACCAAAGATGTGTACCAATGGAACAGAATAGATGACATATGAGCACTGTCAACTGATTTTTGACAAAGATACAATTACACATGGGAGAAACGACAACCTCTTCAACAAATGGTTTTGAGAAAACTAATTATCTTCATGGCAATGAGTGAAGCTAGATTCTTATCTCTCATCCTACATAACAATCAAGGTTCTCAACATAAGACCTCAAACTTCAAAACTACTAGAAAAAATGGGAGTACACTTCAAGATAAATCTATATGTAGGAACTTTCTGAATAGTACTTCACTTTATTCAGGAAAGAAGACCAACAATTGACAAATTAGATCGCATCAATTTTTTAAATATTTATCACTTTATGTGCATGGGTATTTTTCTATATGTATTCATACCAGAAAAAAAAAAGCATCACATCCTATGGAACTACTGTAAGAGACAGTTGTGGACTGCCATGTAGATGCTTGGAATTGAATTTAGGACCTCTGAAAAATCAGCAAGTGCCCTTAACCACTGAGCCATCCCTCCAGTCCTTTTGAAATTCATAAGCTTCTGTACAGCAAAGGAGTGAATAGAGTGAAAAGGCAGCCCACATAATAGAAATTCTTTGCCAGCTATACATCTGAGGGAGGATTGTTATAATAGATGTAAAAAAGAATTCAAGAATCTAAATATCAAGAAGTCAAACATCCCAATTAAAAATAGGCGATGTAACTGAACAAACAGCTCTCAAAAAAGAAATACAAATGGCTAATAAACATTTTTATTGAAAAAAAATTTTATAAAATATATTCTCATCATGGTTTTCACTCCTCTAGCTCCTGAGATACTCCACACCTCCCTGTCAACCCACTTCCATGTGCTTTCTCTCTCTCTCCTTCTGTAGAAAACAAACAGGCAGGCATAAATAAACAAACCAGAATTTGTTTTTAAAAGACAAAACTCTTAGTGTCCTCCTTTTTATATAGCTTCTCTGTGAATGTGGTTTATAGCCTGGTTGTCCTTTGCTTTCTGTCTGAAATCCACTTAGGAGTGAGTACATACCGTGTTTTTCTTTTGGGGTCTGGGTTACCTCATTCAGGATTTTTTTTTCCAGTTCGATACTCTACCTGCAAATTTCAAGATGTCATTGATTTTTACCACTGAGTAATAATGGAGGGCCCCAGGAAGAAGAAATAGTTATGATCTCCTGGGTAAACTGGGAGGAAGCGAGAAGGGAGAAGACAGGGGATGGGAACATGAAGAATGGAGAAGGCAGAGATGGAGGAAGGATGGGTAGGAGAGCAATGAAAGAGGTATCTTGATAGAGGGAGCCATTGTGGGGTTAGGGAGAAACCTGGCGCTAGGGAAACTTCCAGGGTTCCACAAGATGACCCCAGTCAAGACTCCTAGCAATAGTGGAGAGGGTGCCTGAACTGGCCTTCCTCTATAATCGTATTAGTGACTAGCTTAACTGTTACTATAGAACCTACACCCAGTAACTGATGGGAGCAAATGCAGTGATCCGCAGCCAAGCACTGGGTTGAGCTCCTGGAGTTCAGTTGAAGAGAGGGAGGAGCAAAGGGGTCAAGATCATGAAGGAAAAAAAACACAGAGATAGCTGACCCAAGCTAGAAGGAATTCACAGACTCTGGACTGACAGCTGAGGAACCTGCATGAGACTGAACTAGGCCTTCTGAATGTGGTTGACAGTTATGCAGCTTGATCTGTTGGGGGCGGGGCTGACAGTGGGATCAGGACTTAGCATGGGTGCATAAACTGGGTTTTTTGAGCCTATTCCCTATGGGTGGGATATCTTGCTCAACTTTGATATGAGGAGAAGGGGTTTGATCCTGCCTCAATTTGGTATGCCAAGGTTTGTTAGCTCCACAAGGGAGGCCTTAATCCTGTCTGAGGAGTGGATGGGGACTGGGAAGAGGGTATGTGGGGTGTCTTGAGAAGGGGAAGGATGTGAAACTGGGATTGGTATGTAAAATGAAAGAAAAATTAAATTAAAAAAGAAAAAAAAGACAAAACTCCCCTCCCCACACACACAGGTTGAACCCATAAAAACACAAAATCGGGCACCATAATATACAAGAAAAATACACTAATGAGAAAAGAAATGCCCAAACAAAGTAATATAAGACAAAATGTCTACAAAAATACCATTGAGTGAATTTTGTACTGGCCATCTACTACTAGGAATGAGGCCTGCCCTTTAGTGTGGTTAACGTACCAAGTAAGACTCCATAGGAGAAAACTAATATTTCCTTTGCAAGCAGAAGTCAACTACAGGTATCTTCTTGGTTAGGGGTCAGAAACTGTGTCCACTTTCTCCTCTCAGCACTTGGACCAAAATTGCCTTGAATATCTGCAGGCCCTGTGAATATTGCCACAATCTTTGTGACTTCATATGCAACTACTGTTGGGTCTGGAAAACACTGTTTTCTTGGCATCATTCATCCCTTCTGGGTCTTGCAATCTTACTGTATCCTCTTTTGCATAGCTCCCTTTACTAATGAACATTTTTAAGTGTCCAGCATAATTAACCGTCAGAGAAATATAAGTTAAAACTTCTTTGACATCACATCTCAACCCAGTCAAAAAGGCTATCATCAAGAAAACAATTGCGGTGAGGATGTGGAGGAAGGAGAACCCTTATGCAATGTTGGACTCTAAATTGGTGTAACTACTATTGGTGTCAGTGTGGAGGTTTCTAAAAAAGCTAAAAACTGAACTACCATACAACCCACAATACCTAGGAATGCTATTTCTATTCCTAGGTATCTGCCCAAAGAGTTCTACATCCTATTACACACTTGCATATCCACTTTCATTGCCGCTCTTTTCACAATGGCTAGGAAATGAAGTCATTCCAGATGTTTATCAACTGATGCATTGAAAGTGGTTCATATACATAATGGAATTTATTCGGGTGTTAAGAAAAATGAAATTACGAGAATTTCTGATAAATAGATCTAAACAGAAAATAATTATATTAAGGGAAATGATTCAGGTACTGTAAATCTGATTTTAAAAATACTCGGGGAGTATCATAGGTCCTGGAGGAAGTCTAACATAGTTGTTTTGCTAAGGGATCATGTTGTCAAACTGCCTTCTAAATATTTATGTTTATATCCATAGATTAGTGCTGCTTTCAGACTTAGAGCAGCCTCTTTTTGCATTGGATTGCCATCATGGAGACTCAGAACTGGTCAAAGTACTGAGAAAATATGACTGCTATGTGCTTAGCTCTTAATGAGGCATATACATCAAACCTCTCAAGGCTAACAAAACATCACAGAAGAGGTGGCAAAAAGATTTAAGAGTCAGAGGATAGAGAAGGCCACTGTAAAATGCCTTCTTTTGGACATGACATGGTCACTGTGCCCATCATCTCAGAAGAGCTATAGATATCCAAGATGTTTACAAGATTAAGGCAGTCAGTAATTCCATGTGCACATGAGCCCCCACCCCCAGCTAAGATACTATTGGCAATTGATGACATCTTGGTAAAAATAGTCATTTTTCTTCAGAGCGTTAGCCACTGAGGTTGCACATGCTCATACAGGCAACATTAACTGAACCTATTAGGTTAAGAAAAAAGAGGAAGGGGATATGAAGATGGGAGAGGCATGTGTTAGGGCCATCTAGGTATTGTGGGAGGGGAGAGCTGAGGATAGATATGATCAAACCACATTGTATATATTCATAAAATAGTCAAAGAATAAGTTTAATATATTAAATAAAAAAAAATTTAAATAAAATATAGAAGGTAGTTCTTCTTTCCTGCCATTTTGGACAATAATGTTCACTATGAAGCAATTATCCTAAAAATTACATATGACATAATATTAGTCTTTGATGTGATATCATTTTACTAATTGAACAATGATCTGTAAAGTTAATTTCTTGATCTAAAAAAATGTAGTTTGTTTGCCTGAATGAGTACAGCCCTTTACTTCTTTAACCGTAGCGTTGTATAGTTATTAAATGTATTTATAGCAGAAAAAAACAAATTTCTCAAAACCTGTTATCCTCTCAGGATATAATTTAGGTCAATGAAGCTCATTAATAAAGCAAAAAACTCATGGATTCCTGCTCTGTGGAGGAAATAGCTCTCTAATTTCTGATTGACATGTGTGGCTTCACTAGTAATGAAGTGCTGGAGAGGCTTGTTTTTCAGTAGAAAATTATGGCCAAAAAAAGGCTGGCTGAGTTGTTGGCCTATGAGCTCTAGGCTTCAGAAGCTATTTCAAAATTAATCTCTGCATCCCAGGGTACACCTTAGGAGCACTACAGTTGTCTGCAGATGCCGGAGCCTATTTCTCCCAACAAAACCTCCTCGGAACAAACCTGACCAAAACGTTTTTGGTGGAACACTCACATTTCTCTAGCTGCATTCAGAAGCCGTTCTTAGGTTATAACAACACAACAGTTTCTGGGATGAGTCCCAGTAAGTCTCTCTGGTTGAAATCTAGGAGTACTTCAACTTCCTCGGAGGCTCTGGACACAACCTAAGCACGTCTTTCTACTTGACCAGGTGCTATTAAGAGTGATGCCCACCTGTCACAGCTGTGTAATCCTGTGAGGACTCATCTGTTCTCAATTTACAGAATTTGCTTTCATCATCAGATTTTAAGGCAGATGTGCTGCCTGCCTAGTTTGAGCACTTCATGCCACTTATGTTTATTGCATTTAAATCATTTTATCAGATCCGGATCAGAAAAATCCACATCTTACAGTTAAGTTTACCAGAGTTATGACCTGTTTTTCACTGTGCCTTGCCCATGCATCTTCCTTATTTACACAACAAATACAGTTTCTTGGCAATCTTTTGTTTACATCCTTTCCCAGAAATGAAAGCACCATGAATCCGAGTATACATATTCCCTGGGGATCACAACCATCTCTTTTAGCTACCAGTATTGGCAAGTATCCCCAGAAATCAAGCCTGATTCCATGGCCTATTCAGACATCTCCTTAAGATCTGAAACAGATCACATCTTAAGGCATGTACATCCCCATAAATGAGAGTTCACCAAGGCACAGTCATTTGGAGTAGACGTGAATATACAACCTAGGGTGTGGATATAGCTTTTTATGAGATTATACTGGGTGGAAGGGTAAACTAGAATGAGAAGAAAGTGTACTCCTACTTTTTGATGCAAAGCTCTTAGCAGTGTAAACATTAGGAGTTGGTTCTTGGCACTCAAAATTGTTATGAAGGTGTTTTTGTCAAGGAAGAAAGTTAGCACATTTTTCGCATAACAGTCTGTTACTGTGATTCATAACTTCGAAATATTTAGAGGAAGTGATACACGGACTTCACAAAATTCTTTCGGGCTCTATAAAGGGTACAAATGAGTTGATTAGTTTCTGTCAATTGACACAAACTAGAGTTATCTGGGAATAGAAACATCAACTGAGAAGTTGTCACCATCATATTGGCCAGTGGGCATGTCTGGGAGGATATTTTCTTGATTGTTGGATGACGTGGTTGGGGCTGGCCCACACTGCACTATCCCTACCTAGTGGTCCTGGGCAAGGTAGCTGAGCAAAGCAGGAGCAGGATGCCGGTAAGCATCTTACTCCATATTATCTGCTCCAAATTCCCACGTTCAGGTTCCTGCTTTAAGCTCTTGCCCTGACTTTCTTCAGTAACAGACTATGACATGAAAGTATAGCCAAGTAAACACTTTCCTTTCCCAAAGTTGCTTTTGATCAGTGTTTTAGAACAGCAACAGAAAAGCAGAAATAAAAACACTCTCATATGCTGAGTTTAAGTCTTTTCAAAAACCAGATGTAATTTTAATCTTAATTCTAAATGTGTTTCTTTTTCTCCAGTTCTCTTTCGATTTTGAACTGTACCTTGAGCTATATGAACTCTAGAAGGGTTCTTTTATAGGTTGAATACTGGCAATACTTTCTATGGGATCCTTAAATGCAAAACTTTAGAATATGGACATTCATGTATCAAACACAGAAAAATACCTTATCATCAAATTAGCCCAATTGCCTTCATTCACAGCACCTTTCCACACTACTTCATTCTCACAACAACCCAGTAATATCATTTAGTTTGCACCCTACTCTCTTTGCTTGGTTTTCACCCTGGCATTGTCCTCTTTGATTTTGACCAGTGGTTTTGCTCCTTTGGGGCATTCAGTTACTTCTCAGAAAAACTCCATTGATAGCAAGTGGTTATGTGGTGTAGGAGGGTCCTTCTGTATTTCTGTTATTTTCATTGTTTGAATAAAGAGACTGCCTTGGCCTTTTGATAGGGTAGCCCTTAGGTGGGTGGAGTAGACAGAATGGAAGGTTGTGAGAGAGAAGGCACGGGAGCAGACACCATGATTCTCCAGCCCAAGATGGACATTGATTAGAATCTTCCCAGTAAGCCATGTCCACGTGGTGATACACAGATTAAATATGGGTTAAACTAATCTGTATAAGAGGTTAAAACTAATGAGCCAGGCAGTATTTAAATGAACACAGTTTGTGTGTAATTATTCCGGGTATAAGCTAGCCAGGGCTAAAAGCAGGCCCGCGGCTGGGAGTCGGTCGCCAGGGAACACAGCCCACACAGCTTGCTCCTCCTCATTACTACAGTTATGTATACAGTTGACCATTTTTTAGATATTTTCATAGTCTCAGATATGAAACCAGTGATTGAATTTGTTCTGTAATTTAAGCTAAGAAGAATACTTTTATCAGCTTTTTCTTATCCTCCATCTCTTTGGCACAATTAAAATTTCAAAACATCATCCAATACCAGAAGATGCTGCTGATTTAACTAGACTTGTCTGTTTTCAGGAACAAAATACCCAAGGGTATTCACTCTATTTTTGTCATTTCATTGGTTTGTCATTGAAAGTCAATTTTGTTTCACATGTTATACTTTTAAGTGTAATGCTTTCTGCACTGAAAAAGTAAATTTGCAAGTTAATACATAACTACTGCCATTGGTCCCTTACCTTGTTTTCCTATCAGACCATCTTCTTTCCCATATGCATGCATATATCATATATATCAAGTGTTTTACCAACCTTGAAAATTGTCCAATAAATTTGATTAATTAATAATAGTGAACACAGTGACGTAAATGAATCAAACCAACATCAGAATCATACCTACTTAATTTATGAACAAATATGGTAAAAACCTATCTTCAGAACCAAACAGAACAGTATTAAAATATTAGATCTTGGGTTTATCTGTGTGGCCTTGAGCAAGTAATTTATCTGAATGAGCATCGGTTTATCCCACTATAAAAATTACAACAATAATACCAAGTTTACCCAATAAGCATTAGGAGAGCCTGTAAAGTAGTTATAGTATATGATGAATTAAGTCATTATAGATTCTGAAGCATGTTAAAGGCAACATTAGATTAGTGAAACCCTGCTACAATTCCCCTGATTCCTCGTGAAATCTTTCCTCTGAATAGTAGCCAGGGACCAAGATTATAGATTTTTGCAAAGACTGTTCTAAGACTAGATAGTGACTGCTCAATTTGAATTATAAAAGGTGTACACAATATAGCTCTCTCCAACCTCCTCTTGGTCTCATGTGCGTATCAACTTCACAGTGTTCTTAGCACAGGTCACCTAGAAGAAAACAGACAACAGGCTTTTCTGGAAAGCTAGTCACTTTATATTGCTAAAACCATCCAGTAGAGTTGAAAAAAAAAACAACGTCCCCAAACAATAAATCTTTCAACTATTTCAAGAGAACAGCTACAGTTTTATGCTCCACTGAAAATAAAATATACAGCTTCCTGACAATAACTCTTTTTCAAAGAAAATTTCTAACTCTAAAGCTTCCGGATGTTAATATGGAATTCCAACTGGTCAGTAGAAAGTAAATAATTCTCTCTCTCTCTCTCCCTCTCTCTCTCTTTCTCTCTCTCTCTCCCTCTATTCCTCTCTCTTTTTCTATCTTCCCCTCTTTTTCTAACCTTATATGACTTTTTCATACTTATATGACTAGCTGTTATTTAAAATCCCTACATATGACATTGTTGCTAAAGTCTAAATTTATTTTATTAATATTATATATCTTATGCCAATTGAAAACACAGAATTAAAAGCAGTGGAAACACAATTGCTTTTTAGATAGGAAATTGTATTATCTGGCTGCTATGTATTATTAGAGTCTTAGATGCTCTAAGAACCTTTAAAGTGATGTTTTATAATTTAGCTAAAGCAAAAAGTTTATTTCTATCAGAGGTTGGCTAGCGTCTTCATGAACAGTTTTCTAGTGATGGGGAAATCAGTACTCTCTGAAGCAATTGAATCTTTTAATGTCCAATTCAGATTGTCATAAAGTTCTTTATTGGGCCAAATGACAACACTGTGACAATTTCATAAATAGGGATTGTTGCCCAAGTAGGACAATAAGACATTTATCAAAATATGAAATAAATCAATTCACAACCCTTATCTAGATAATTTTTGTTGTTTTCCAAAAAATCTGTGATGTGAATACTATTGAAAGATTTGAGCTATATGACAACATATATAATAGGGTAACATTAAAGATCAGGAATTTTTAGGGGAAACCCCTAAGATTAAATGGATCATGTTTCTGAATTCACAACACAAAAAAATTTAAGTTCTCTGCTTACCAACAATCACAACTTCTTTGACTTCCCTTGGAAAATTCTCTGCTAATTGTCCTTTGTCATTCGTTCATTCAACACATTGATTGATTGCATGTTTGTTCCAAGTTCTCATAGAGTCACTGGAGCTATATTTGTGAACTGAACAAACTTCTAGTGGTATTTATATTATCCTTTTATGTGTGTCTGGCACATACATGTAGCTAAATTCCACACTGATCCTGTACTTATCATCTAAGTCTGAAGAGTTATTTGTACCTTCTGCCTCTATTTCATTTTCTATTTATGCCTCGTTTGGTGTTACCTGCACCTACATGTGTTCTTTCACTTAAACAGCTTCCACTTTCTCATCATTAAATAATTCATAATTTGCAATCCCGATTCCCCCCAAAAAATGCAGTCTCTCAACCACACTTAATGCTATGTTAGCTTCTCACCAAAACTTTCAAATCCCTGGCATCCATGACACTCAAATCCTTTTATTTTTGAAATTTTTTTCTTATCTTTTTATTTTGATCAACTGTTTAATTCATGATTAATGTTTAGTTTTCATTCTCAGGTAAGTGATCATTACATGTTATTTAGGTTTCCAGGAAATTTCAGTATCTATTTAGGATTTGACTAATAAATCAAATGTTTAACTTCAAACCCCACATCCAAAGTCTAATTGGCAGCTCTACTTGGATTATTTCATAGACATCCCAATTTTCCTCCTTATGTGTTCTTATAATAGTCTAATTTTCATCACAGTAAGAAAATTTCTGGTACTAGGTACATTGTAATTAAAATGGATTTGTTTTGTTCACGGTTCTGGAGAGCCAATAAATGACTTTAGCATGTACTCCATTCTGATGAAAACTTCATGATAAATGGCATTACATAGTGGGAAAAAGAGAGAAAGAGAGGTGGCTTATGAAGAGAAGGAAAGCAAAAAATCAAAAGGTAATAATGTTATAATAATCTGTTTTTCCAGGAATTAATCCACTCCTAGTTTCCCTGTTTCACAAAACAAGCATCAGTTTCTTATGAGTTTGATGCACTGTGAACTAATTTTCACCCACAAGGCCCCACATATCAAATATTCAGATAATTCAATAACATGGAAGTGGAGACTAAGCTTCCAATATATGAATCTTTAAGAGATAAACCATATATAAACCACAGTTGTCCTGTTTGCTTGTCTCACCTTATAAATAACACTTAGAAGCTTTGTGTTTTGACACATTCCCATACTTCAGGAACAAGAGAAGGGCAGATAAAAGTATCATAAGTTTGAAGTCACCCTGGATTAGATGGCAAGGCCCTGTCCCCCAATATTTGTATTGGTGTTTTCTAAATGTAGAAAATATAGTTTTCTAAAGCACCAGTATGCACTGTTTGTCAAGGTTGCCTAAAGAAGTAGAACTAACAGAATAAATACATACTGAAAGGGAATTTAGAAATGAAAATAATAGGATACAACTGATCTGAAGAAGAAAATGTAAAACTAGGTGGTTCTGGAAGGAGAAAGGGGGTTCAAAATAGAATGAATGATGAAGACAAAAAGATAACACTTAGGATGCCTTAAAAAGCCATTTGGAATCATACTATTATTTATTTACCTAAAACTTCTTGTAATACATGTAAGTATAGATAGATAGAAAAATAGATGATAGATTATAGATAGATAGTTTAAATAAAGTTATTCCACATGAGTAAATAATATTTTCCTACCCAAGACTCGTAGATAATATAATTTAAAAAAACACAATATTTAGCATGAGAAACCCCCTTTTGAGTTTTTGGTCAAAGGAGACAAAGAGACATCCAAAACAATTTAGGCTGTTGTTACCCTTGGAAGGTAAGTTTCTTTTCTTTTCCTTTTTTTAATTAACATTTTTCCTTTATTTTACATACCAAAGGTAAGTTTTATTGCTGAAAACACCATCCTCTTAAACAGAAACTGGAGAATTCATTCTGCTTATGACCTGAAGCCCTCCTCTCTGAGGATGTTTACAAAGGAAGGAAGCAACCACCAGTCTTACCAAGCTGTGAAGCCTAGAAACAATAACCAGCATAGCATAGTCACACTCATATTTCACCACCACCTCTCCATTGGACTTAAGGCTCACCAAACAGGAAGAGAATCATGTCAGGTACTGGAAACCTACCTAAGTCCTTAAGGCCACTGGAGTTATGGATTCCAGAGGAGAAATCCTCTGTTGAAAGAATCATTCCTAAGTTGAAATGATTCTTAACAGTATTCTCAATATTTATAGTTGTGCCCAAAAATAAGTGTAGCCAACACCACTCATCAAAAAAAAATGTTCTTTTCAATCAACAGAACTATTACAGAAAATCACAGCTAGTCAGAATTCAGAGAAAAAGCCATGATAACAAAGGATTATTGTGGGATTTCCAGCTCCAATTTGTACATCTACAACACAACTCCTACACGTAAGGCTCAAAGAATATCACAGAACAGGGCACAGGAAGATTGTAAGAGCCAGAGGACTAGAGAATGTACTTTGAGAGTTTGTCTTCTATAAATTTCAGGGAAGTTTCACCCATGCTACCTCAACAGTATAATTGTCTAAACACAGCCTGAAAGCGATACTAATAGATGTGTTAAAATGGATGGGAGAAATAGCACAGGGTCCCATCTCTAGACAAAGAACTACAGGTAAGTAATGACTGCTGAGAGTGGGAGAAATAGTCTTCCCCAGGGACTGGTTATCCAGCACTCAGTGTTCAGTCCTGAAATCATATATGTAAAAGCAACAATAAACAGACTGAGAAGCTTGCATTTATATACTTAGGTACACACACACATATATATGTATATAGAGAGAGACACATAAATATATAGAGAAAGAAACTGATATATCATTAGCAATTAAAGAAAAAGAGGCCATGAGTTCTAGGGAAAGCAAGTTCATGGGAGGAATTAAAGAGAGGAAAGGGAAAGCATAAATAACTTAATTTTATTTTTATTTTTAAAAATTAGAATTAAAAATAATTAAACAATAAATTTATATTTAAGGGAGATTAATTTACATAACATTATCCCAGTAGTTCAACAATGGATTTCTCATACTGTAGAAGCTGAGAGTCTAGTAATTATCAAATCTGCGAAGCTGAATGTCTCAGGAATCCCCATCTAGCACTGAAATCCCAGAGGATTCCTGGAGAACTACTGGTCTTCTGTCTATATTGAAAACTCAGAGAAGTTGATTTTAATATCAGCAAAGGAATAGAGTAGTAGCAGTAGCAGGGTAAATTAACTTGACAATAAGAGTGAACATGAACAGGAAAATAATAATAATAAAGCTACCATCTTCAATTTTGTATTGGAGATGTCTTTAGAAAGTGCAATCCACATTTAGGTTGGGTCTACCCACTTCAAACAATCTTATTGAGAAGCCCACAAACTTCCCAAATCACACAAGTGTCATTCACATTCAGAGGACGTCGTTTGGTCCTATGCAGGTTCCCCAGCTGTCAGTCTAGAGTCATTGAGCTTCCACTAGCTCAGGTCAGCTGTTTCTGTGGGTATCCCCATCATGGTCATGACCCCCTTGCTCATATTATCACTCCTCACTCTTCTCAACTGGATTCCAGCAGCTTGGCCCAAGGCTTACTTAGCTGTGGATCTTTGCATCTACTTTCATCAGTTACTGGATGAGGGTTCTATGCTGACAGTTAGGGTGGTCACCAATCTGTTGTAAGAGGAGAGGGCTGTGTCTCCCCGCAGCTCCTGGCTGCACAGCTAGCTAATGTCCGAAATAACTACAAGAAAACTGTATTCATTTAAACTCTGCCCGGCCCATTATCATTAGCCTTTTCTTGGCTAACTCTCACATCTAAAACTAACCCATTTCTGATAGTATGTATTGCCACTTGACTGTGGTTTGCCAGCATGAGTCTAATCAGTGTCCATCTCGAGCTGGAGCATCATGGCGTCTGCCACACTTTCTTTCTTCCCCAGCCTTCTGTTCTCTTTTCCCCACCTATCTAAGTCCTGCCCTATCAAATGGCCAAGGCAGCTTCTTTATTAACCAATGAAAGCACACAAAATACAGAAGAACCCTCCTACACCACCAATCTGCTTACAGGGGAAGGCCAGTTCAGGCACCCACTCCTCTATTGCTAGGAGTCTTAGCTGGGATCAACCTTGTGGATTCCTGGGACTTTCGCTAGTGCCAGGTTCCTCACTAACTCCATAAAGACCACCTCTATCAAGATATCTCTTTCCTTGTTCCCTTCTCTGTCCTTCCCGCAAAACTGACTACTATGTTTCTTCATGTTCTCTTCACTTCTCCTCCTCCCCCTCCCCTTCCACCCTCCTCCTTTCTCCCCCATGCTCCCAATTTTCTCAGGAGATCTTGCCTATTTCCCCTTCCCAATGGGATCTCTTAGGGTTCTCCTTATTACCTAGCTTTTCTGGGGTCATGGACTATATGCTGGTTATCCTTTGGTTTACAACTAATATTCACCTATGAGTGAGTACATACCATGTTTGCCTTTCGGGGTCTGGGTTACCTCACTCAGCATATTTTTTTTATACTTCTTCCATCCATTTACCTGCAAATTTCAAGATAATATTTTTTTTTTGGTTTTTCAAGACAGGGTTTGTTTGTGGCTTTGGAGCCTATGCTGGAACTAGCTCTTGTAGACCAGGCTGGTCTCGAACTCACAAAGATTCGCCTGCCTCTGCCTCCCAAGTGCTGGGATTAAAGGCATGAGCCACCACCGCTCGGCTAAGATAAATTTTTTTAACCACCAAATAGTACTCCATTTTGTAAATGTACCATATTTCCTTTATCCATTCATCAGTTGAGGAGCATTTAGGTGGTTTCCAGGTTGTGGATATTACAAATAATGCTGATATGAACATGGTTGACCAAACATCTTTGTGGTATGACTATGCATCCTTTGAGAATATGCCCAAGAATGATATTGCTGGGTCTTGAGGTATATTGATTCCTAATTTTCTGAGAAACCACCAAACTATTTTTCCAAAGTTTGCACTTCCACCAACAATGGAGGAGTGTTCCCTTTACACTATATCCTCTCCAGTATAAACTATCATTGGTGTTTCTGATCTTAGCCATTCTGACTGGTATAAGACAGCATCTTAGAGCCATTTTGATTTGCATTTCCCTGATGACTAAGGAGTTTGAGTTTCCTCTGTTGAGAATTATCTGGTTGGAGTGTTATCCCATTTTTAAATTGAATTATTTGGTATTTTGATGTCTAGTTTCTTGAGTTCTTTATATATTTTGGAAATCGGGCCTCTGTCAGAAGTGGGTTGGTGAAGATCTTTTCCCATTCTGTAGGTTGCTGTTTTGTCTTACTGTGTCACTTACCTTACAGCAGCTTTTCAGTTTCAGGGAGTCCCATTTATTTATTGTTGCTCTCAATGTCTGTGCTACTGGTGTTATATTTAGGAAGTAGATTCCTGTGCCAATGCACTCAAGGCTACTTCCCACTTTCTCTTCTGTGAGGTTCAGTGTGGCTAGATTTATGTTAAGGTCTTTGATCCAATTCGACTTGTGTTTTGTGTATGGCAATAGATATAGATCTATTTGCATTCTTCTATATGCCAGCATCCAGTTATGCCAGCACCATTTGTTGAAGATGCCTGTCTCTTACAATAATGTCCAGAACCTTGCCTTTACAGATCCTGACAAGTTGACAACAAAGATTAATGATCACACTTAGATAGGCACACTATAGAATTATACTTTGTCTTGTACTTTCATATTCTATCAACCTCCAAATATGACCAAGTCTTTTATGTATTTTGGAATCTTCACAATTTTCTCTATCTTTGCTTTTGTATCAGTATTCATTGCTGTCCTTCAGCATTGTGTGTATATAGAGTATATAATATGTATAATATATTATATATATATTACGTTGCCACTGTTTTCTTGTCCATGCCAATGTGTTCAAGAATACTGTAATCAGAAACACACCTGCAGGAAAGCAAATGGGCTTTATACTCATTTCCGTGAATGAAAACACTTTCCACAGGAATCCTGGATTATCTCAGTAAGAAAGTGTTAAAATAATCTATGATAGGAAATGAATTTTAGTTGGCTCAAAATGCAGCAGTTTTGGACTGCTACATTAAAGCTGTAATTTTGGAGAAGCACTAATTATTCCAACAGACAGAAAGATGTTTTGTATTTTGCAGGAGTCAAATTTACCTTGTTTTGTCTATGCTTTGAGAGTTTTTTTTTTAAAGTGGAAATTGTTATTCATTTTAAATTTTTTATTCATTTTATATACCAACCACAGTTCCTTCTCCTTCCCCCTTCCACTCTTTCCCCCACCTCCTTCCCAACCTACTCAGCATCCACTTCTCAGAAAGGATAAGGCCTCCCATGGGAGCTCAGGGACTCTAGACTGACAGCAGGGGAGCCTGCATGGGAAGGAATTAGGGCCTCTGCCTGAGAGTGACAGTTGTATGGCTTGGTTTGTTTGTGGGACCCCTGGCGATGGGACCAGGTGCATGAGCTGTCTTTTGGGAGCCCATTCCCTACGGTGGGATGCCTTGCTCAGGCTTGATGCAGAGGGAGAGGGGCTTGGTCCCACCTGAGCTTAATTTGCTTTGATAAAATTTTGACATGCCTTTTTTAAATTTCATTTTGACATTATCTCAGATTTACTATCTGATGTTGGTGTTTTAGAAAGTTGTTTACTCCAAACAGCAGAATAACATGCGTGAGTTTTGAGTGCCAGGCCACCATGTCAAATATCATGGATTTCTCTTTAACACTTTTATTTTTCATTTATATCATTGTTTTGATTTTTGTTTTACATTTCTTACTCATTCATTCACAAATTTATTTGTGAGTTGATTATAAACCTGATTGTAGCACCTATAAACTTTATGAAGTCTTATATTAACTACTTTCAGATATGAATCATGCTTTTTAAATTTTTCTTGATTTTAAGAATTCAATATATGTATACAATTTCAAAAGATCATCTCTAACCCCCTTTAACTCCTCCATTTTTCAAATCATGCCCATTCTCAACTTATGTCTTTTGGTTTTGATAATCCCCTAAGTCCTAGTTAGTGCTTCATCCAGTGCACGTGTACAGGGTCATCCACTGAAACATAGGAAACCTATTATTGACCACATTTTCAAAATAATTGCCCGTCCCGGCAACTATCCATTACCAGTAGATCCTCAGCTAGTTATGGGACCTTGGCATCTCTTCCCCTCTCCTTGTTGAGTTCTTTATTAGCTTGTTCTTGTTAAAGTAACTACAGCTGCTGTGGATTCGTTAGTGAGATTATCATGTCATAATCAGAAGACAGCATTCCACAGCACTACTCTCAATTCTTGTTTTGTGCAATGTTTTCTTTTGCCTTTTGAGATAACCTATTGCCACTACCATTACAAAGGCACATATATTTTTACCTTGTTATGTTGTAGTAATTTTGTATTGTCCTCATACCACATTTAAGTGTTTAGTATCATAAGAGATGTCTATCAGTTGATATCTCAGTCACAATTTGGCTATGATCACAAGAATGGAAGCTATAGCCATACTAATCATAAGTCAAGTGATACAGCTTGAAGATAACTGTATTCAGAACAAAGATCAGTACATGGTGCTAAATAATCATCCAAGTCACGTTGACTTATTAATTACACATTTTAAATGATGCTAAAGAAATCATCACATTGAGCTAGGGAGGCTCATGACTGTCCTTTGTGAATCTATAGCATAAGATAACCACTCTAGACCAAGATATACTTTCAGTAGGTATTGAAAAAATAGAATATTGAAATTAATTAGATATATTCATACTAGAGAAGTAATAAGTGATAATAATATTATCAAGGAAAGCCAGAAGTGTAATTCTAACTGTAAGACAAGTAACTATAGTTCCCTCTTTTTTTTAATAGGAGAATGTAAGATCTATATTAGCACTGAGCAGATAGGCCAGTGCATAACCAACAAACCAATGGTCAGGTTGTTTCATACTGTACCCAGCAAAAATCCAGTTTTGACTCTCAGATTACAGTAACTTGGAAAGGAGGTTATTTATATCACTTTAAGGCAAAGTATATAGGTATAAAGGGTCTTAGATGTGAAAATTTCTAGGTTGTGGATTCTAAGAAAGTGATCAGGTAGTTGGAATTAATGTCAATAAATATAGATTACACTCTTGTTACAAAGAACTAAATTTCGATTCTAAAGAAAACACATTGATTCTGATCTACAAAGACCTTGCTGTCTATTAAAAGAAATAAGGCAAGTACAAAAAGGCTACCATGCAGTTTCATTTGATGAGAGTTAGGACTGTTGACCACCAAGTGAGGACTGAGAGCTAAGAACAAAATCCTATGGTATTCTAACAGAAGAGAAAGTGTATCTGGCTGGGAGAATCAGAGGAAATTTTTACAGAGTTTGTTTAAGTTAATATAAAATTGCAATTTAGTAGCATATAGAGCTCTGAAACTCAGGAGATACCTTGTTCAAGTGTGGAAGTTAGATCCATGGAATGTAAAATAGTGATATGTAGAGAGAAGGATCAGATAGAGAGGTAAACTGTAACACATCCATGTATTAAACTATGCGCAAGAAAGAAGAAAGTCACTGAATGAGACTGAAGACAAACATTTAAAAAAACATAGAAAAACTGGTGTCATGCATGCTAAAAAATTTCAAGAATTAAGATAGTCGATGGTATAGTGCCAAATCTGCATAAAGATTCAAAAGAATGGAGGCTGAAAAGGGACCATTGGATTTGGCAATGAGGTCTATGGCATGTTTAGTGAAAGTGTCTTTGAAATAAATTAACATGTGAATAGCATGGCTACACTGAATGGAGCTCTCTCTTTGGAGAAGAGATTATCTTGAGAGAAAAGACAGCTGAGAAAAAAAGGAGTTTCTTTTCTTTTATGCTCATAATTGTAAAATGAAGAAGGAAGTGACAGAATTGCAAGAATATAAAGGAGAATAGGAGTGGAGGAAGACAGGAAGCAGGAAGGAATGATAACTTGAATAAGATAACTTTTAGAAAGAAAAACATGTAAGAATGCAAGAAAAGTCTAGAAGTGGCAGTAGAAGTGGATCAGAATGCCTATATATATACATATATATATATATATATGCAATCTCTTTCTATATGATATAGGAAATATATGAAGTAATTAGCATATGTCTGGAATCTACAGACTGGGGTTCTAGTCCTGCTAAGCCAGTGTTACCCTATGATCTTATTATGATCTTATACGTATTATTTACTACCTGAGTGTCTGTTTTCTCATTGCAAACTGGAGAAAATTTCCTGATTGCACCGTTTACATGCTGTGCACTATATTTCATATAAGTATATATCATACTGTATATCAAGGAAATTACTATGGATCCATCAAAAAGTTGACCTATGATGTATGATGCATATTATTATTATCATTATATGCAGCAAAACTTGAAAAATACATCATTGCTGTTGCTATTTTCTAGTATGCACAATGGTGAGAATAATATTTATCACAGAGGATTCTGGGAGAAAAAAACATGATGATTTGTGGTAAATCAATGTTAGCCTTCTCCTATGCAAAGATCACCTTTTTCTAGTAAAACCACTCTTGAATACACAACTAATGGATTTTCTTTATTGCTGTTCTCACCTCAACTATGGTCAACTTCTCCTTCTCTTTCACCTTTGCCTTTTCCTTCTCCTCCTTCTTCTTCTTTCTCTTTCTGTTATTATTTTTTTATTTGTATCACATGTGGGAAACACTTGAATATAACCACCCACTATATTCCACACTGTTCCTTGCAGCTAGGCATCATCAAAGACACCAATGTAAATGAAGCCGCACTTTTTTCTTTTTTCCCCCCTCCCTTCCTCAACTTACCAATACTAGAGTCTTTACTTGGGGAGTGATTTTTCTGTTCTCTAAATCTGAGTCCACCACTAGTACTACCAACATCTTTATCATTGAAAAGATGATGAATAAGGCATCATTAGGCTACCTAGAAAATGTTAAAAAATGAAATCTCATTAATCATCTCCCATATTCCAAAGCCCCATATAACATTCAAGCCATACTGTGTTTACACTTGCTGTTTCTGTATGCATGAGTGATTTTGCCTAATATGTGCAGTGTTTGCGTGCATCTTCTTATTCTTGCCACAGTATACTTTGGCCATATTGAATGTTTGAAAAATAACAGTATATTATTTCCAATATTTATGAGTATTCTTAAATTCTGCCATTTCTCACAAAATACTAATTGGAAAGAGTTTAAGGGAGAATGAAGGAAAGCTAGATAAAGACAGACACAGGATGGGACTTAGGAGTAGGTGAGCAATTAGACTTACCTACTGAGCAAGAGCTCCACAATTATCATGCATTAGCTTAGAAATCACCACTTTCTTATGCTGAATTATTTTGTCTAAGATGAAAAGAGTAAAATAAAGATTTATGATCTCTTGGTCAAATCATCCTTCCAATTATATATACAAAGGAACTACTACTTAGCCCCTGCACATACAAGACCTTCAGTAATTACCAGGCATTATTATTGTATTGTCTTCACTGCATAAATCAAGATCTATGAAACTTTATTTTAATAGAAAGTTTCTGAATCTAATTTGCTCAAGAAGAACATAAATCTCAAAGACTTCAGGATCAAATTTATTTCCTAATATAGTTCAGTTTATTCCTAAATTGTTTTGAAATTATGGGTACAAGTGACACTCATCATGGAGTATTAAATTTCCTCTCTTGTGCCTAATCACCTTCTAGCAAAAAAAAATGAATTTAAATGTTATACCCAATTACCCATGTTAACAGCATGTCATGGACAACAAACTGAAACCATACTATTTAATTTTGCGGGTGAAACCTTTTGAGAGTTGAAGCCAGTTAGCTGGTTTTTTTTCCTGTCATCATCTAAATTTAAAGTGAATCATGCCTTTTTTACTTAATAGATATTTCCATCCCCCTCCATGTCAATTTAACAAAATCACATACTGAACAGAAAATCAAAGATAAATGAAAAGTATCATCAGACTAAATGATGACTTTAAAACTCAAAGACAAGAACTTAGTTTCTAGTTTTTCATTTGTGGTATGGAACTCTCTTAACATTTATATCATTTTGGGACTTTGAGGTTTCCATTGGGCTTTCAGAGAAACCAAAGTATTTTCGTTAAGTTCACATTCAGGAAAAGATGAAAAGGAAGTAAAGTTTATTGAGTGATTGCTTCAAGCCAGATTATCCTAAAAGTATGTTCACATTTAATTCTCAAAACAACCATGTAAAATGGAAATTGTTATAAGAATATCGGTGCTGAAGAAAGAAAGTCAGAGACTTTAATGTATTCATGGTCACACATTTGTAATTGATGAGCTTTAAATCCAAACCCAAGATACAGCAAGTATTGGAAAGTTGTCTAAAATTCTGATGCTTCATTAATTTAAGCAAGTCTGTTCCCAATTAATTCAAGAGAGTGATGCTGAACTTTACTGCAAAAGCAATTGAAATTGCATATGATCATTTAAGTATCTACAGAAAAATACTATTCTGATCCTTCAAATATTTATATAACATATGATACGAGATTTTGGTTTGTTTTCCTGTTGTAAAGATATTTTCAATTTTCTCACTTGATCAAGTAGATTGTTAATGTTAATTAATAGCTGAACTTAATCATAAATCCATACTAGGTATGATTCTCTATTCGCAAAGACAAATGTGCCAAAAATGTTTTTCCTTGATGTTTTGCAATACAAATTTGTTTTTATTTTGAGGTCTATTTCTCTGGCATGCAAACAATGCAGTCTCAGTTAATGTGAGGTCCCCTTCTTTCCCTGGAATGATGTTTATGTTCCAGAAATTTCTAAAATGGTCAGGCAAAAGAGAAGTACGAAATGTGTCCCTGAGCATAACATGTATCCGTAAGATGTCTTGTGTTACTTTAAATCCCCAAGGCTTAATAGCACATTGCTTGTGTAACACGAAAGAGAGTGGGGCTGGAAAAGTGGAGCTTCTTTATGCCAAGACAAGAAAGTCAAGCAGATGGAGAATGCACCAAGCATGAGAATGGGTCTCAGTCATTTGCTTTGTGACTGCTAGAGCCTGGGAAGGAGAAACGGGGTGGACGGCCCTGTTCTATGGGCCCCCCAAAATTTGTGCTCTAGCCAAACTGCCTCTATTTTTCTTTTCTACAGCCTAAAGAACTCTCCTTACCAGAAGGCAAGAGACCTTATTTCTTTTCTTCTGCCTTTAACTCCCTAAAAATATCAGAATAACTATGGGGTTAAGCTTTTATTCATACTTTTATCTGACATTTTTACAAAATCCTTATTCTCATGTTTTGTTTATTTGGCAATTTTTATAATTATTTATTTACTAAAATTTAAAAAGTATTTTCTTACTTTGCACAAAGTTAATAATTATTTAAACATTTCATCAGAAAAAAATATGTTCTTAGCATCCAGTCTTGTCTTTTTGTTGACATTATAGTGATCTGGATTTTAGTTCTAAATTTTATTTAAATGATATGATAAACTTTTATTAAGAATAACTCTATTTTCAGTCACAGGAATATGATCTTGGCCAGACACAGAATCTTCTTAAAAACTAATTTTCTCTCAGAACTTTGTCCTCTACTCTTTTGTTGATTTAGAGAAAATTTTCTAACTTTTTTCATTCACCCTTGAGATAGAGTGCTGCTCTGTAATTTGTGCTGCTCCAGAACTCACAACCCAGGCTGACCTCTGGCCTGCGTCACTCTGCTCCAGAACTCACACTCTAGGCTTACCTCTGGCCTGAGTCACTGTGCTCCAGAACTCACAACTGAAGCTAGCCTCTGGCCTGAGTCACTCTGCTTGGACTCTGGCCTGCGTCACTCTGCTCCCGAACTCAGACTCCGGGCTAGCCTCTGGCCTCAGGGTCACTCTGTTCCAGAACTCAGACTCCGGGCTAGCCTCTGGCCTCAGGGTCACTCTGTTCCAGAACTCAGACTCCGGGCTAGCCACTGTCCTGCGTCACTCTGCTCCAGAACTCATACTCCGGGCTAGCCTCTGGCCTCAGGGTCACTCTGTTCCAGAACTCACACTCCAGGCTAGCCACTGGCCTGAGTCACTCTGCTCCAGAACTCACACTCTGGAGTGACCTCTTGTCTCAGAATCACTGTGCTCTTCCTGCCTCAGCCACGGAAGTGCTGGGAAGAAAGGCATAAGCCACTAGAGCACAAGCTTTACATGTTTTTTTTTTCTCTCTATCTCCTTGGTTTCTTTGGGAATTTTCTTTTATCCTTGAGAATTAAAATCTGAAAAGAAATGAGCATTTGTGGATCTTTAACATAGGTCCTTCTCATCATTGGATGTCTCCTTCAGTGTTCAAAATCCCTGTCTTTTTCAGCTTCAGAAAAAGAATGTATGTTTTGACATCTCTTAAATTGTTCTTTCCCTCTTAATATTCATTTTGTCTCTTACTACATGGAAATTATACTTCCAAATATGATTGATCATGTCTCTTTTATCTTAAAATTTTCTGTTAGGCTAGTTGGAAAAATTAATTGCTTTCATTGTTTAACTCTTGTCCAGAGCAAGAATTTGGACATGGGTTGCATTTTCTTATTTATGGTTTTTCCTATACCTTTATCTTGGCAAAAATAATTTACACAAATGGGTTTTAGTCACCAGGCTTTCAATCTCCAGTGAAACTTACTTTGTTTCATAGATATCACCTTTTCACTCTTTAAAAAATACATTTATTTATTGCGTGTGTGCACACACACAGACAGAGTTCAGGAGACCACTTGTAGAAGTAAATCCTATGCTTCTACCATGTGGGTCCCTGGGATTGAACTCAAGTCATCTGGCTTGGTGACAAGTACCTTTATGCATTGAAAAATCTTGCTGACCCAAGATGTCATATCCGAGGAAGTTTTGTTGTTGTTACTGTTTTTCTTCTTCACGTAATACCTGACTTTTTTCTTATTTTTTGGCAGATCCTTCTCTTGGTTTGTGGTTGTCTTGATTTTTTCTGTATTCAGATAATCACACTTGGTTTTTCCTTTACAATCTTCAGCACGTGTGTAGTTGACAAGGCTTAGCATTGAAGTTTTATATAGATATGTTCTCAATAGGCTGTATAAGAATAAATAGGGCATGAAAGCTGTATTTCTTAAAAGTGTTCATCAACTGAACTAAATAATGCCCTCTTTGCACTTGGATTAGGGACTTTTCTGTTGTTGTGGCAAAACAGCATGATCAAAAGGAACTTAGAGAAGGGTTTGTTTGGGTTATGTTTGCAGAGTGTGAGATTTTTTTTTCATAATTGTGGGGAAGGCATGCTAGTAGGAACAGGAAACTTGTTGCTGACATTTCCGTTCATACACACAGAAAAAGAGGGGGAACAAAAAGTGGGGAAAAGGCTATAAATCCTCAATCCCCCCCTCAGTTTCATGCTGCCTCCAGCAAGGCTGCACCTCCTATAAATTCCATAATCTACCTAAGCAGCATAATAACCTAGAAATGAATGCTCAAATACATGAGCCTATGGATGATAATTTTTGATTCAAACCACCATGACATTTTTACACTATTGTAAAGTTGAAAAAGCCACACTATTATAAGTCATAGGCCATCTGTAATATAGAATTTGAACTATATAGTTGACTTTGATAGTTCAGAAAGGAGTTTAATGTGTGTGCTTCCTTTAACAAATGGTATTACTTCCCTCTTGCCGCTACCTCTGCCTTTATGGTTAAGTGTATGGCAGACTTCAACACAGAAAAAAGAGGAAGAGTTTGGGAATGAACACCAGTTATGCCTGTACAATTCAACTTTGTGGTTAACTTAACCGGTAGTTTGTCCCAGAACCCCTTTGTCTACCTTCCACCATTTGGAGTGGCTCTTGTTTCCTCAGTGTTCTGCTATATATTTGAGGTTTTAAGTTTATCCTATTCTTTATTATTTTTTCCATATTCTTTTTTTTAAATAAACTTTAAAGTTACACATTCTCCCCTATCCCAGGCCCTCCCACATCCCCACCACCCTTCCTCCATCCCCCTGCCCTGGGGAAGCCCAAGGCCCTCCCTCCTCCATCCCAGCCTAAGAAGGTGTGCATCCATATAGAATAGTTTCCCAGAAAGCCAATACATGCAGAAGATATCTGTCCCTGAGCATTGTCATTGGTTTCTCAGTCAGCCCCCATTGGTAGCCACATTCAGAGATTCCGGTTTGGTCATATGCTCCTTCAGTCCATGTCCAGCTGAATTTGATGAGCTCCCAATCGATCAGGCACACTGTCTCATTTGATGGGCCAGTCCCTCGCGGTCCTTACATCCTTGCTCATCTTCTCCCCGCTTCTGCTCTTCGACTTGACCTTGGGAAGCTCAGTCCATTGTTCTGATGTGAACGTGGGTCTCTGACTCTATCTCCATCCATCAGGCAAAATTTCTATGGTGATGCTCAAGATATTCATCAATGTGACTATGGGACAAGGCTGGTTCAGGCACCCTTACCTCTGCTGCCCAGCAGTGGACATCCCTGTG
>JAQHUG010000515.1:209065-233090 GCA_028555095.1 Dicrostonyx torquatus | reverse complement strand
CTTTCATTCTTCCATTGTATACTTTTAGCTTCTTTGTCAAATATTAGGTGTTCATAGGTTTGTGGACTAATACCCAGGTCTTCGATTCGATTCCATTTGTCAACAACTCTATTTTTATGCCAATACCAAGCTGTTTTCATTACCGTAGCTCTGTAATAGAGCTTGAAGTCAGGGATGGTAATGCCTCTGGAAGTTCCTTTGTTGTATAGGATTGTTTTGGCTATCCTGGGCTTTTTATGTTGTGGTGTTGTATTGTACTGTGCTGTACCATATCCAGGTAGTACCATCTTATGAGATCTGAGTACTAATATTCAAAAAGATTGCAAGCTGGGTGTTAAGCAATTGGTAGCTTGAAATTTTCTATGTAGGAATAATTATTTTGCATATTTATTAAAAACAACAAATCATGACAATTTTTCATTCAGAAACTATTTCCTTTTTCTCTGCATCCCTACCTACTCAACTTTGCATTCTTCCTCAAAAAAAAAACAAGCAAAAACCCAATATAACAACAGAAACTCCCAAAACAAAGAAAACAAAGTAAAACCATGCCAAGAAAGAACATACCAAACTGTAATCAAATAAATGGGGAGTCCATTATATGTTGGTCTTCTCTTTAACTATTCTTGAACATGAAGCTGGCTCTGGAATAGTTGATATAACCAGTGTAATTCTATTGGAGAAAACTGATTTTCCCTCTCCCAATAGGTGTAAAGGACCGTTCAGTTATTAAACTTTTCTCTGGTGACTCAGTTTTCATTTACTTATTCATTCATTAATTTTTAAAAATATAACAAACTAACTTTCATATCATGTAACTTTTGTATGTGTGCATGTAATCTCCCCAAATAAATTAATCCAAAAAGTTTCTTATGAACAAGACATTGTTTTGTACAAAGTATAATTATTAAGAACTTTAGTAATATTGATCCTACCTACCCAAGAACATGGGTGATCTTTCCATTTTCCGATATCTTCTTTAATTTCTTTCTTTAGACACTTGAAGTTCTTGTCATACTGGTCTTTCACTTGTTTAGTTAAAGTTACCCTACAATATTTTATATTGCTGGCTATTGTGAAGGGTAATGTTTCTCTGATTTCTTTCTCATCCCTTTTATCATTTGTATGTAGGAGGGTTACTGATTTTTTTTTACTTGATCTTGTGTTCTGCCACCTTACTGAAGGTATTTATCAGCTGTAGGAGTTCCCTGGTCAGATTTTTAGGGTCATTTATGTATACTATCACATCATCTGCAAATAGCAATAGTTTGACTTCTTCCTTTCCAATTTGTATACCCTTGATCTCTTTTGTTGTCTTATTGCTCTAGCTAGAACTTTGAGTACTACACTGAGGAAATATGGAGATAGTGGACAATCTTTTCTTGTTCCTGATTTTAGTGGCATTGCTTTGAATTTCTCTCCATTTAATTTGATGTTGGCTGTCGGCTTGTTGTAAATTACTTTACCTATGTTTAGGTACGTTCCTTGTATATCTGATCTCTCCAAGTTCTTTATTGCGATTTTGGTAAAGGATTTTTCTGCATCTAATTAGATGATCAGGTGGTTTCCAGACTCAGAAAGACAAACATACTATGTACTCACTCGTAAGTGGATCCTAGATGTAAAGCAAAGGATAACCAGGCTACAATTCTCAGCTTCAGAGAAGCTAGGTAATAAGGCAGGCCCTAAAAAGAATGCATGGAACACCCTGGGAGGGGAATTAGATAAGAACTTATGATTGGCAAGAGACTTATCTCTAGAGGGGACCCCAGGTTTTCACAGGGATGTCCCCAACTAGGGACTTGGGCAGCAAATGAGAGGGTGCCTGAACTTACTTTTCCCCATAGTTACATTGATGAATATCTTGATCGCCACCATAGAAATTTCGCATGATGGATGGAGATAGAGCCAGAGACCCACATTCACGTCAGAGGAAGAGATTGAGTTACCAAGGTCCAGTGGAAGAGTAGAAGGAGGGAGAAGATGAGCAAGGAAGTCAGGACCGTGAGGGACTTGCCCACCAACTGAGACAGTGTGCTTGATCTATTGGGAGCTCATCAAATCCAGCTGGACCAGGACTGAAGGAGCATATGACCAAACCAGACTCTCTGAATGTGGCTGCCAATGGGGACTGACTGATAAGCCAATGATAATGGCACTGGGACCTATCTCTTCTGCATGTATTGGCCTTTTGGGAACCTATTCTATATGGATGCACACCTTCTTAGGCCGAGATGGAGGGGGGAGGGCCTTGGGCTTTCCACAGGACAGGGTATCCTGCCCCATATCAGGGAAGCAGGGGGAGGGTGGTGGGGTAGAGGGGGAGCAGTAGGGCCTGAGACAAGGGGAGTAAATGTAAAATTTTCTTTTAACAATAAAAAAAGCTTAAAAAAAAAAAACTGAAGTTGAGGGGTAGTAGAGGGGAGGGAGTGAAGGATGAGAACATGAGAAAACAGGATAGTCCAGTTGGGAGAGAGCAATGAAAGTGGTATCTTGATAGAGAGAGTCATTATGGGATTAGGTAGAAACCTGATGCTAGGAAAATTCCCAGAATCCACAAGGATTACCCCAGCTAAAATTCCTAGCAATAGTGGAGAGAGTGCCCAAACTAACCTTCCCCTGTAATCAGCCTTAATGTAGCGCCAAGGAACTTGGTCTTCCCTTTAATGGGCCAGACTTTGTTGTTGACTCTCCATGGAAGCCCTTACCCTTTGGGAGGAGTCAATGGGGGTAGGCTGTGGGGGAGGGGAGGGAGAGTATGAGAAGGGGTGGAAAGGAGAACTATGGTTGAAATAAAAAATAAAATTAAAAAAAACTTAAAAATTTATTTAAGAAATAAAAATAAGCTTTAAAAAGAACTATAATAATAGATTGATGAGATCCATCATGTTTCTGCATCTCCATTTGGCTGAAACAATGCAGTGGTTATATATTGTTAGGAAGAGAGAGATGACATGAAAATGTTGGAAGGGGCAACAGTAAATAGTAAACAGATTAGACTAAATCCAGAAATATTGGGTTCTATGTGTGTAAGATAAACAATGAACTCTAACATCAGGTGTAGGTAATACTGTAGGTGGGGGAGTCTTCTGTGGTGCTTTAAGCAAAAGTGAAAAGGAAAACCCTGGAAAGCTCAGCAGCTGCATAATAAACAAACTCAGAAAAAAATACAGTTTAACAAAGGAGATTTGCAGTCTGTGCAACAGGGCTCCATGCACTTCTTAGCCTGCTGAATGGTATCATGGTGAAAAATCACTTTAAGGTGGGGAGGGTCTTAGAATCAAATCTTACAGCCAGAGGAATATTGGTCTCTACATTATATATTCAAGAAACAACAGCCTTTCCCTTTCTTCCTTCCCCTCCAACTTCCTCCTCTCCCTTCCCTTTCCCTGCTGTGTGAGACACTACTTTGAGAGTAAAAATTAGTTGTAATTTGGACTTAGATTCATAGAAACAAGTCTATTTGCTGGGATGTGTGGGCTGGTTGGCAATAAAAAGCAGTTGGTGCTTCCATTTGGGAATGGTCTGGTATATGAGAAGAGAAATTAAATCAACTACAAGTGGAAGCTGAGTTGGAGAACTAAGTGTCTAAAGGAAGTAATATTGCTCAGAGCCTGTGTTTCAGCCATGTCACAGATTGCTTAGTTGGATTATCCTCTTCACACTCAGAGCCTCAGAAATATTTAATGGAGATAAAACTATTTCCTGAACATTTCTATTAACCCACAAATGCACTGGCAGAGTGCCTGTAGTATGCGTGTCCATGTGTATGTGTGTGGGAGTGTGATCCAATTGGCCATTCTATAATCTCTGCTGGCAACATGCTTGCACTTGTTCTTTTTCCAAGACTCATGCACCAGTATCACTGGCATGGATTCGGAAGAAGCATCAGAAATTATTTTAGCTACCACTCAAGTAGGCATTAGATTGGGGTTCAGTCTCCATACAGCCCTTCCTGGTCTAAACTATATAGTCATGAGAGAAACAAAAAGTGCTCATGGGAGCTTTTACACATGTATTTTGTAAACATCAAAGTTGGGGGAGTATGGTTTATCGCCATCTCCAGCCCCTCAGCAAGTTTTTCTTCACTATTATCTTTCATACTTTTCTATGATTGCTCCCTGTCCCACATTTTATTGTCAACTTATTAATACTTTTACTTTTGTTAATTTTTAACATCTTAGTTTATAATTATCTTGGCTCTTTTCCTTTCTATCTTGATTGGCATTGGGCCTATTTCCAATTATGTGTTACAGTAGTGAGTGCTTATGAGTTTTGTGTCATTCTCTTGTGGTCTACTTTCTCCCTGACAAGCGGTAATAGGATCTGCCACTGCAAGAGAGTTTGGCAGGATGACTCAGTAGATAAAGTTATTGTCTTAGAAGTATGCAGACCTGAATTCACAAAAAATGCAAACATACTTGCAATTTCATCATTGGGGAAGTAAACAGACAAATCTATGATGTCCACTCAGTAGTTAGAAAAGTTTACTGATGATATTCAGGGCAAAGAAAGACCTTTCCTCAAAGACAGTGGATAATGCTCTTGAAGATGACAACCAAGGTTGTCCTCTGACCTCCACATCAATGTGCATACAAGTGTGCCTCTATGCACCAGCACATACACATATACGCCCATAAATGCATATGCGTAAACACACGCAAAAATGGAAAACTGTCCACTAAGATGACTTTCATTTAACAGATACCCGCCACAACAGATGAAAAAGTTGCAAGATGGAAACCCCCCAAAATTATAAAATCAAGAAAAATAAAATGATTACTCCAAAATCTCACAATTTTTCAGCAATCAAACTCAAACACTTAAAATTGATTGAAATGTTGGGCAAGGAATTCTAACCTACTTTTAAAATTATCAACAAATTCAAGGAAAATAAAAATAAATAGATGACTGAAGAAGTCATTCAAGATTTGGATGAGAGCCAGGTGGTGGTGGCACACGCCTTTAATCCCAGCACTCGGGAGGCAGAGGCAGGCGGATCTCTGTGAGTTCGAGACCAGCCTGGTCTACAGGAGCTAGTTCCAGGACAGGCTCCAAAGACACAGAGAAACCCTGTCTTGAAAAACCAAAAAAAAAAACCAGAAGATTTGGATGATAAATTCATCAAGTAAATTCTCAAAAACCTGAAAATTTTATAGATGAAAAAATCAATAAAAACAGTGGAAAGCAACACCAGTAGACTAGATCTATCAGAATAATATATTAAGGTTTGAAGACAAGTATCACAATCATATGACTATAAATAAGACAAATTCACAACCATAACTTCCAAAAGCTCTGAACGGGATTAAGAGACCAAACCTAAAACCTAAAAATCTTTTGTTTATAAGAGGTATTAAGCCAAGATGGAAGGTACAACTACAGAAAATCTATTAGATGAAATTAGAATGAAAATATCCCAAATCTAACCTAACACAGTCGTGCCTTGTCACATTAAGTACACAGCTCCCCATACACACACACACACACACACACACACACACACACACCCCAGAGGGGGAGGGAGAGGAAAAGAGAAGAGAAACATATATACAATAATAATAAATATTTCTTCCGTAGTCTAGGAACTAGATCAGAGAATAAAAGTGCACAAACATGGGGAACTTAATTCCATTCCTAACACCAAGAAAAACTGTAAACAGCCAGATGTGGTGACATGTGTCTGTAATCCCAGAATTGGAGAGGTGGAAACAGATAGATTCCTGTATCCTGCTACGTACCAGTCTAGTCTAATTGGTAAGATACTGGTAAGAGACCCTGTCTTAAGGAACCAGGTGGACAGCAATTAGTGAATGCACCTGAGGTGACGTCTGACCAAAAACTCTATGACTCCATCCTCCATACCACAGGAGAGTCAAAGCCCTACCTATATCCTTTCTCATGTCTTTCCCTTTTGTGTTAAAGTGGAAGTTTACCTGATGTGATGACTGAGATTTATAGTTCTCCTTTGCATTAATGTTTTCACCAAAAAGTCATTTAGCTACCTGCTTAGTATGCTTTCTTGATATTGCTTCCTCGTTATTTTAATGTGGATTGGCAGAGAATTTTCCATATCTTTCATATTATGACTTTTTATAATACTAATTTATTCTTCAAGTCATTTTTCTCAGACAAACTTTACTATTATTGTTAAGAATAGAAAAGCTTCACTTTCAATACCTTTCTTCAAATATTGTCAGCTCAATATTCAATTTCATCACTCAAAAAAGTTACCTTACACAAAGCACTAAAACACAAGCACAAGTCAGCCATTTCTTCGTCATGTTGTAACAAAAATGGCCTACCTAGTTTCAAATCACATGTTTCTAATTTTCTTTCTGGGATGTTATCAGATTGGCCTTTAATTCTAGCAACATTCTCTTCAGGCTTACTTAGGTATTCACTGAGAAAATTGAGTCTTTTTCTTTTGATCTTTCTTTTTAAAAATAAATTTCCTCTGTTCTTTTTGAACCCTCACCAAAATTGTCCTCAATATATCATTCATGGACATCTAGGCATCTTCTAACATGCACTCAAAACTCAGGATTTTTTTCTATGAAACTCATCTGTTCTTTATTCATCTCATTCAATTATCTAAGCATTATTATAATAGAACTAAATTAAAAACAACTATAAACATGCTAAGATTATCTATATGTTGTTATCTTTATAAATACGTGGCTATCAATATTGTAATGATTATTAAAAATTGTTGCGGGATCCCTGGCAGGCAGGGGGCAGTGGATCCTGAGAGCAGCCAGTCCTGGACAGGGCCAGGGCACAAGACCACGAAGCAGGTCTCTGAAGATGACTGGTCCCCGGCAGTGTTCCTAGCAGTGAGCCATGTGAGACAGACAGATAGGCACACCATGCTGAGTGAAGTTGGACATTTATTAGGTGGGTTATGGAGGGGAAGGGAAAAGGAAAGAAGAGGGGAGAGAGAGAAGGGGAAAGGGGAGAAGTGGGGAGAGGCAGAAGCTGCTTCTTCCAGAGGAAGATGGAGAAGAGAGACCAAGGCTGCAAGCAGCAATGGAGTGGGCGTGGCTTGTCTCTTAAAGAGACAGATCATTACAAATATTATATATTTATTATATATATTTCACTATAGTATCTACTTTATAGACTGTAGCATATACACAAGATGAAATTGATAAAATTTGATTATTTAGTGATGGAGGAAGGGAAGAAAAACACAAATGAATAAATAAAACAAAATACTAGACTATACGGTACTCAAAATGTTTATAAATTATTAATTGCCAAAATTATCAGAATTGGCACAATTGAAGTGTCAATACTTTTGATTTGGTGATAAGTGGATGTTTTCAGAAAAAGATGACTTGGACATCATACTAAATTTAATACTATCCTTCCAGTATGTTCATCTTAAGGAATAAGCATCAACCAATTCAAATCATTTCCCAAAAAATATGCCTCACAACCAGTATAATTTCCCTTCTTAGAAACCAATATCAATTGTGAAATCACAGAAATTGTGAATTGCTAACACAAGGAATGACAAGTAGGCCAATGGAATTCTGTAACAAGTACAGAAATAACCTATTACACATGTGGAAACTTGACATAGAACAAAAATGACATTTCATGATGGCAAAGGGAATAAAAAAGACTCTTCCAAGAGAGTTGCTACAATAATGTGTTATCCATATGGGGAAATAGTGCAATTGAACCTTTACCTCACACCATACAAAAATCAACTCCAGATGCACAAAGAAATTAAATCTGAAAGATGTAACTTTAAAACTTCCAGAAATAATATAGAAAACATATACTTCAAATAGTGGTATAAAGCAAGATTTGTTAAACAAGGCAGAACTGGTCAGAAGATAAAAATTATACTTGCCAATTTTAAAATGAAGATATTTATAAGATAACCCAGAAAAATCAAATATATTATTAGTATATACACCCGAGAAATGACTGCTATAGAGAGATTAAGGAAAAGTAAAAAAATACTAAAATACATACACAGAGACTTCACTGATGAAAGGATGATCTATAGGAGTTACTAAACAACAATGGTAACCAGAGCAGTACAAATTCAAATTACACTAATGCAAGTGTTTTTCTCCTTGGGGTGACCACAGTGCTTACTGATTCTGAGATAATGTTCACATAGAAACAACAGAATCCTTTTACATGTAGAAGTAAAAGTTGTTGTAATTACTTTTTAAAACAATTTTATTCTGTTCAAGTATATGCATATGCACTAATTCTATACTTAGATACAGTTGTAGGTAACATCAAATTATTTAACAGCCAGTAAATCATAGGCAATATCACAGTAATTTTTTTATTTTCATCACAAAATATTCCATGAACTAGTACATTGTAAAGAAATGTTTATTAAGCTCAAAGTCTTCAAGGATCAATGCCATGGCATCAGCTTCTGCTCAGTCATGATAAGATAATAGTT
Organism: Dicrostonyx torquatus; assembly: GCA_028555095.1. Classification (NCBI taxonomy): domain Eukaryota; kingdom Metazoa; phylum Chordata; class Mammalia; order Rodentia; family Cricetidae; genus Dicrostonyx; species Dicrostonyx torquatus. Next base: position 224,653 of record JAQHUG010000515.1, on the reverse strand, counting down.
CCAGATGATATCACAATGGCAGGAGTTCATGAAAGAAGTTTATAAGCTATGTTTCAAATTCTTCTATAACAACCAACTCTTACAAGAACCACCCAGTTTGAACCTGTTTTAATCCTTCTGAAGGTGGTTCCTCAAAGGTTCCACAACCTAAATATTCTAAACATAAAACATTGGGAACCAAGTTTCCAGAACATAAATCTCTGAAGGACCCACTCAAACTATTCCCAAATAATACTAGGCACCAACACATTAGAATGGATGTCAACCTATACCCAAATATTAGTCAGGACTCATCTGTGTTAATATATGTAGCAGAAACTGCTGTACATAGGTATCAAAAGTATGTCTAAAGTGCTCCCAGAAGTGTGTCTTGTACCACTCATTAACACTTAACTGCATGATTATAATATTATTTTCAAAAATACTTGACAATTATGAAAACAAACTACAGTCATATACATCAATATGGATAAATATAAAAATATAAAATTTGATGAAATTAGCCGACCTCAGAGAACAGAATAATAATTATAAACCATGATTCCTCTCATATAAACATCAAAACTGCATGAAATTTCATTTCTACCACTACTCCCCAGGAAATAGTTATCTATTGCCTGACTTTTAGGTCTAAAGTTGAAAATCTAAAGGAGCCAACCAGCCTAGTCATGATGGTGTATGGATGGTGGAAGAAGTAGAGTAGGAATGATGAGAACACTCTTATTTAAGGTGTGAAATTTGAATCCTCCTAATTGAAATCCTTGCCTTGGCCCTCATTGTGGCATCAATGATTGGACATATTGTGTCTTCAAAAAGTGTTAAAGGACACAAAGTTGAAAGGGAACTGTGTTGGATTGAATTTGGGGAGATTTAGACAGGGAAATGTGGGGTAGATGTGATCATATATCATTGTATACTATATGAAATGCTCAAGACCAGGAAGAATGAGGTGATATTTCAAGTAAGAAGAAATAGAATATAGTGTTATAAAGAGATAAAGGGGAAACTAGAAGAGGATTAAGTGGAGAGAGGGAGGAGAGGACAAGATAAATGAAGGAATATGGAAAGAAACAACTAACAATAAAGGCCCTTTTGAAAAATCATATGAAAACCTAGTACTGTAGAGGGATCCTAAAATATTTACATATATGGAAGGAATTTAATAGAATCACCATATAATGGGGATAGAATGCCTCATATAGACATCTTATACCACAAAGCAAAAACCCCCAGCAATGAGTTGGAGTGAGTTGCATCTTATTGAGTTCTTGGCAAAAGGAGTCCCATAGACATTCCAAACACTGTAAGTTATTTTTATTGACACTGTTTACCCTCTACAACCTTCTGGCAAGACCCTATTGCTGAGGGCAGCACTTGCTTATGTCATCAAGCATGAAGAAGTCCAGCTGGTGCCAAAATATAGTTTCACTTCTACTAACTAGTGTTTTTGGTGCTGGAAGGTCCTCTGCACAGTTCTAGAAGAGAAAGGTAGTCATCAATGTCGATCAGCTACAAACCATACTACCAATAACATTGACAGGCCTGTAAGATACAATGGTGTAATAGTTGTACCAATGCTATAGAAATAATCAACCACTTTTTGATTGGATTTAAGGCACACTCCATGAGATGGAACCCATACCTGGCACTGACAAAAGTAACCAAGAACCTAACACTAGATAGCCATGGGCCTTGGAGAAAGATGATACCTAGTACTATTACTTTGCTAAGGGACATAGCAATAAAAATGACTCCTATTAACAGATTGCTATACCCTTAAATTAGTGAACTGCTCAACCCCAATCAGAGAAGCTTCTTACAATAGATGGGAGCTAACACAGAGAGAGATCCATAACTGGACACCATGAGAGACTTTGGGAGCACTTAGCACAAATTCTGATGTCTTACACAGAGCCTTTCACCCCGAGGCTCAGGAATGTATGTGGAAGAGAAGACAGGAATATTTGAATAGCCAGAGGTGGTGGATGATTCAAAGGAAACAGAGCAAACAGGGCCAATGCACGTATGAAGTCAGAGAGACCTGTACAAGATCAAAGCAGACAAAATCCCAGCAGTAAGAAGAAGTGACACAAAGTTCTAGCCCTTTGTTTGCAACTGATACCTGCTGGTAAATGAAAAAGCAGCTTTCTCTAATAATCAACCACAATCCCCATGCCCAGTAGCATTAGGCCAACACAAAACTGACTCTGTGGGTTTTTTTTTCCCTGGGGTAGGGATGGTCCTTCTGTTTCATTTTGTTTTGGTACATTTTTCGTGCTATTTTTCGTTTGTTTTTTATATTTGTTTGTGTGGGCTTTGGGGGTGAAGAGAGAAAAAGAAGATAAAGTTCAATGGGTAGGGAAGTCAGGATCTTGAAGGAGTTGAGGGAGGGGAAGAATATGGTAAAATATAGTGCATAATTTTTTTTAAAAAAAGCATCACAAGAAAAAAAAGGATACAAAGTTAGGAGGAGACTGTGTTGGGGTGAACATGGAAGAATTTATACAGTAAAATAGGAGCAAGGTTATATACATGGATAAGATGCTTGAGAATAAAAAAATTAATATTAAAATTTTTATTAAGTTTTTGGACTCATTTATGTAGAAATGAACGTGATTACATCAAATTAATTATATCATATTTAAAAGAATATAATATATTCAGTTATTTGGATATTTTGCATATTAATAATAAACCTATAACCAATTTTGAAGATATTACTCACTTAAAAACTATCTTTCTAACTACCATAATGCACATTTGATTGACAGAGCTCTTTATGGCTGTTAGAAGAAGAACTTGCTCACAGATGAGGGGTGTGGGAGCAATTCTAAAGGAGATCAGCTTCAGTAATTGGATGCCAGATGAAACTGGGAAAGGCGTTTAGATGAGGAAGACAATGGGACAGAATCCAAGACCTAAAATTCACAGCAGAGAAAATGGTATCCAGCATCAAACTTCAAAAGTGCACAGTTGCAATGGAAGTGCGAGTAGAAACTATAGGGACTAGCCAGGAACAGAAATAGGTACTTGGAAGGAGTCAAAGAACATGATTCTGATCTAACTCTAGGAATTGTTAAGTGTAAACTACAGAGAGGCAGAGCTGGGACTTTCAGATTAGTAATATGGTCCCTTCTTGGCATAATAAATAAACCACGCTGTGTATGATCCTGTCAGTATTTATTCAAAAGAAGAAAAGTATATCAATCTAAAAATCATGCTCCTTCCCTATCAAAGAACTGTTAAAAATGCACAGGGGAAAAGGAGATGGTAACAACCAGTTACCATCATAATTACTGGGATTTTTAAGCACTTCATAATATACACTGTGATAAGCACTTTAAATATGACACCTTGTAAATCCCCAACAAATCTAAGGGAGTACTACCGTGACTGACTTTATCACATAATTGAGGAACTCTATGAGGTTGTGAAGGTCATGTGGGAAAGAAGTAGGGTGTTGGTTTGGGTTATGTGAATTCATACTCCATGATCTTCAGCACTACATAGGCTGTCCTAATTCTTGCTAAAATGTTACTTCTAGTAGCCTCAAGTTATTGATAATATCCACAAGTCATGGGATAATTTCAAATTAACTTAAAACAAATTACCTTTTTAGATTGTAAGCAAACTAGCACATTGATACTGACTGTGAGAGGTTTTCCCTAATTATACTTCAGTTTAATAATGGGCAAAGCTGTAATTTGAGCTCAGCTTGTCTTTGCAGGTCCTCTTGTGGTACATTTCTACTATTGCAGTTTGGTCCTGTTCAATATCTTAAATTTTTGAAGATTTTTCAGCAGAGGGTTGTAAAAGATACAAAATGTCAGCATTTAAAGGCTTGGGAACTCTAGAGAGAGAATTTTTTTTGAGAAAAAAAACTGAGTATTTTGTTGCTCTACTTAAGGGATAATGTTAATAGCATCTCCCACTTCATAGCAAACTTGTCTCTAGATAACATTTGCCATTGATTTGCAGCTCAGGCTCTATATGTGAAAGGCAGCACTGTCCAATGTCATGTACATAATCACATGTGGCTTTTGAGAACTTGAGAATGATTTTTAAGTAATTCTACAACACTTTATTTAATTGGTTTACATTTAAATTCTCTAATTTTTATTATTTTATACAACTATTTTTTACTGCCACTACTGACAATTTAGTGGCTCAGTTGATGCATGCTACAAGTAAATTACACACCAAATTTCAGGTACTTAATAGAAAAGAGAATGTCAAATATATCAGGAATTTTTTTTTGAGACATGGTCTGGTTGTATAGCCCTGACTGGCCTGAAACTTGGTATGTAAGCCAGGCTATCCTCAGACTCACAGAGACTGGCCTGCCTCTGGACCTAAGTGCTGGGATTAGAGGTATGTGCCGTCACACCTAGCTCATGAATATTTAACATCTATACATTATTATATCTTTATCGTGCTTTTCCATGTAAAGCATAATATTTTTAAAATTTCACTTATTACTTTATTGAAGTAGGTAGATAGCTTTCTTTGTACATGAAGCTTAAGTTATATTTTTAATTTTTGGACAACGCTACTGTACAATAGTTAAATATTATGAGTTCTGGCAGACTGTATGACTTAAATATTAAATTTACTGAAAATCATGAGATTATAAACTTTGATGAGTGAAACTTTATATCGGTTTTCAGGAACATCCATTGAAAGACTTGTCAAAATTCCTTCTAATTTCTCTCCATTCTATTTGAATTCTCCTCCTTCCAAAATTCATTTTACTAATTACTCTGCCCCATTCACACTTTTCTCTCACCTCTCCCCATGCATACTAGATTTTTGTGCACTGTTTTTTTTTTTTTTTGAACTTTCTGGGGTTGATATTCTCCCTTGAACTCTGTTTTTGTAAATTGTTCTTCTTTGTTGTGTATATATGTGCATGCGTGAATGTAGGTCAGAAGAAAACTTGCAAGAGGCAATTTTTCTTCCACCATGTGAGGTGAAATCACTTTATCAGGTGCATCAGCAAGTGCCTTTATTTGCTGAGCTACCTTGCCGGCCTTCTCTTTAACTCTTTCCCACTGGAATAAGAATTTTGTATGGAATAACAGCATTTGAGATACCAATACATTGAAATTGTTCAAATAATGTAATATTGTCAAAGTCTACTATAAAAAGAGACAGAGAGGCAGATGGAGACACAAGTGTAGGGCTGGAGATGAAGGAAAAAACCAGGGAGGAGAGGTATTTGTACAGGTACATACAGAGGAACATCGGGTAATTCAGTAGAACCTGCATTATATGCAGGTGACAAAGAGGGAAACAGATATAAGCAAAACATATCTATTATGTGCCAAATAAATATTTGTTAAATGAATTGATGACTAAAAGGTTAAATTTTCCAGTGTAAATTTTATGTGTGCATGGACCTGTGTGGACTTGTTGGCTTGTTAAGAACGTTCCTTTCTAGAGTCTATTATGGCCATTTTAAAGCTTTCCATTTAAAGTTTTGTTTTCTTTCCTGCAGCAAAACTCCAGTTCGGGTATTAAAGAATGAGACTTTTGAGAGCAGTCAGAGTTCTGAAGAGAGTTCACTAAACGCAAAAGAGAAAGCTTCATGTTAGTCTCTGCTGCTGCTGGATTCTCTTAAATTGCTGGCTGTTCTTTCACGCTGCACACTGGTATCTTTAGGCATGATTACACGGTCAGCTTCTGCATCAATCAGCAAACAATTAAAAATTAAATCTGTTTTCATGTGTTCCCTGATAGAGTGTTTGGGTAAAGCAAAAAAGGTAGGGGTCCATCCCTTAAAGAAAAGGTGATTTAGAAAATAGATGGAAATCTTTCACATTACAAAAATGTTTGTTGCATACAAAGTTCCTTTAAATAGCTTGCTCCCTCAGTGCCCTTAAGATGTGACTGGATTTTCCAACAGTGTATCTACACAAAGCTTTTCAGGAAAGCACAGGCTTTGTGAAGTGAGAGATCTCTGAATTTAGTAGCACTTTTAAACTGCCATTGTGTGTTTATTGATTTTAACTGTTCTATATACTAAAACCTCACAAATGAAGAAGTAAAAACCAAAAGATTTCTATTGGGTCTTTTCAGTAACTGTCTACAGAAAGTTCATCTAAAGGCTGCAGGAAGAATCTAGAGTTTCTTCTTAACAGAGTTGCTGTATTTTATCGACAGTCCTGCATTCATTGCTGGATGTTATTTTCGTGTACTATCACACAGTACAGCTCATTCCGAATCAAGATTCTTAAAATCACTCAAAAAACCCCTTGTTCTTCAATTTTTAATTTGCTTTATTTTACCCAGTGCAGTAGTCATGCTTATACTGATTATCTCTCGGGAAGGTTTGCTTCTGAGGCATATACGTACTGCTAGCTACTGGTGTAGGCAGAAAGGCAGACCAGAATGTGACCCATGTGCAGTGCTCGAGAAGAAAGAGATTTAAAGCAGGAGCATTGGAAAATGAGAAAGAGAAAAAGTGGTGCTCCTGAGGGAATAGTGTTGCTCATGGCGTGCTGCCCAGAAGCTGCTGTTCCTTCCATGGGGAAGATGAAAAGCTGAGTCTAAAAAACAGAGGCGGATTGTGGTGGGAAACAGAGGTTCATGGAAGTCAGCAGTTTTCAAGGCTGGGATGTCCGCTGAAGGAGCAAGACAAGGGTAGAGAACTTACCGAGGGGCACCTGGACAAAGCAGGACCGAGGGAAGAAAACAGCGTTTCCGGAAGAGTGGGACCCTGTAGGCATGCAACTAAGGATATGGTTTCTCAGAAAGAATATGGGACCTAGGCTTACCTTTTGGAAGAATACTACAGCATTACGAGAGGGTTCACACACAGAGAAGGGAGAAAGAACCGTGCAAAGACAAGCAGTCATAAGAGCAGCCACAGAAGCAGCAGCAGCAGGGACAGCAGAAGTAGAATAGCAGCTACAGTGAACTGAAACAGAAAACATGATTTTCACATCAGATCCTGAAACAGTGCTTAGGGAATCCAAGAGTATCAGATTTTCTGTAGCAAGTACAAGTGAGATATCCAAAACATAGCAGGCTGGAATTGTAGGCCAATTTTAGAGTGTTTTCCAGCTGTGTGTGAGGATATGGGTTTGATTCCTAGAAATACCAAAAAAAAAAAAAGAGATAGCATAGGCATGCAAGAGGAAAAAACTAAATAAAATTAAAACCTATCCTATCACAGCAATATTCTATGATGCTGTGGGGCATGCAATAGGGGAGCCCAATGGGATCGAGTAAGATGGAAATAAAACCGAGAATAGGGTGCCTGCTATACTGAGATATAAACTAGAATGCCTTCCCAATAGATACTGCTCTCTGAAATCAACCCTACCCCAGATACCTCTCTGGTAGGTCATGATTTCAGCTGTGTGACTCAGGCCAAATCCTGCCTGAAGCTAAACTCACTCCAGGCAAGCTGGTGCCAGAGATTGACCCTACAGGTCAATTTCCCCCAAGGGATGTGACACCTGGTTTCAGGAATATCCCAGGCCAAGTTCCTTGTATTCCATGGGCTTATTTAGTAAGCCTCACATCTACTATAACTGTCAGAAAATTTTTAAGCCAGTTTCTCATGACCAAACCATAATTCTATAATCTTTGAAAACTATTCAGAACAGATACCCCTTAGAGTGTAGGATCTAACACAGCCAGGCACCTGCAGGCCAGTCCACCCCTCAAAGCATGAGCTTCCCACAAAACTGTAGTGTGGTTAGGAAGCCCTATACAGCGCAATTAACCCTTTCCTGATGAACAGGGGCCTAGTCCACCCTTGGAACTGTTGTCACTTAAAATCTTTTCTGCCAGAGTGCATCTTACTCAGATAAAGGATGAATGAATAGTATTAGAAGGATAAAGTATTCATTTCCACAAAGATTTCTGGAAGCTGACCCAAGCACCTGAATAAGTACATAGAAGGTAATATTTTCCATTGGGAGGCCGAAATGATTTACCTTTAGACAAGTGCATTCGAATCCATTAAAAAAAATAAAACTAAATAGGTCTTTCTATCTAAGAGACAGTTTAGAGAGTCTGTTTAGGTTGGAGGATTGTGTGTGTGTGTGTGTGTGTGTGTGTTTGTGATAGGTGTCAGTATTTTTAGTTTTTATACAAAATATTACTTTACATTTAATCCTAGATGATTTTAAATTTTAAAAGTTTGCCCATTACCTTGAAGGACCATTGAAAATAAAGCAGAAACTTTTATTAAATATAGAATGACTAACATTCCATTTGGCTGGAAATATAACATCGAACATTACAGGCTTTGAAAGAAAGTGAAAATGGTCTTGAGCCTTCAATGAAACAGTCATAATAAAAGCTGTGCATTTTAGTGGGCCATAGATGAGGAAGCTAACCTCTGGCCTTTGAATTGAGAGCTATTCTTTTGAATTGTGTGTGGTAGCTGTTTGCTTACCTGGTTTCTCTTTATAACATTACTCTCTTTCTAAAGTAGCAGTCAGATCAGAAACACTGAGGAAGTACAGAAAGAACAAGAAGTGGGGTTGCTTAAAAAAGGTGAGGGGGGGAGACCCAAATCAGAGAACAAAAACTCTGAAGCCACAGGGTCTGGTGTACCTCAAATACCCAAGACTACAAACACAGTACAAGCTGGGATCCTCTGAGAGTCATTTATTAACAAATAAATCACGGTCCATACTCGCTGTTCAATAAAATACAGAAAAGACATGAGGCATTTTTTGTAAACTAACTTTTGGACAAAAAGAATAAATTGCTATTAGGGAAATTATCATGACAAACAAAAACAGATTCCTTTCCAGAGGCTAGCCCATCCTTGCACGGATCCTTCCTCAGTCATTCAGAGAGAGTGTTCCACAGTTTCATGGAGTGCATTTGCTTCCCTACAGCTCAAGCTGATCAGTTTCACTCAGGAGTCCTACTCAGAGTCAGTCAGTGCTGAGCTTCACTTCAAATTCTTCCAAATCCTTCTTATTATTCAAAACCTCAAGAAGAAGAAACTCTTCAGTAAAGCCACACAAGTGGCCAGGGGGCATGTGAAAAAATAGCCAGTATTATCAGCCACCACAGAGTGTATACAAGATGAACCACCATTACATCTGTGACCTCTTTTCCAAGAATTCAATTGAACTTCTGCTGTGGTATTGACTCACTCTGTATAGCACTGACAAAGGGCTCATCATAATAAAAAAGTGTTACTAACAACTGTGAAGGAAAATGTGGGGAATTGGAACTTCCAGACATGGCTAGTTGGAATGTAAAATGGTAGAGCTGCTTTATCAAAGGGCCTGAACATTGCATAAAGCATCAACACAGCATGCCAATACTACTGGAAAATTCCACTCCTAGGTGTATATTAGAGAGGAACAAAAATAAGCATTCTTACAAAAACTTGTGGCAAATGTTCATAGCATTATTATCCATATTGCTCCAAGGAGGGAGCAAGTGCAATGTCTACCACCTGAAGAATAGATTTTAAAACTGCATCATATCCTTACAGCACAATCATATAGGTTCTGCACTATTATAGATTAAGTACTAGCTAGCTAGGTGCAGTGGCACATGCCCTTAATCCCAACATTTTGCAGGCAGAGACAAGAGAATCTCTAGGTAAGTTTGAGGCCAGTCTTATCTGCACACCAAATTCCAGGACAGTCAAAGCTACATAGTTAGACCCCATCTTATCTAGGTTTTTTTTTTTTGTTTTTTTTTTCTGGTTTTTTGAGACACGGTTTCTCTGTGGCTTTGGAGCCTGCGCTGGAACTAGCTCTTGTAGACCAGGCTGGTCTCGAACTCACAGAGATCCGCCTGCCTCTGCCTCCCAAATGTTGGGATTAAAGGCGTGTGCCACCACCACCACCCGGCTAGACCCCATCTTATTAAAAAAAAAAGATTGCATATGGTATTAATCTTGCTTCAATGTGGATGGACCTCAAAAAACATGAAAATAAGTAAAGGAAGCAACTCATGAGAGATCACATATTAAGGGATTCTTTTTTATAAGAAAGGTGATGAAGGACAAGCTTGATTTTTTTTTGTTTTATTTAAGTTGGTATATTAGAGTATCTGGGGAAATTGGAGCTTAGAGGATTAGAGAGTAATAACAACTTGACACTGGATTTCTTTCGGTGATAATAAAAGTATTGTGAAAGTTATCTTCATGATGGTTTCACAACTTTGTTTTATAATGAAAGCCATTTTATTCCACAGTAAGTATGAATGAATCACACGGGGTATAAATCACATTTCATTAAAGTTGATACAAATGAACATGGGATTTTTGCTCCAAAAAGAATATCCGAAAAGCTTTTTGATACTAAATATTTTACTTCTAGATTTCTCAAATTTCTTATGAAATACTATTTTGAGTTAAAGTAAGAGATGCTTGGTTATTTTAAGCAGAGCTGAGCAAGGCAAAATTTGATATTGCTTACTCTTAACAACAGTACATATTAGCAATTTTTCACAACACAGTATATTTATTGTTGCATGACGAGTAGCGAGCTGTGTCCCGCCATCCAACTCCCGGTGCCTAGCTAGCTTATACTCAAAATAACCACACAAAAACTATATTAATTTAATTACCACCTGGCCCATTAGCTCCAGCCTCTCATTGGCCAACTCTTACATCCTAATTCAACCCATATCCAATAATCTATATTCACCACAAGGATGTGGCTTACTGGGAAGATTCTAACCTACATCCACCTCAGGCCAGAAAATCATTTCCCTTCTCCCCAGCATTACATCCTGTCTACTCCACCCACCTAGGGGCTGTCCTATCAAAAGGCCAAGGCAGTCTCTTTATTGAACCAATGAAACAACAGAAATACAGAAGGAACTCTTGCACCATTTATATTAAAGCAATAGGTAAATCTTTCATAGGATGTGGAATATTTTCTTCTTTAACTTTTTAATTTAGAAAAAATTCCCAGTTATAAAATAACACAATAATCAGTATATATAACATGATAAAATACAGAGGAGATAAGCTGGTCACTTTATTTCCACCCACAATATAACAACCTTTAACTTCTTCGTTAATTTGCCTTTGCTTTGCATTGCATACTTTTCATATGGTTGTGATCACATGTGGTTCTTCAGCATTTATCCACTCTCTTCTTTCATTATAGCTTTGAAGAATGCGCTTAGTGAAACTTGGTCACTGAGGTGTCTCTCAAGCTTCCTCCTCCAGCTCCTCTTGTTTTGCCCAGAGCTTAAAACTTTCCAAGTAAGCCTGAAGACAATGAAGTCATTAGGAATAAAGCTATCAAACTAGCTTTGTAGTGTCTGTCATCTTGAAGTACCCATCTATCACCATGAGGCTTTCTGTTGTCTCTCCCAGGGTTATATAGAATGAATCAATACTACAGCAACAGTTCAATTTCACCTTTGTAAAAAAAAGAAGTCATGAATACAAACAGAAAATTTAAGAAGGTTCGGCACTCTTTTAATCAAACCCACAGGGGTTTTGCCAGGCTGTTGCAATTTTTTTAATGTATGACCTCTTTAATGCTGCTAGTAGAAGGACACACATAGAACAAAATGGAAAGTTATTTTCACATTGCTAGTGCATGATACTAATAGTGTAAGAAGATACTAAGTCAAAGGTTGTATTTTAAAAGCCTATGATCCTAGTTGCATCAATAAACAATTTGGCATCACTTTAAACTGTTGGACTATCTCTTCCAAAGTCCCAAGCCAGCAAATGGTAAATGGGTCCCAAGATTGTAAATCTAATGAATGGGGAGAGGTGGAGGAGAGGAGAGAAGAAGAGAACAGAGAAGAGAAGAGGAGAGAGAGAGAGAGAGAGAGAGAGAGAGAGAGAGAGAGAGAGAGAGAGAGAGAGAGAGACTTTGTAGAGTTTCATTAGAGCTTTGGACATGTCCACATTCTGTGCAGATTTCCTCATTGAAGGCAGGGCCATTAGACTCCACAACTGAAAATGTTTGGTGGAGGTAAGATCCACAGAAATGACACTGAAAGATTTATCAACATTAGTTTACCAAGACAAAACTAAAAACGTTATTGACGTTTTTGATAAACACCCCACTTAAGAAAATTTGCTGCTAAAACCCTAGTCAATATTAAATCTCAATTTTCTATGTTTAAAGTTTATTCATAAAGTATCTAAACTAACCTATCCCACTCCCAAAATACAGATGAAAATAATGTTTTATAGGAGGGAAGTCACCTTAAAACACTTATTTGGCTCTATCTGTGATCAAAAGAACTATTAGGACAAAGGCACAAAGAAGTAGATTACTCAACACTTGTAATATCAATCACTAACAGTATCCTGTGAGAAAAGCACTCACAATAGCACGTCAGTATGATACAGTATGATGTCAAACTATCAAGGACTATTGAGATAAGAAAAGCAAAGTGGAAGACTGTAAATATTAATCCAAAGGTCAAAAGTTATGAATAAATCTCTCAATTTGTACCCTTTACTGGAATGAACTGATGTCAAAGTAATAGAAAGAAACATATTTTGTTAAAATGTGGCAAGTTCCCAAGGAAGTGTTCTAAAAGGTCAGTTGCAAAGAAATTAATTACATGGATACAGGTTCAGAGTTTATGATGTTGCTTTGATGAGCAAGTAGCTTTGAAGTGAGCTGAAATATTAAAGAAAGGGCAATACACATGGCTTACAATAACTAAATAAGTATTTGCAATGAACAAATGGAGGGTGGTGAGAAGGTTCAAGGGTAAAGGTCCTAATGACCTGTTGTATCCCTATAACCCACATGGTAGAAGGAAAGAAAGACTCTGGAAATTGTCCTTTGACCTCCACACTTGTGCTGTGGAACACCTGTGATTATGCAAAGACACAGACACAAACATTAAATATATCCATACATACATTCATATATATAAATATATATGTGTGTATATAAATAATAATGAAAATGAGCAAATTTGTGATTCAACTCGTAAGTCCCTGTGAAAAGTACACTTTTAATTTATATCAAAGCATCTATGAGTCCAAGTGAGCAACATTAGACCCAATCCAGAAAAAAAACCTTTGAAAGATGGTGAGAAAAATCCAGCATCTCAGAATTATTTCTACACATGGTACCTTGCAGTTTCAGGCTCACTGGAAAGGACTGATGACATTGTTTTTCTTGCTAGGACTGGAGACCCACAGATTATTCTCTAGGCCATTCCACAGTTTCTATTAGGAGTAAAGAGAATCAATTAGGGAAGTTCATTCTAAATTTCAGTTTGTCATCTGCCAAAGACAGATGGGATTAGATAGAAACATATGGAGAGCGGGTTTTTCCTAGTCTCAGATATCTTATATACATCTATAGTTTCCCATTATTAGACAAGGAGAGGCTGGAACTTGGCTGTCACTTCAAAGCAATTTTATCTGGAACACAGAGCCTATCCAGTCCACATTAGTCCACTGGAAAAAATAATAAAAATTTAGAAAACATCTTCATAAGCAGGCCAGGTCTTTTTCTTCCCTTCTTAAAAACTACTTTTGACCCATATGCTGAGAGTGGTTCAACCATACTCCCCTCATTCCATTCTCTTAGCAAACTTTGTACTAAACTTTGGATCAAACTTTGTATGCGGCTTCCAGGGTTTTACATGACACAACAGATCTCAAAATCTATTTCTTTGCTGTTCATACTTACCTCTAACGCTTAAAATCAAACCAGTGGCAGTGTTTGATAGTTTCTCCCACCACCAGTGTTTGAGGTTTGCTTGCCACCAAAGATTGCTGCTTTTAAACAGACCCCCTGTGAGTCTACTTTATCCAGCTATCGCCTAGAAAAAATTGACATGACATGATTTGTTATATTGTTGTCAAAGATCTCTTTGGGTTTTTTTCCTCTCTGTTTAGGAGCAGTAGATTAAATTTGTTTCCCCTATTCCTTTGAATCACTATTTCCCCATTCTCAGAAATCAAACAGGATATCATTTCAGCTACTTTATTATTTATTTTTGTGTATGTGTGTGTTGGGGTGGCTGGTGGAACATGCACATGCCACAGCTATGTTCAGAAGTCAGAGGACAACCTGTAGGAGTCTGTTAACTCTTTCCACCACGTAACCCTGGAAATAATTCTGATCATCAGTCTTGGCAGCAAGCACATTAACCCTCTGAGCTATCTTGAAAGCCAAGCTAATTTGAATTAAAACAAAACAATGAAACCAGGCATTGTGGCACATGCCTTTAATCCCAGCAATCAGGAGGTAAAGGCAGGCAGATCTCTGTGAGTTCAGAGCCAGCCTGATCTACAGAGTGTGTTTGAAGGCAGCCAAGGCTACACAAGAAAATCCTGTGTCTAAAACTCCAAACAAATAAAACAATAAAATATCAAGAAGGAAATATAGGAGATTATAACATTTTCTAAGAATGGACTAGGTTTTTACAAACAGAAAACAAAATGAAATCAAAGATTTATGAACATAGCAATTAAAATATAAATCTTTTGCATGTTAAAACAAAAAATATAAATCAGAAAGAATGGAAACATTTTGTTAAATATATGACACACAAAATAAAGTTAATAAATAAAATAACTTGATGAGTAAGCCAATAATTGCATGGTCCTTTATCTATTTATTTACCATATTGTTTGTCATTCTGTGCTGATTTTTAAACAATCTTTTGTATACTGATATTATGAACTAATATGCATGTCACTGAGAATTATATAGAGATAAGGGTGACAAGCTTTCTTTTTAAAAATGGAGAGTTTATCTTATATTGTGACTGTGTAAATTATTGAAAAGTGTTACTCATCACACTATCCACAGTGTCAAATTAAATTAAACAGTGAAAGAAATTGTCTTACCTATGTAAGATGTGAGAGACAATTGTTATAATAAATCCCTTCTCACACAATAATGCAAATTTCTAGTCAATGGCTTTAACCAGACATATATATATATACAAATTCATATATCTTATGTATTGACAACAAAATATTAATCTTAAAAGCATTTAAAGTGAAAGAATTCAGGCAGAAAAAATCAAAATGTACTTGATTTCACTTTCATAGACTCCCTACCACGTTGCAGATTACAGAGATAGAAGAAAAATGGTAGATATTAGGGACTGGTGGGTAGATGTAGCAGACTTTTTTTTAGGCCGCCAACCAGCTCCAAAATCATGCCCCAGTGACTTATTATTAGTTTTGAATGCTCGGCCTAGCTTGGGCTTGTTTCTAGCTAGCTCTTTTAACTTAAACTGCTTCTCTTTATCTACCCTTTGTTTCAGGGCTTTTAAATTTTTTCTTTCCTTCTGTATATCTTACTTTCATTTCTTCTCATGTCTGACTGGCTGGTGGCTGCCTGGCTTCTTGTCCCAGGTGTGTTGCTCTCTTTCTCCCTCAGTCTCTTCTTCTTTTCTGCTCTCTCAAACCTAGAGCTTGCTTCCTATTTATTCTCCATGCCTGCCAGCCCTGCTTATCCCTCTCTCTGTCTAGCTATTGGCCACTCAGCTTTTTTTTATTGTTAAAAGAAAAATTTACATTTACTCGCCTTGTTCTTGGCCCTCCCGCTCCCCCACTACCCCACCGCCCTCCCCCTGCTTCCTTAAGATGGTGCAGGATACCCTGCCCTAAGGGAAGCCCAAGGCCCTCCCCCCTCCATCTCA